>CM029018.1:94523634-94611134 GCA_016801055.1 Panax notoginseng
CTCATATTTCTTAGTTTAGATTCAAACTTTTGAATCTACAAAAGAGTTGGGATCTAAACTTGAAACTAACCTTTAAACATATTGAATCTACATGGTTTTTTAACTAACATAGATCCAAAACTTCATACTATCAAAAATTAAAGCAAAATAAAAGAAATTTAATCTATATATAAATAGAAATCCTTATACCTTCTCTTGATTCCTCTTCTTCTTCTTTCTAATACTTAGATTAAAGAACTAAATAACTATCAAAACTCTCCCTTTCTCTTTCCTATTATGGTCGAATCCCTCTTGCACTCTCTCTCTCTCTCTTGGTTTTACTTTGATAACTTAAGAATATGAAATGAGATAAAAAGATGTAAGAGAAAGGAAATTTGATGTTAGTAATTTTGTATAGATATATTTAGTGTATCTATAATCATCATCCAATGTCTCACTCTTCCTCTCTCTCCTTATCATTATAAGCTTGCTTGCACTCTTGATTTAACTTGTGGGTTGGATGAAAAAGATAAGAATGAGACCAAGGCTTGACATCTAGCAAGTTAGTTCACCTACTAAAGTAATGTAATGATCGCATGCCTCCCCTTTCTCTCCTCTATGTAAATTTCTCCCATGATGGCCTTCTTGGGCCCCTTTTTATTATCTTTTAAGCTCCATTTAGCTTACTTAATGGTCCAAAAGGTCCCCTCCCAATTGGGCTAAGAGTTGGGCAATCAACTAATTATTTAGGCTAGAAATTCTAATTCTTTGGGCTTGCAATTCAACATAGTTTATACATTTTTAAAAAAAAATTATCCATTCCCCATTATTTAATTAGGGTTCCCTTACACACATTAGTAAGTTATTTCTTACTCATATATCTTTAATTTCATAACCCAATTAGACTTGCTATGCTTAGGTTATAAAAATTAATTAATTGAGATATATAAAATAATCTCTTAGGATTAGTATATGTTGTTAAATACTATCATTCTCTTAAATTATAACTCATTAGGTTATTTAATTATCATACCTAATATATATATTAGGTTACATAATTTTATTCTTCATCTCTTTACAAAATTAATAAATACACATTATATAATACATATTTACTCAATCACGTACATAATTCACATATCTTAACATATTTCCCTAGTTTATTAACTTATTAGCCCAAATTGACTTAATAAGTTATAAACACATACATACTCATATCAATAATCAATTACTTAAGGATTGTAAATTTTTTAATTTAATAATCAAGGCTAACATTCAAGCTATGTTAATTTCTTACATAACTTTCATTACTCTTCCTTGAAAATGATTAAGTATACTTCTTAGTTAATAAATTAACTATCTAGCTTAATTATCATATACACTTATATGATTCAAGTACTTTCTTTTTTTCTTCTTTTTTTTTAAAAGAAAATTATTCAAAAATTTTGAATTATGTAAAATTCTGGGTTCACAATCATCAAAGCCTTTGATGGATCTCGGTAAAAATTTGTCAGAGAGATTGAATTACCCGTGGAAATCGGTCCACATACATTCTATGTATCCTTCCAAGTGCTCAAAATCACTATAGGATATAATTTATTGTTGGAAAGACCTTGGATTCATTTGGCGGGAGTATTCCCATCCACTCTTCATCAACAGCTCAAGAACATCATCAAAAGTAGCTGAGCCAAAATGTCATGTTCAAAGTGATATACCATTTATCAGTTTCAATAAAGAAGTTGAGCCTGTCAGCTTCCAGGCCCTTGAGGTGAGCAATAGTCACTATCAACCCATTGGGGCGCCACTTCTGAAACCCAGAGTTTCTGCCGAGGTAATGTCGGCAAGTCAAGAGATGATATCCTTAGGTTTTCAACCTGGACAAGGGTTGGGAAAGGATCAACAAGGAATCAAATGCTCAATTCAATTTCCCCGTCAGACAGGGATAGTCAGGCTAGGCTATTCCTCTGGGTTCAGTCAAAAGAACCCACACAAGCATACACTAGTTCCTTCATCTACAAGGTTGTTGTCTAAACCTACAGGTGCTAATCCTGTACGGCCTCTACTGAAAGTTCCTACCCCTGTGTTAGCTATGCTATTTCCTAAGCCGATATCGGTCAAAGGAAAAGAAGTCCTGATTCCTGACCTGATGTGGAGGAAAGGAATCGAAGGCATAAACAAGATATTAAGAGGCAGTTATGGAAGATGTACTTCCTGGCACATACCGAGGGTATGAACAAGGATATCATAGATGACGGCTGTCCAGACATTATGGTCATCATTCAAGAGAAGGAGGACGGCAACAGCCCCTTCATCACAGCCGTCCATCAGGACTTGACCCTTAGGAATTGGAACAGCACTTCTTGCATTTGCCGACAAGGGTTAAAAGGGTAGAAACTCCCTCTGCCCTGTAGATAGCAATAACTGCTTACTTTCATCACATAGTATTAGTAGTTATTTTTGTCATTTCATGTTAACACTTTGTATGATTGAATAGTTTCATATATTAAGTGAAAGCATTTTGTTTCAAAACTCTAAAGTTAGATATGCCTAAACTTGCTGATGAGGTGCCTATTCTTCATAAGGACTGCAACTTTGATGTAAAGTTGGACTCTGACTTGATGGATATTGAACAAGAGGACTATGAGATACCTTAGGAGATCAAAGAATGGGTCGAAGACAAACCCAAGCCAAATCTTGATCAAACCACCTCTTTTAACCTTGGAACCTCAGAAAGCCCCAAACAAATTCAGATTGGTACGGACCTTACTCCAAGCCAAAGGAATGACATGGTTACTCTATTGACCCAATTCCAGGATGTGTTTACATGGTCTCATGAAGACATGGTCGGTTTATCAACTGACATCGTCATTCATCACCTTCCCATCAAAGAGGTATTCAAGCCAGTTAGACAGAAACTCAGGCGATTAAAACCTAAGTAGAGTTTGAAAGTCAAAGAAAAAATTGTGAAACAATTTCAAGCCGGCATCATCATGGTATCAACATACCCTGAGTGGTTATCAAACATAGTTCTCGTGCCTAAACCCGGAGGAAAAGTGCGAGTTTGCATGGATTACAGGGATCTGAACAAAGCTTGTCTCAAAGATAGCTTTCCCATACCATTCATCCACATACTCATTGACAATACAGCTCAGTATGACATGTACTCCTTTGCTGACTGCTTTGCGGCGGGGGGTACCATCAAATCATGGTTGCTAAAGAGGATCGTGAGAAAATTGAATTCATCACTCCTTGGGGAACTTTTGCTATAGACAATTGTCATTCGGCCTCATCAATGCTGGAGTACCTATCAGTGAGCCATGAGGGCTCTTTTCCATGATCTAATGCACAAAGAGATAGAAATCTATGTGGATGACATCATTGTCAAGTCCCAAAGGGAGGAAGACCACTTAAATCATCTCAAAAATCTCTTCAACAGGTTATGCAAGTACAACTTAAAGCTGAATCTGGCCAAGTGCGCCTTTGGCATCAAATCAGGTAAATTTCTAGGATTCCTAGTAAGCCACAAAGGCATTAAGCTGGATCTTGCAAAAATCCAGGCCATTACGGAGATGCCCATACCCCAGACAGAGAGGGAAATACGGGGATATTTGGAAGAATCAACTTCATCAGCAGATTCATCTCCCAACTCACAGCAAAATGTGAGCCTATCTTCAAGTTATTGAGGAAGAACTCCTCCAAGAAATGGAACGAAGAGTGTCAAAAAGCCTTCCTTTCCATCAAAGAGCAGTTAATCAAAGCTCCTGTTTTGGTACCTCCAAGGATGGTGCTCCTCTATTTATGTACCTGTCAATTAATGACAATGCCATGGGCTGCATGCTGGGCAGAAAGACGATAGAGGCCAAGAAAGAGTTATCTATTACCTCAACAAAAGATTCAGCATTAGTGAACACAAGTACACTCTGATTGAGAAACTTGTTATGCTTTAGCATGGGCTTCCATGAGATTATAGCATTATCTCCTTGGTCACACAACCATCTCATATCCCACGTGGATCCTCTCAAGTATGTGTTCAGTAAACCTATGTTGAATTGTCGACTGTCCAAATGGCAGTTGATCCTCTAGCAATTTGACATTGTCAACGTGACTCAAAAGTCTATCAAGGTCAAGGAATTGCGAATCAACTGGCCGCTGCACTTTCAGGGAATTTCGAACCTTTGAAAACCTACTTCCCCGATGAAGGGGTAATGACAGTTCAGCAACACCATCAGGACAATACGTGCCAGTTATGGAAGATGTATTTTGATGGAGCTGTAAACATGGAAGGTTCTAGAGCTAGAGCCGTTCTAATATCCATCTCGGGAGAGCAGCATCCTGTTGCCATCAAATTACAGTTTGTCAACATCAACAACACAATTGAGTATGAAGGTTGTATCATGGGGTTGAAACTAGCCCAATCCATAGGCATCAGATGGTTAACTGTCTTTAGAGATTCCGAATTGGTAATCAGACAAACCATGGGGATCTTTCTCACCAAAGAACTACATTTACTGCCTTACCATCGACAAGTTATCCAGATGGCTTCGGAGTTTGAAGAAATATCCTTCCTCCACATTCCTCAGAATCGGAATGACTTTACGGATGCACTAGTAACTTTGGCCTCCTTGATCAACATACTTGACAAGGAAGACATGCCAAATATCGCATTTATCCGACAAAAGGCACCAGCTTATGGGAACTACATTGGAGAAATATCGGATGAACTACCTCCCATCCAACACCTTGGTATCAGCATATCAAGGAGTATCTGCGAGATGGATCTACACCCGCTGAGGCGAGTAAAGCTGAAAGAAAGTGGATCCATCGAATGGCCATGAAATTATATTTGAGCGGAGACACACTCTACAAAAGAGATGCAAGACTAGGCCTTCTCAGATGCTTAGACAAAGACCAAGCTTAGAGGCTCATTGATGAAATTCATGGTGGAGTATGCGGCCCACACATGAGTGGCCCTCTACTTGTCAAGAAAATCCTAAGAACAAGGCATTATTAGCTCTCTCTCAAAGCTGACTATGATGATCATGTCAAGAGATGTTATTAATTCCAAATCCATGGGAATGCTATCCACGCCCCTCCAAGGGAGCTCCATAATATGATTTTTCCCTGGCCCTTCTCAATGTGGGGAATGGACGTGATCGGGCCCATCGAGCCTAAAGCTAGCAATGGTCATTAGTTTATCTTCACCATGATCGACTACTTCACCAAATGGGTAGAAACAGCCTCCTTCCCCAAGGTTACTAAAGAGGTGATCATTGGTTTCATCAAAAATAATGTCATTTGTCGATATGGGCAACCAGAGGTGACTGTATCAGACAATGCTAAAAACCTCCACAACCAAATGATGGAGAAGTTATGTAGTGAATTCTACATCAAACATCTCAACTCCATCATGAATCGTCCAAAGATGAATGGTGCTATTAAAGAATAAGAATATCAAAAAGATCATGCAAAAAATGTCCACCAATCACAAAGGATGGCCTAACCTATTGCCTCTGACTTTATTAGCCTACAGAACGTCAATGCGCATTTCCACTGGGCAACCCCTACTCGTTAACCTATGGAATGGAAGTCATGCTCCCCATAGAAGTGGAAATGAAATCCCTTAGAGTGTTGATAAACGCTCAGCTAGATGAAGACCAATGGTTACAAGATTGGTACCACCAATTATCTTTGATAGATGAAAGGCGGGGGCCGCAGCCATCTTCCATGGTCAGTTATACCAATAGAGGATCGCTCGATCCTACAACAAGAAAGTCCAATTACGACAATTCAAAGAACATGACTTGGTCTTGAAGAAGGTTCTTGAAAACAAAGATCAATCCAAAGGAAAATTTGCCCCAAACTGGGAAGGCCCGTTTGTTGTCAATGAGGTATTGACAGGAGAAGCCCTCAGGTTACAAGAGATGGATGGCGAGGAATTTCCCCAACTATGTCTGAAGATACTTGCAAACCAGCATCCTGGTTCTGGATCATCAAGTCCATTAGTCAATTCAGGTTTTCAAAACCTTTCTCACTACATACAATCCTCGTCACTTCAGTTTGTCCCACTAGGGATCAAACATTTCACAACTTCAGTTTGTCCCACTAGGGATCAAACATTTCACAACTTCAGTTTGTCCCACCAGGGATAAAACCTTTCAACTTCATGTTTGTCCCACTAGGGATAAAACATTTCCTCACAACTTCAGTTTATCCCATCAGGGGCGAACTACGCAGACCTTATCTCTCCATTACACGGGAGTACGTAGGCAGTCATTTTTATGGTCCGATCTAACTACAAAAAAATCTCTACACCCTTTTCACCACCTATAACTTTCAACCTTAGGTTAGAACTACGCACACTTGATCTCCCCTCATCAATGGGAGTACGTAGGCAGCCATTCATGGTGCGGTCTCACCCCTACCAAAAACACAAAAACCTTGTTAATGGTACTGGGATCATCTTTCCACTTTCAAACCAAACCATGAGAGGTGGAACTACCTGATCTCCCTAATACAAAGGAGTATCAGCGACCATCTGTAAGGCGATTAAACCACACCTCATCGGCTTAGACCAAAAGGGATGGAATTACCTGGTCTCCCCACACAAATAGGAGAAACAACCAGTGACCATTTAAGCTACGGTGGAATCCTCAAAGAGAAACACCAATCCATAAGAGATGGAATTACCTAGGCTCCCCAATACAAAGGAGTACTCACGACCTTCTGTAGGACGGTCAACCTCAAAGAGGAAAGCCACAATCCTCTCTATAGCCACATACAAGAAACCAGTCCCAAGACACCAAAAGGTAGCGGATACAAAGATCAACGATCCATTCTAAAATATCCTGGGACATCTCAATGTCCATCTGTAAGACCCAACTTATTAATGAATAAAATCAAATTTTCTCTAAATATTATTGTGAATAATAAGGGGGTTAATTTGATATAATACTTTGGTTATGGGTGAAATGTGCAAATTTTGCAAAATAAGCAAGTGGTTATAAAATATTTATTTTGGTCGGTGAATATTCGGTTGGTCGTGGAATATTCTTGCTGTCGGGGAATATTCGTACGACGACGCAGCCTTGTGTGGGCCCCATAACGGAAAGCGATTGGATGAAGAAAACGACAAGTATAAGTTGTTTATTAATAATGGCGTAGTTGTTACGTTAACACTGTTTAAATACCGGTGGTTAAAAATACAGTAATAACGCGTGGTTGCATAGTAGCACACGGATTGCACAGTATAGTTGAATTATTGATTCGTACGTAAGAAGGCACTACTCAATAATTGTTACAGTGATTACTGTTCAATATTTTATTTTATTGGTTCAATAATTGCTGCATTGATATTTTATATTATTGTTGTTTCAATAATTATTGCTGCACAGTATTTTCATTTATCAGATCAATAATTCATATTATTTGAATAATATTATTAGATAACATTTTGGCAATGTCTAGAAAGTTCTGTCTAAGGAGAGGTTTGGTCATCTAATTGCGCGCCAGTAAGGAGAAATCCTTATTGGAAAGCCCCCTCTTTCCTGGGAACGGCCTGGTTGTCATAAATGTGATTCTGTAATATTATTTATGAATAATTAATTATTGATTCATATGATAAGGAAATATTTATTTTATGTGGATATAAATGAGGGATATATTTTTTGTGGTTAAAAATGAAGGAGTTAATGTTGAGGTTTTTATCCATATTTTTGTCGGAATGGAGGTATTAAAAATCAGGGTTTTTGAGATATTTGCGGGGGTTATAATTTTTAATCCGACCGTTGGATCGTGGTAATTTTTGGATATGTTATACATATATAAGTTGAGTATATGCCCACAAATTTTGAAACGTTAAAAATGAACGTATGATTTATTATGAATTTTACAAGATGATTGGTTCAGAAATTGTTGAATTTTCGGAGTTTATCATTTTGATGGAAAATTCTAGAATTGGTGGGCCCCACTTGTGGTTGGTGAAGAAATGTGCTGAATTATATTTCAAATGTGGTAGGTGGGAATAGTAGCAGGTAAAGCCATCAGGTTGCAGGTCAAACCTACCAAAATTTTCCTATAAATAGAGGGCTAAGTTAGAATTGAAAATTACACCAAAAACAAGTTTTCTCTCTTTCTCTCTCTAGATTATTGAGTTGTTTTGTGAGTATTTAGATACTTTGAGAGTTTCTATTCATCAGAGCAAGTTTCTTTCAGCCTTATACCGGTATTCCGACCAGAAGTACTGATATTTTGAGGTAAGGGATATTATTTTCTTCTTAATGATATTATTTTCTTCAATATCATTATGCTGAAATATTGATATGAGTTTTTATCAAATTGGAACTTTTTGTGTCGGGGGTTACTATTCACGTATACGGCACTATTCACGAATACGGCACTATTCACGAAAAATAAAATTTTTCCTTTTTGTCCAAGATGTCTATTATGGTTACTATCTTTGATTGTATCCATGTTTTGATCTTTATTTTTGAATTCTGCTTCACAATTGATTATTATGAAGTATTATTGATCTTGGATAAACTGTTATACGAATCCCTACTATTTGTCCTTCTGTCTCACTGGATTCGTTCTCTTTAAGATATTTTTCATCATCCTCAGTCCTAAATGATGATATTACTGAATATCTTTGGCCTGTAGTGCAAAGATGTATAATTACTTGATGAATATCTTTGGCCTGTAGTGCAAAGATGAACAGGTGTGAGATGAACATGACCGACTGATGATACAAATGAATATCTTTGGCCTGTAGTGCAAAGATGAATATTTGGTTAAAGATGATTATTAATTGATGTTACAGGGGATAAAATATTGATGATGGACTTTTAAATCTTAGAAGATAGTAGAATTCTTTCTCTACTTGACTCTTCTAATGGTTGTTGTTTCCGCTGCACTTGTTGATCTAAAACTTGTTGTCGATTATATTTTATCAGATTTTTCCCTGTTGAAGACTAACGATAATTTGTTGTATATTATCTTAGTCATAATATTCTTTACTGGGCTAGTTGAGCTCACCCTTTTCCTTTTTGTTCCATTTTTCTTCTCAGGAGGTGAGAACATAGCAGGATCTAGTCGGGGTATGGAGTGATGGTTCTAGAAAGATGTATTAGCAGTCCTCACTATTCTGTAAAATAGTGTTTGAATAATTGTAATGAGGATTTATTTGAGTGTGGATATTGTCTAAAAGACAATATTTGTATTTAAACTCACAGTATGTGTTGTCGTATTTTGCACGACAATTGTATTATTGAAGTTGTAGTTTGCTTTCTGTACCATGTATTTGGCGACTCAGAATAGGTGTTGTATACCTATTCTGGGGGCGTCACACCATCCATCAAGAGAGAGTTTAGAATACATCAAGATCACAAGCCTTGGAGAACAGGAAACTATCAAGCAAGTAACAAGCCATAACTAAAAGGGAAGTGAATTAAAATATATTTCCTTGCCATATAATACTGTTTGATATATAAAATATGTCTTGTACATGACAAGAATGGCTAAGCTAGTCTATGCAGGAAAATCAAAGCTAATCTACAAACCTGTAGATAAGCGAGCCATCAAGTCTAACATGGCATCCCTCTCAGAAGATGGGGGTAACTCTATTAGCTCCTGCCCTCGGGTATCAACACGAGTCAAGAGATCTACAGCTATCTGCATGGTGACATTATGCTCATCAATGAATGTACTCATCTCTACGATGATATTAGCAGTATGAGACCTCAATACCGTACTATCTGTAGTGGCGGCATCTTGAGCAGATAGAGCACCATCCCGCTCAATAACAGCTGCATCTCTAGATGATCAGGCCTCATCCTGCTCAGCAACAGTGGTATCCCTATGAGCTAGAGCATCATCTCTCTTAACTAGAGCGACATCTCTAACAGAAAGAACTGTCAACATCAAGGCCCTAGCTTGATCCCTCTCAAACGTCATCAGATATAGACTCTGCTCTAAATACTCTGCAGAATGTGGAGTCACAGTAACAGGAATACTGGGGGAATCAACCAGAGCTGCTGTCAACCCAGCAAACAGATCGTCCTCAGTGGGAGAATCAGGGTCCTCTATAGGCTCCCCACTATCAGAAGCAATCTCCGGCTCTGAGGAAACAATCCTAGCCGATGCAATCTCTGCCTCCAACCATGTAAAATACTCTGCAGAACGGCATGGATGGCTAGTAGTAAAATCAGCCCTCTCACGCTGGGCCTAACAGGTATAAATCCTGGACAAGTCCTCTGCTGATAGAAGCCGAGATGACAAACGTTGATCCAACGCCCCGTCAAAGGGATGAACATCTTGAAACTGGTCAAACTGTGCCATCACAGCCATGATATGTGGTCATGCCCCTCAAACCAGCCAGAGGAAGATAATCCATGCCAGATGCATGAGTGACAAAGCTATAGGGAGAACCAAGCCCTGAACACGGTAGAATATCAAATGGATCTTCGATCCTTGATAAGAAAACCAACCAAGAAGTAGTGTCTGTATACTCTGCCGACTGAAAGGAGTAGGACATGGCTATCTCATGGGAAAAACAATACCCATAGCGTCGGAATGTGCCAATTGGTCTTAAGTGTGTCATAAACCACACGTACAGCAAGACCGAACTGCTTGTAAAAAACCCCCGCAGAATAGGACTGGCAATATGTGGCCGACCTCAAGGTCTCTGCCAGAATCATCGATAAAATGGTATGTCCCTCCCGGAGAGCCTGCACTGCCATAATCACGCCAATGTCCAAGTGGTCCATGTATAGTGGCATGTATAGATAAGCCACTACACACATCAAGAGTACATCTACTCTGGCCACACGACAATCATCCTCTGAAGTGGTGAAATCCCAGGAGTGCAACACATAACCGTCCAATGAGCCAAATCTGTCACTCAGAAACTGCATGGACACTAAATGCCCTGAGGAGATCTTATCCAGGACAACTCTGCGCCTCAAACCTGTGAGGGTCATAAACTGTCGGCTCATGTCGCTAACCGCCATCCGAGCGCAAGGCCTATCCAACGGCAAATCTGTCAGACGCTCATACTCCTCTAAGGTAGGAGTCAACTCATGGGTCTCAAACAGGAACACCTGCCTCTCTGGTACCCAATGATCTAGCATGCCCTCTACAAAACCCAATGGAACCTGGAACATCAGGAGGGTCATAGAGTGTCGCGACAGCCGGTCGACTGTCACCCAATCCAGGGAGGATAAGCTTTCATACCACAATCTTAATGATGAGGCCACTAATACTGGTGGGGTATGCTCTATCTGACTAACTATCAATGAAGCTAGGCATCTGTAGGGCCGTGTTATAAGACCATCCAGGGGTCAATGTTGAACTCATCTCTGGAAATACATAAGCATAACATAATACATGCCCAATAAACAATATATGATAATATGATGTAGGGAATGAAAAATAATATACATACATTCCTAAGTATATCATCATCTAAATACATTGTCTCTATATACAGCTAGAAAATACAGGAAAATAGGGCACAGTCACCTAACAACTAACAGAGGCCTATCAAAAGATATAACAAGAATGGGGCATAACCGCCCAATATCTAACAGAGGCCTATCAAAAGATATAGCGAGAAATACATAAGAAGAAGTCAATAGTGTTGATATCTACATCATCTAACATATCCATCTGATGTAACTCCTCTTGAGTCACTGTATCTCTGCCAATAGGGATATCAGGCCGATACAACGGAGGTTCTGCACCAGAAAAACTATCTGAATATGGGCCACCGGAAGGGCCAGCCCCTGAGCTGGAAGGATCAAAAGAATCTGCCTCGGAAGGATCTCTACCCAAATGTCGGACGAAATAAAATATGTCTGATCCAACTGCTGGGTCAAACTATCAATCTGTGTCAAATGAGTAGGCTCTCGGGCGCAGGCAATCCAATCCACCATCATGACGGAGCCAAGAACTATATCTCCCATAAACTGTATGGTGCAGGTCTGAGCTCCGATGGTATGAGGGACCACTAGCGGAAAAATGCTTCCTGAGTGAACGGTCCCTCTGACAAAACAAAGCTATCAACTCCCACCAACGGGAAATCACTGATCGGCGGGTGCGACAAAGGCCAATAACGCTTGGCAGGAGGACAGATCGATATACGAATCTCTCCTGTGGTGCTCCTAATAGCACGCTCTGCTAAATATAGCTCCCAACCTCCATCTATGAAGATAAAAAGCCTACAGGTGGACATCACATGCTCGACACCAGTCGAGAAACCCCCCTCAAAGCCAACTGTCAAATGGTCCTCAGAGTAAGGAACCCACGTAATGACATCGGCTGTCAACAGCTCCAACTGTAAGCATGAATGGGTGAAACCCTCAGCTACAGGAACCTCCGTTAAAGTGGAGTGATGCCATCGTCGTCCCCATGGATAGGTGTCTAAACCTAACAAGCTAACGGGACGAAGACATGGGAGCCTCTCATAGGCCCAAAACTGCCAATACAAAATCAAATATCTGCAGTCAGTCAACACTCTTAACCCGAATAAGGGAAATTAAAAGAGAAATAATCACCAGCAGGAATGGGTAAAATCCTAGCCAAGCCTCTGTCAAGCCCTGCGAGCGCAGACGCATTCCCCGGAAGAAGTAGGCAAAGGTGTAGGAGCCCCAATCAAACTCTCCAATACAGTCCACCTCCCGTGTGGCGCTAACTAAAGCGAAGGACATCGTCGAAGAGTTATCCGCCAAGAAATAACCCCGAAGGATGATTAGGAACAATCACCGAAGAATGTGATCCCTAACTCTCCTATCATCGAGTAATGGCTCAATCAAAGCCCCACTCACGGCGTCTACACTCAAAGGACCCGTGCGGACTGTCCTGCCTTTGAGCGCAGTAGCCTGGACTCCTAGCAAAGATCTGACAGTAGTAGGGCAAATGTCAACCACACAAGGCACTAGCGCCCCGAAAAACTCCATACCAGTGATAAACCGCCAATCCATCGGCGTCATCATCACCTCGCAATCCAGCAAATTGAGAGACTGAGTCTGGTGAAATTAGGGCTCAGACAACGCCCTGAGGTAACCCCAGGGACAATGGCATAGGAGGATGGAAAAGAACGCCTCAAAACCCCAAGAATTCATAATCTCTCGATACTCTAGATGAAGATTCAGGTATAGAGAATGTATGCTAAACCAGTTCCCTCGAGGATGCGTAAAGTCGGGAACCTTCATCACGGTGCAAATCAACATCAGAACGTTGTTCCTCATCAATAGGAAAAAGGAAGATCAAACACAGCTTTTATCTTGCTCGCATGCAAATAGATCGAGGGGTGGCGACTCAAATCATCCAGAAGCTCTGGAATCGTCACATTTATGGATGGAAGCTCCCTTCGGGGAATGGAAGCAGAAGGAGCAAGATCCGCAATCGATACATCTTCCTCCTCATCCTCAACATCTGGTACATCAATCCGGATAGGATGAATCACTGACTCAGTCAACCGATGAGGCTATCGAGCTGGGTGAGGCTGAGGCACATCTGAAGCTCTCATCCTCACACCTAAAGAGGTCCTACGAGCGCTGCTCGGTTGGTCTGGATCCATATATCTAGACAAAAGTCCCCAAATCACCTCAGAAAGGGTGTGGTAAATTTTAACCTGGAGCTCATCAAATGCATTTTATGTGTGACACCCCCAAATCCGGGTACTACATTCCCACAAGATTTGGTGCTCACTATCCGAAAACCATTTCATCTAACTACCCATAACAACGGATAAAGACATAATTTAAATAACTTAAACAATAATCTTTTCCCTTAAAGGGTTACATCATCTCAAAAATAATCCCAGGTAATCTAACCTTAAATTATTACATAAGTTTGCGGAATACATCATAAAATAAAAAAGTCTTATAACATAATTCACTTAAATAAATTCAATAAATCTTCAACACTTGGACATCTGGCCATTTCCTTTGCTAGTAGATGGCTCATCGACTTTCTAAACTTTAGCTGCAGTGTTAAATGCAAGAGTGAGCAAACAATTGCTCACCGATATAAAGAGTAGTAATGATAACAACATGAGAATGAACAATAAGTATTGAACAATAATGAACTTGTTCTATGAATCAAAATACAGAAAACAAGTTCGAATTTAATATCTGAGGGTCTTAAGACCACGAACTATGTCCCTGGTGTTTAGGTGTTACCTTAACAGTTATTTAGACTATACATACCCTTCTTAACGTACTTAGGGGGATCAGCCCTTTGTACTATGTATTATGCACAAACATCTAAACGTTACACGTACAAAATCCCCTATGTTAGGGTTGTTTGTCTCAGCTTGAATTTAGAATTTCTGCACTAAAGAAAGTTTAGTTTGGAACTAGCTTATCAGTGATTCTAGAATTTTAGAACACTATTCAATTATAGACCAATTCAATCAATAAAAGTTTGCTTACTAGTTGAAGGTTCAACACAATAATATAAAATTGAAAAGTTTATCTAAGTCAAAGATCGAATAATAAAAATGTACAACTGAATAGACATAGTATATATGCAAAGTACTACATTTAAAAGAGTTAGAACAATCTTATTTCAATCAATGTATTAGAACAATATATACTTTGAATAACAATATCAAGACTTAGGAAAGTGAAACTCGCTCGATATAACGGACTAGATTACAAGAGCTTGTACAATCATACACGAGATAAAATCAATAGGCTTGCTCAAATTTAATATAAAATTTAGGAATAGAAAGCTTGCTAGACATAAAAGATAATGTAGCTAATAAATTTGCATTCATTATAAAAGAGAATGAAGTCAGAAAACTTTCCTTGTATGTAAGCTACACAAGTATAATAATGTTCGCCAATTACCCTACACATATCATTTAAATCACAATAACAATTAGTTGTATTAATACTAGCTTTAAGGGTTTAACGTACCATTTAAGCCATAACCTTAACTTAACACCTAACCATGTTGGTTAACATCCTTTACGAATCTGAAATCTTACTATAACTAACATAAACTTTATCGTTTATCTCTAACTTTTATAAACATCACCTTTGTTCATTACATAACTTATTCAAGTGATAAATTAAAATCTCCATATTTTGATATTATATTATACTACAACCTGTTATGATGTCTTATGTTAGGATTCAACATCATTATCATGCATGCCAAACCAAATTAGACCCTTGTATTACAACCCACAAACAAGCAGACTTCATTGTCTAGGCTCAGGGCACGGCGTAGATGCGCTGCCCCAAGCCTTAGCACCGGCGCAGCTGCGTTGGTGCTCCACTTCAAAAAGTCATACGGCGTAGCTGCGCCGTTTCTGCTTGTAGTACCGGGGCGGCTGCGCCATACACAGACAGAAACTGCAGCTGCAGCAATGTTACATGACTGACTCCAAAACCAACCCAATTTCCACAGAATTTCACAAAACTTAACATCTAAAACTTTGTAATAACATAGTTAGGCATGTTATTCTTCATTCTAATTACATAAACATTACATATATTCAATGTTGAAGAATCAAAACCCCAATTTCCCCAATTTCTTCATTTTTTACACTTTTAGCGAATTCGATCGCCACGACTTCGTTTCTTAACCAATTGGCACGATTTAAACTACGCCGCTTTCGTTTCTTAATATACCAACACAATCTAACATAAATTTACAGATTATAACACATATTGAGCATGAAATTTTGTATTTAAACAAGTTATATTATATAAATATATCATTGTTATTCTAGCTTCCTTCTTACAAACCCAATATCACGTATTTGATTTCCAACATACGATTATAGATGATAACCAACAAATTTAGCAAGAGTATACATACATATAATCAACATTTAAAACAACAATTCAACAAAAATACTCAATTTCAGAGAATAGAAAATTACAAAACCAAATATTAGAATTAGGGGTAGATTATAACTAAATCCTTTGATTGTATGTTAGCAAAGTTGATAGCAATCCTTTCTCAAAACCCTTCTTCTCCAATTCTCAATTTTCACTGTGTTTCTCTCTCTTCCTCTCCAAACTCTGTGTTCTCTAGCCTTAGAAAAAATAAGACGCGAAGATATAAACTGATATGGCATCTCACCCACGTACGTCAAGTAAGAACCAAAAAGTCTACGTCAGTTAAATTAGGCCAAAGGCCACAACGCCTTGTTTGGCTAACCACAATTCCCCTCTTCCAATTTATTTTAATAAATTTATATTATATAGTTTTACTTGTCACACATGAACCAATTTAAATAACTTACAATTATAATTATATTTGTGATTAATAAATAATTATATATCTAATTTTAATTATTAAATTAGACTTAAACATTATTTTATTTTATTTACTTATTTTCTTAAATATTAAACAATTTATTTAATTTAATTATTCCATTAAATTAAATCTTTCAAATAAAAATTATCATTATTCAATTTAATTAACATTAATCAATTTAGTTACTAAATTCTTGCATCGCAATTTCATCAATTATTTATTTTTCTCAATAAATAAATTATTTAAAATATTTATTTAATTTAAATTAATTACAAAAATTTCTCGATCGTTACATCCTTCCCTCCTTAAAAGGATTCTGTCCCCAGAATCACGACTCGATAAATTTATTCGTTATATTCTTCCCTCCTTAACAGGATTCTGTCCCCAGAATCGCTATACAAGATTAAGCAAATAACTAAGAATAATTCTTCATCATAACATCTTCAAGTTCCCACGTAGCTTCTTCAGCATTGTGGTTTCTCCAGATTACCTTAACAGAAGGTATTACTTTATTTCTTAGTACTTGCTCTTTCCTGTCAATAATTTGAGCAGGGACTTCTTCATATGTTAAGTCTTTCTCAAACTGTAATGGTTCATATTCTATTACATGTTTATAATCAGGCTTATATGGTCTCAATACCGAGACATGAAAAATGTTATGAATATGCTCCAATTCCGGAGGTAAAGCTACCTCGTATGCCACTTCACCAACTCGTCGTAGAACTTCAAAAGGTTCTATAAACCTAGGGCTTAATTTTTCCTTCTTGCCAAACTGAATTTTCCCTTTCCAAGGAGACACTTTCAAGAAAACATAACTACCCACATCGAATTCCCGATTTTATCGATGTTGATCGGCATAATTCTTCTGTCTATCCTGTTCAGCTATCAATATTGCTCGAATAACCTTGATGATCTCGACAGTTTGTTGTACCAACTTTGGACCCAATAGTTGACGTTCACCTACCTCGTCCCAGCATAACGGAGTTATGCATTTTCTGTCGTACAACGCTTCGTAAGGCGGCATGCCAATACTCGAGTGATAACTATTATTATAGGAAAATTCCACCAATGGTATATGGTCATCCCAATTTCCTTTTGTGACGCCCCCAAAATAGGTATACATCACTCATTCTGAGTCGCCAAATACATGGTACAAAAATAAATACAACTTTCTTAATATAATTATCGTGCAAAATACGACAACACATATACTGTGATTTTAAATATAAATATTGTCTAATAGACAGTAAAACTCAAAAAAGTGTCCTCATTACAATTATTGATACACTATTTTACAAAAATAGTGAGAACTGCTAAAATAACTTTCTAGAACCATCAGTCCATACCCCAACTAGTTCCCGCTATATTCTCGCCTCCTGAGAAAAATGGAACAAAAAGGAAAAGGGTGAGCTCAACTAGCCCAGTAAAGAATATTATAACTAAGATAATGTAGAAAAAATTATCATTAGTCCTCAACAGGAAAAAATCTGATAGAATACAATAGACAACAAGTTTTAGATCAACAACTGCAGCGGAAACAACAATTCATTAGAAGAGTTAAGTAGAGAATGAAATCTACTATCATCTATGAATTTAAAAGTCCATCATCAATATTTTATGTGACACCCCCAAAATAGGTATATATCACCCATTCTGAGTCGTCAAATACATGGTACAGAAATAAATACAACTTCATTAATACAATTATCCTGCAAAATACGACAACACATCGACTGTGAGTTTAAATACAAATATTGTCTAATAGACAGTATTAAAACTCAAAAGGAGTCCTTATTACAATTATTGATACACTATTTTACAAAAATAGTGAGGACTGCTAAAATAACTTTCTAGAACCATCACTCTATACCCCGACTAGTTCCTGCTATATTCTCACCTCCTGAGAAGAAAAATGGAACAAAAAGGAAAAGGGTGAGCTCAACTAGCCCAGTAAAGAATATTATGACTAAGATAATATACAACAAATTATCAATAGTCTTCAACAGGAAAAAATCTGATAGAATATAATAGACAACAAATTTTAGATCAACAACTGCATCGGAAACAACAATTCATTAAAAGAGATAAGTAGTAAATGAAATCTACTATCATCTATGAATTTAAAAGTCCATCGTCAATATTTTACCCCTGTAACATCAATCAATATACATCTTGAATAAAATATTCATCTTTACACTACGGGCCAAAGATATTCATTTGTATCACTAGTTGGTCATGTTCATCTCAACACTTGTTCATCTTTGCATTACGGGCCAAAGATATTCATCAGGTAATCATTCATCTTTGCACTACAGACCAAAGATATTCCTTAAGTATCACCATTAAGGACTGAGGATGATGAAAAATATTTTAGAGAACGAATCCAGTAAGATAAAAGGACAAAGATTAGATATTCGTACTTTAGATAATTCAAGTTTAAAAATACTCCATAATAAACCATGGAGTAAAATTCAAGAATGACGATCAAAACATGGATACAATCAAAGATAGTAACCATACTAAACATCTGGGACGAAAAAAAGAGAAAATTTTATTTTTTTTCGGTGAATAGTATCGTATTTGTGAATAGTGTTGTATACGTGAATAATGTCGTATACGTGAATAGTAACCCCGACACAAAGGGGTAGAAATTCTATAATAAAACTTATATCAATAATTCGGCATAATGATATTGAAGAAAATAATATCATATAAGAAGAAAATAACATCCCTTACCTCAAAAGAACAGTATTTCTAAATAGAATATCGGATATGATGCTGAAGGAAACTTACACTGAATAGCAACTCTCAAAGTATCTAAATACTCACAAAATACGCTCTACAATATAGAGAGAGAGAGAGAAAAAAAAAACGTGTTTCTGGTGTGATTTTCAATTCTAACTAAGCACCCTATTTATAAGAAAATGTTAGAACGCCGAAACAGACTTAACCTGCTACCTGATGGCTTTACCTGTAACTATTCATGCCCACCACATTTGAAATAAAATTTTAACGCATTTTTCACCAACCAAAAGTGGGGCCCACCAATTCTAAAAATTTCTAAAATATTTTATCATTTAAACAATAATCAAAAACTTCAATAATTCATAATAAATAGCCCTTTTATCAGAAAAATACGAATTTTATGTTCATTCCATAGGAAATTAAATTCTCTACAACTTCGTAGCTTTAAGTTTTTCTAAATTCCAAACGAAAAATGCCTGAAATCCACATACGGACGATTTGTAATACCTTCATTCCGACAAAATACTGATAAAACACCTCAGCATTAATTCCTTCATTTATAATTACATAAAATAAATATTTCCCTATCCTTCATTTATATCCACATAAAATAAATATTTCTTATCATAATAAATCAATAATTAATTATTTACAAATAATATTACAGAATCACAATTATGACAACCAAGCCGTTTCCAAGAAAGAGGGGGCTTTCCGATAAGGATTTTTCATTACTGGTGCGCAATTAGGTGACCAAACCTCTCCTTAGACAGAACTTTCTAGACATTATCAATAATGTTATCTAATAATATTATTCAAATAATATGAATTATTGATCTGATAATGGAAAATACTGTGCAGTGATAATTATTGAAATAATAATAATATAAAATATCAACACAGTAATTATTGAATCAATAAAATAAAATATTAAACAGTAATTACTGTAACAATTATTGAGTAGTGCCTTCTTACGTAAGAATCAATAATTCAAAAATACTATGCAATACCGTGTGCTAATGTGCAACCACGCGTATTACTGTATTTTAACCACTGGGTATTCCAACAGTGTTAACGGTAACGATTACGTCGTTATTTATAAAAACTCAAACTTGACATTTTCTTCATTCGACAGTTATTCTGTTATGGGGCCCACAAATGGTTGCACCGTCGTACGAATATTCCCCGGCAGCAAGAATATTCCATGACCAAACGAATATTCCCCGATAAAAATGAATATTTTATAACCACTTGCTTATTTTGTAAAATTTACACATTTCACCCATAACCAAAGTATTATATCAAATTAACTCCTTATTATTTCAAGATAATGAATAGAGGAAATTTAATTTTATTTATAATAAGTTGGGGTCTTATATTTTATCCCTGTAACATCAATCATCAAATATTCATCTTTGCACTACGGGCCAAAGATATTCATTTTTATCACCAGTTGGTCATGTCTATCTTCTTTGTACTACGGGCTAAAAATATTCGTCAAATAATCATTCATCTTTGCACTATAGGCCAAAAATATTCAGTTATATCATCATTTAGGACTGAGGATGATAAAAATATTTTCAAGAAAACGAATTCAGAGAGATAAAAAGACAAAAATTAGGGACTCGTACTTCGATTTATCTAAGTTCAAAAATACTCCAAAATAATCAATTGTGGAGCAGAATTCAAAAATGAAGATCAAAACATAGATCCAATCAAAGATAAGAACCATAACAGACAATCTTGGATACAGAAAAAAAAATTTAAATTTTAATGTGAATAGTGTCGTATTCATGAATAGTGTCGTACACGTGAATAGTACCGTATACGTGAATAGTAACCCCGACACTAAAAGGTAAAAATTCCACAAGAAATAAAAATCATCATACTTCGTGAATAGTACTCGTGAATAGTAACTCGTAAATAGTAACTTATGAATAGTAACTCGTGAATAGTAATCTCGACATGAAAATGTAAAATTTTCATAATAAAATTCATATCAATATTTCAGTATAATGATATTGAAAGAAATAATATCATTTACGAAAAAACAACTTCCCTTACCTCGAAAGAATAGTACTTCTGGCTGGAATATCAGATATAATGCTGAAGGAAACTTGCATCGTATAGTAACACTCAAAGTATCAAAATACTCACAAAAATACGCTCGATAATATAGAGAGAGAAAGCTTCAATTTCTGGTGTGATTTTCAATTCTAACCTAAGTACCCTATTTATAGGAAAATGCGTAGAACACCAAAGCAGAAAATTTAATAAAATATTAATATATTAAAAAAAATTCACGCCCACCTTAGAAAATCTGAATTTAGCATGTTTACCACCCAGTGGGGCCCACCCAATTGTAAAAAATGTTTTTCTTAAAATAAATATTTTAAACTCCAAAAATCAATTAGTCCGGAACTTCAATAATTCATAATAAATAGTCATTTTATCAGAAAAATTCGAATCTTATGTCCATTCCATAGAAAATTCAATTCTCTATAACTTTGTAAGTTCAAGTTTTTCCAAATTTCAAGCAGAAATTGACCGAAATCCACATACGGACGATTTTACAAGCTATAATCAAATTTCAGTCAAAAATGAGGTCCACTAACATGTTTAACATGTTTTTAGCATTTATTATAACAAAAATACTCTTCCTCCTCATTTATTCATATATCACACATTCATTGTAAAAATATTACCATTATTATATTATTATAATATAATAATATATTTAAATGAATTATTTTATCAAAAAAGATAAAATATCAATTTTCAACAATTGTCACTTTTCTAAAAATACCTCCATTTATATCCACATAAATAATATTTTTCTTATTATATAAATCAATAATTAATTATTCATAAATAATATTATAGAATCACAATAATAACAATCAGGTCGCTCCCAGGAAAGAGGGGGCCTTCCGGTAAGGATTTTTCCTTACTAGCGCGCAATTAAATAACCTCTCCTAGACAGAACTTTTTTAGACATTACCAATAATGCTATCTAATAATATTATTCAATTAATATGAATTATTGATCTGATAATGAGAAATACTGCGTAGTGACAATTATTGAAACAACAATAATATAAAATATTAACGTAGCAATTATTGAATCAATAAAATAAAATATTAAACAGTAAATGCTGTAACAATTATTGAGTAGTTCCTTCTTACGTAAGAATCAATTATTGGTGCAATACCGTGTGTTATTGTGCAACACTGCGTATTACTGTGTTTTAACCACCGGGTATTCCAACCGTGTGAACGGTAATAATTACGACGTTATTTATAAAAACTCATTATGGGGCCCACACAAGACTGCGCCGTCGTACGAATATTCCCCGACAGCAAGAATATTCCACAACCAAACGAATATTTTCCGACAACAATGAATATTTTATAACCACTTACTTATTTAAAATATTTCCACATTTTACTCATAACTAATCATATTAATCAAATCAACCCTTACTATTTCAAAATAATAAATAGAGGAAATTCAATTTTATTTATAAAACGTTGGGGTCTTACAACATCCCCTCCTTATGAAATTTCATCCTCGAAATTGATGTACGTACCTAGTGTTTCGAAAAGGTGAGGATATCTCACATTCATTTCCGTTTCTAATTCCCAGGTCATTTCCTCAATAGCATGGTTCCTCCACAAAACTTTGACTTGTGGTATAACCTTTTGTGCGTAGGACATGCTCCTCCCTATCCAATATCTTGACAGGTACCTCCTCGTACGTTAAGTCTTCAGCTATCTCATCTGGTTCTAACTCAATAATGTGGTTTGGGTCTTTCACATATTTACAAAGAACAGATATGTGAAAAATATTATGAACACGGGACACGCTTGGAGGTAAGGCGAGTCTATAGGCCACATTTCCTACTCAGTCAAGAATCTGAAATGGACCAATAAATCGTGAATTGATCTTTCCTCTCTTCTCAAAACTTGTAACTCCCTTCCATGGAGCAACACGCAACAATACATGGTCCCCAATATTAAATTCCACGTCCTTTCGATGAAGATCTGTATAACTCTTTTGTCGATCATATGCCATTTGTATACGTTGTCGAATCATTTGAATCTTTTCTGTAGTCATACGTACCAACTCTGGTCCCAACAATGTTACTTCACCCACCTCATCCCAACATACTGGAGAGCGACACTTTTATCCATACAGTGCTTCGAATGGAGCCACACCTATACTTGCCTGATAACTATTGTTGTAGGAGAATTTCACTAATAGTAAATACTTATCCCAACTTCCTTTGAAGCCTAGAACACAGAGTCTTAATAGATCTTCAAGAGTTTGAATAGTCCTCTCTGATTGTTCGTCCGTTTGAGGATGGTATGCCGAACTGAATCGTAAATCTGTGCCCATAGCTTTCTGCAAGTTAACCCAAAATTATGAAGTGAATCTTGGGTCACAATCCGAAACTATGGATATTGGCATGCCATGCAATCTCATAATCTCATTTACGTACATACGAGCAAAACATTCAAGGGAATAAGTCTCCCGTATCGGCAAGAAATGAGCAGACTTAGTTAATCTATCAACAATAACCCAAATCGCATCTATTCCTTGAGAAACCTTGGGAAGACCTGTAACGAAATCTATGGTAATGTGTTTCCACTTCTATTTCAGAATCTCTAGTGGTTGCAATGGACCATTTGGCACTTAATGATCC
The DNA here is from genome assembly GCA_016801055.1 of Panax notoginseng. Lineage (NCBI taxonomy): Eukaryota > Viridiplantae > Streptophyta > Magnoliopsida > Apiales > Araliaceae > Panax > Panax notoginseng. The sequence continues at coordinate 94,547,337 of CM029018.1, forward strand.
GCCTTTACATGTTGACAAGTTAAACACCTCGAGATAAACTTCGCGATCTCTCTCTTCATATTGCTCCACCAAAATGTATATTGAAGATCTCGATACATTTTGGTACTTCTAGGGGGAATTGCAAACGGTGTGTTGTGTGCGTCCATCATGATTTTATACTTTAAATCAGAGTCATTAGGAACACAAAGTCTGGAGTGGACTCGAAGTATTCCTTCTTCATCAATTCTTGCTTCTGGAATAGCACCTTCTTATACTTTCTTCTTCATACGCATCAGCTCTAGGTCCGTAGCTTGAGCAGCTTTAACTTTATCGATTAAAGTTGGTTCTATGCGTATACTTGACATCATCGTATGGGTCCCCTAAGTCTTGAACTCTATCTTCATCTTTTATAAATTACACAAAATGGGCATTTGTGTTGACAGCATTGCACTCGTTCCCGCATGTGATCTTCTACTCAACGCGTCAGCTAGATGGTATTGAATAGTATGGTCATAATCTTTCAACAGCTCAAGCTAACGTCGGTGCCGCATGTTGAGTTCTTTTTGGGTGGAGAAATATTTGAGACTTTTATGATCCAAATATATCTCCACTTTCTCCCCATATAGATAGTGTCTCCAAATTTTCAATGCAAAAACGACTGCTGCCAAGATCATGAGTAGGATAATTCCTCTCATATTCTTTGAGTTGTCGTGAGGCATAGGCTATGACTTTCCTATGCTGCATGAGAACACATCCTAACCCTTTTTCAGAAGCATCCCTGTAGATAACAAATCTATCTAAACGAGACGGTATAGTTAGAACAGGTGCCGAAATGAGTCTCATCTTAAGTTTTTGGAAGCCCTTCTCACATTCCTCACTCCATTAGAATTTTGTATCTTTTCGAGTCAGCTGAGTTAATGGAGTAGCGATTAGAAAAAATCCTTTTCACGAATCTTCAATAATAACCAGCTAAGCCTAGAAAGCTACGTATTTTGATTACTGACTTAGGCTGCTCTCAACTGTGACTCATATCCCAATCTTGGATAGCATGTCACAATGACACCTATCAGTTTACCACCGCACGAATATGACATCCTCTACAGAGAGTCTGGCTTTGGTGCATTCCACCCTCAATTGCTTCGTTGCATTCCTGATCCATGATTTGAATCATTACTCTTCGATCCATATCGATTTGGGGTTGACCACTCTGCACAGGGTAATTCTGAACTCGATGTTGGATTCTCCCAATTGCTGTCCAAAAAGCAAAATCCATTTCATCCATTTTGGCCTTATTGGATCAGATGTCTTTTTCTACAATATCAACGCGTCGTGCGGCTTTTACCCATGCATCCTCCATTCTTATTCGTTCAGTTGTTTCTTCTTTCATCAGAACTTTGATCATAGCATTCTCAGATTCTAGCTCTAATATCTTATACTCTGCCAAAGAGTGCTTCTGCTCAAGCATCGCACATCGGGTAACACAATTTTGAATTGTTGCATCCCTTTGCTCCACGACCGCCTACCGTTCTTCAGCCTTATCTTCTAACTCATGAATACGATTTTGAAATTCTACATTTCGATCATAAAATTCTCCTAATAAATCCTCCTCAGGTTCCTCTTCTTCCTCACTCTCAGCTGCTACCTATGCGACTAATTTGGGTGTAACTACTAATTCTTCACTCACTACATGGATATCTCTAATTTCTTCTTCGCCTGACATCACATTATCTTAGTTGGTGATTAAAGGTGTCTCAACGGTCTCATTCACTCCATTGTTAACATTTTCAGCTGCCATTCTCAAATACTGCCACAAAATAAGGGTTAATTAAAGAAATTAACATATCATATAATATCTCTATATTCTGACCAATTAACAAATAAGCTTAGGTAGGACACACTAGCGAAGGATTTACTCGTCTCTCCCCTCCTAGTTCTATTCTCCGATCTCCGCCAGAGACCATATCCCTAAGCTCTGATACCAACTGTGACGCCCCCAAAATAGATATACATCACCCATTCTGAGTCGCCAAATACATGGTATAGAAACAAATACAACTTCCTTAATATAATTGTCGTGCAAAATATGACAACACATATACTATGAGTTTAAATATAAATATTATCTAATAGACAATATTAAAACTCAAAAAGAGTCCTCATTACAATTATTGATACACTATTTTTCAAAAATAGTGAGGACTGCTAAAACAACTTTTTAGAACCATCACTCCATACCCCGACTAGTTCTCGCTATATTCTCGCCTCCTGAGAAAAATGGAACAAAAAGAAAAAGGGTGAGCTCAACTAGCCCAGTAAAGAATATTATGACTAAGATAATGTAGAATAAATTATGCTTAGTCCTCAGCAGTGAAAAATCTGATAGAATACAATAGACAACAAGTTTTAGATCAACAACTGCAGCAGAAACAATAATTCATTAGAAGAGTTAAGAAGAGAATGAAATCTACTATCATCTATGAATTTAAAAGTCCATCATCAATATTTTATCCCTGTAACATCAATCATCAAATATTCATCTTTGCACTACGGGCCAAAGATATTTATTTGTAACACCAGTTGGTCATGTTCATCTCAACACTTGTCCGTCTTTGCACTACGGGCCAAAGATATTCATTAAATAATCATTCATCTTTTCACTACAGGTCAAAGATATTCAGTTATATCATTATTTAGGACTGAGGATGATAAAAATATTTTTAAGAAAACGAATCCAGAGAGATAAAAAGACAAAAATTAGGGATTCATACTTCGGTTTATCTAAGTTCAAAAATACTCCATAATAATCTATTGTGGAGCAAAATTCAAAAATAAAGATCAAAACATAGATCCAATCAAAGATAGGAACCATAACAGACAATCTTGGACATAGAAAAGAAAATTTTAAATTTTTCTGCGAATAGTGTCGTATACGTGAATAGTACCGTATACGTAAATAGTAACCCCGACACTAAAAGGTAAAAATTCTATAAGGAAAAAAAATCATCATACTTCGTCAATAGTACTCGTGAATAGTACTCGTGAATAGTAACTCGTAAATAGTAACTCATAAATAGTAACTCGTGAATAGTAATCTCGACATGAAAAGGTAAAAATTTTATAATTAAATTCATACCAATATTTCGGTATAATAATAATGAAATAAATAATATCATTTACAAAAAAACAGCATCCCTTACCTCGAAAGAATAGTACTTCTGGCTGGAATATCAGATATAATGCTGAAGAAAACTTGCACCGTATAGTAACACTCAAAGTATAAAAATACTCATAAAAATATGCTCGATAATATAGAGAGAGAAAACTTGTGATTTTCAATTCTAACCTAAACACCCTATTTATAGAAAAATACTTAGAACACCAAAGCAGAAAATTTAATAAAATATTAATATATTAAAAAAAATTCACGCACACCTTAGAAAATCTAAATCCAGCATGTTTACCACTCATGTGGGGCCCACCCAATTGCAAAAAACATTTTTCTTAAAATAAATATTTTAAACACCAAAAATTAATTATTCTAAAACTTCAATAATTCATAATAAATAGTCTTTTTATCATAAAAATTTGAATCTTATGTCCATTTCATAGAAAATTTAATTCTCTACAACTTTGTAAGTTTAAGTTTTTCCAAATTCTAAGCAAAAATTGACCGAAATCCATATACGGACGATTTTACAAGCTATAATCAAATTCCAGTCAAAAATGGGGTCCACCAACATGTTTAACATATTTTTAGTATTTATTATAACAAAAATACTCTTGCTCCTCATTTATTCATATATCACACATTTATTATAAAAATATTGCCATTATTATATTATTATAATATAATAATATATTTAAATGAATTATTTTATCAGAAAAGATAAAATATCAATTTTCAACAATTATCACTTTTCTAAAAATTCTTCCATTTATATCCTCATAAATAATATTTTTCTTATCATATAAATCAATAATTAATTATTCACAAATAATATTACAGAATCACAATAATGACAACCAGGTCGTTCCCAGGAAAGAGGGGGCCTTCCGGTAAGGATTTCTCTTTACTGGCGCGCAATTAAATAACCTCTCCTAGACAAAACTTCCTTAGACATTGCCAATAATGCTATCTAATAATATTATTCAATTAATATAAATTATTGATCTGATAATGAGAAATACTATGTAGTGACAATTATTGAAACAACAATAATATAAAATATTAACATAGCAATTATTGAATCAATAAAATAAAATATTAAACAGTAAATGTTGTAACAATTATTGAGTAGTGCCTTCTTACGTAAATATCAATAATTGGTGCAATATCGTGTGCTACTGTGCAACACCGCGTATTACTGTGTTTTAACCACCGGGTATTCCAACAGTGTTAACGGTAACAACTACGACGTTATTTATAAAAACTCATACTTGTCATTTTCTTTATCCAATCGCTTTCCGTTATGGGACCCACACAAGGCTGCACCATCGTACGAATATTCTCCGACAGCAAGAATATTCCACAACCAAACGAATATTTCCCGACAATAATGAATATTTTATAACCACTTGCTTATTTAAAATATTTGTGTATTTTACCCATAACTAACCATATTAATCAAATCAAACCTTACTATTTCAAAATAATAAATAGAGGAAATTCAATTTCATTTATAAAAAGTTGGGGTCTTACACCTTTGAAATCCAAGATACATGCTCTGAGCATATCTTCTAGTGTCTGGATAGTTCTCTCACTCTGTCCGTTGGTCTGAGGATGGTACGCTGTGCTCATTCTCAACTGTGTTCCCAAGCATTCTTATAACCGTTTCCAGAAATTAGATGTGAAACGCGGATCTCTATCTGATACAATGGACACAGGTACACCATGTCTTGAAACAATTTTCTTCACGTAAAGTTTTGCCAACCGATCTAGGTTAAATCTAATCCTGATTGGCAAAAAGTGCGTCGATTTTGTCAATCGATCGGCAATCACCCAAATGGCGTCGTAACCTTGCTGAGTTGTTGGAAGACCTACCACAAAATCCATTGTGATATGTTCCCATTTCCATTCTGGTATCTCTAACGGTTGCAATTATTCGCTTGGCCTTTGATGTTCAGCTTTAACTTTCTGACACGTTAAGCATTTTGCCACACACTCAGTCACATCCTTTTTCATATTCGGCCACCAAAAATGATGTCTGAGATCCTGGTACATTTTCGTACTTTCAGGGTGAATCAAATATCTTGAGTTGTGATCTTCACTCAGAATTTCCTCTTTAACTTTCGGTATTGGCGGAACCCAAATTCTTCCCTTCGAATCGTAGTAACCCTTCCGAATCAATTTTGAATTTGTTTTCCTCACCTTCAGATACATTTTGTTTTACCTTTTCGCAGTCTTCATCCTGAAGTTATGCATTCTTCACCTTATCTACCAACGTTAAATTGTTTCCCATCTGGAACAACTTTTCGTCTGATTCTGTCGGACATTTAATTTCCAACTCCATCTTTGCCATTTCCGTCACTAGCTTCTCCTGAGCAGTCAACATCATTAACTTTTCCCGTCCCTTCCTACTTAAAGCATCAGCAACAACATTCGCCTTTCCAGGATGATAGAAAATCTCGCAGTCATAGTCTTTGATCAACTCCAACCATCTTCTTTGTCTCATATTCAAATCTTTTTGTGTAAAGATATACTTCAGACTTTTATGGTCGGTATATATCTCACACCTCTCTCCATAAAGATAATGTCTCCAAATCTTCAAGGCAAACACCACCACAACCAACTCTAAGTCATGAGTCGGATACCCTTTCTCATAATCTTTCAATTGACGTGATGCATACGCAATAACTCTGTCGTTCTGCATAAGCACACAGCTTAGTCCTTTATGTGATGCGTCAATATACATTTCAAAATTCCCTGTATCATCAGGCAATGACAATATAAGTGCTGAACTTAACCTCTTCTTTAATTCTCAAAAACTTTTCTCACACTTCTCCGTCCAAACAAACTTAACCGCCTTCCTAGTTAAATTTGTCAACGGGGTCGCGATTTTGGAAAAGTCTTGAATAAAACGCCTGTAGTAACCTGCCAATCCTAAGAAACTCCTTACTTCTGACGGTGTCTTCGGCTGATCCCAGTTTATTATAGCTTCAACCTTTGATGGATCTACCGAAATTATGTCCTTATCAATAACGTGTCCGAGAAACTGTACACGTTCTAACCAAAATTCACATTTTGAAAATTTTGCGTACAATTTTTCTTTTCTCAATGTCTTCAATTTCACTCGTAAGTGTTCAACATGTTCCTCCTTGGTCTTGGAATACACCAATATATCATCAATAAACACCGCCACAAATTTGTCTAAGAATGGTTTAAACACCCTGTTCATTAAATCTATGAACGCTACAGGTACATTGGTTAAACCAAATGACATAACCAGAAACTCGTAATGACTGTACCGAGTTCTGAACGCTATTTTTGGTACATCTTCTGGCCTCACCTTCAGTTGAGGATAACCACTTCTCAAGTCTATCTTTGAGAAATACCTTGCTCCCTTCAATTGATCAAACAGGTCATTGATTCTCGGTAACGGATACTTATTTTTGATAGTGACCTTATTCAATTCTCTGTAATCAATGCAGAGTCGATCGATCTATCCTTATTCTTAAAAAATAACACTGGCGCTCCCCACGGCGATACGCTCGGCTGGATATACTTCTTATCGAGCAACTCTTGCAATTGCACCATCAACTCTTTCATTTCTACCTAGGCCATTCTGTATGGTTCCTTAGATATCAGAGCCGTTCCTGGTAATAAGTCAATCACGAACTCGATTTGTCGATCCGGCGTAAGACCCGGCAAATCATCTAAAAATACGTCTGCAAAATCTCTTATGATCGGTATCTCTTCTAACTTCGCACTCTTCTTCTGTGTATCGACTATGTAGGCTAAGTATCCTACATATCCTTATCTCAACAACTTCTTGGCTTGCATCACCGTCAGATAACTTGCTTGTCGAGGTGACTTACTGCCATAGAACACAACCTTTGACAGAGTCATAAGGTTAACACATTTCCTTTGGCAATCAATTACTGCTCCGTAATTGAACAACCAATCCATTCCCAATATGACATCAAATTCACCAAGTCTAATTGGTATAAAATCTACCATCATCTTGTGATCCTTTATAACCACTCTACAATTCCTATATATAAATCTAACAGGAATCACTTCCCTATTCGCAATCTCTATGCTTAAAGGATATTCTAATTCTTCCTGAGAAAAATCTAAGTTCTGAGCAAACTCATCGGATATAAATGAACAAGTAACACCCGAATCAAACAGCATATAAGCATTAATACCATTAATAGGAATGATACTTGACACCACATCCTTAGACTATACAGCATCCTGCACGGTCATATTGAAAGTCCTCGCAGTAGGTCGGCTTGACTGTGCTGGTCCAGTGATAGTCAATGCTCCACCATCGTTGTTGTTTCCTTTTCCACCACTTGCACTTTCCGCTGGCTTCTTAGGGCAATCACGAGCCATGTGATCCTTCGAACCACAGGTAAAACATGCTCCTTTCTTTGGGCTAAAATAGTTCGGTGCAATGTGTCCCTCCTGACCACAGTTAAAACACACCAGCTTTCCCTTCAAACACACCCCAGTGTGGTTCTTCTCGCACGTCGCACAAGCTTCAAACTTTTTCTTTTGCTGACTTCCTTGTTGTCCTCCCACGGTCGAATTATCGCTCCACTTCCTCTTCTGATTGTTACTTCCAATGTTACTTCCATTAGCCTTATTTTCATTCTCATTCTTCCTCTTCTTCTGTTCTTGATTGTACTTGGTCAAGGCATCGCTTCCACCTTCCGCGATAATTGCCTTTTCCAGTACAGCCGCAAATGTATTTAACTGGAACATTGAAACCTTGCTATACAGCCAGGGTTTCAATCCTTGTTCAAACCTTCTCACCTTACGCTCGTCGGTATTGACTTGATAAGTGGCAAACCTTGCCAACTCGTTAAACTTCGCATCATATTCTGGCACCGTCATAGTTCCTTGTTTCAGCTCCAGAAACTACACCTCCAGCTGATTCTGAGAACTCGCTGGAAAGTACATTTCGAAAAACATCTCCTTAAATCTATCCCATGCTATCACTCCTTGTCCCCCAGGAACCTTATTTGCCTGCCATCAGTAGCTAGCTTCAGACTTCAACATGAACGTTGCAAACGCAGTCTTCTGATCCTCGTTGACTCTAGCAACATCAAACTCCTTCTTCATTTCTATGATCCAGGTTTGGGATTCCACTGGATTCACAGACCCTTGAAATTCTGGTGGTCCAACCTCTTTGAATGCCTTGAGGGTCGTGAATTGAGTTCGCGGTTGATTCGCAAGTGCTCCCGTTAACAAAGTTACCAACTGCTGAACCGGGTTAGCTTTGGCCTCGTTATTATTGTTAATAGACCCCACAGGAGGTGGTTGTTGGTGTGTTTGTCTTCTTCTAGGAGGCATTTTCTATTAAGATATACGCTTATTAGTTCATTACTCAATTTCTTTAGTATTTGAAGTTTAACTTAAACATTCTAAGATTAAAGCTATAACACATAACATTTCAAATAAACTTTGATATTTTATTCATTCATAATGTTTTTTATAAAACACAATAAAGATAGCATAACCGCTATTAACATCCACTTTCCTGAACTATACAAGTTTCAGGATTACATTCTCATATTACCCCTTTATTTATCTCAAAATAAGGGATTTACAGTTTATCATTCATATACTTGACCACATATTATTATTACTCTTATTCTTTCTATCTGGGCATATTAAGACGTCGAGAGGCTTCTCTATGCTCTTCCTCCACAACACGATATGTCATCCTACGATCCATCACGAACCACGGAGAATCTTCAAACTGAGGTGGGTAATAAAAGACTCGATCCTGGGCCCTATCAATTGTAGAATTAAAGGTATGATTAATTTCATTCATTTTGGCTTTCTTCGTTTGAACCTTTGCTTCAGCACGGTCTGCATGATGAGTCGCCTTCATCCAAGCGTCCTCTGCCCTTGCACGCTTAGCTGATTCCTCTTTCAAGTCATCTTTTAACTTCTCCACATCAGTTTTCATCTTCTCGTTCACTGTCAACAGATCTTCATGCTGACCCTTTGTATGAACAAGGTCCCACTCTGTGTTTCCAAGTCGTGAGTCGAGTTCCAGAATGTCCTTATCCTTCTGCTCCATCGTAGCGTGATGCATCTCAACTAACTCCTTCAGCTCCTCAACCTTGTCCTGTAATTCTATGTTATGGTCGTATAGTGCATCATACATCTCAGCTGATATGGAATTTAGTGGAAACTCCACAGGATCCTTTTCCTCATCATCCTCCTCTATCTCCTCAGAACTATCCTCCTCGGGATCAGTCACAGGCTCATCCTCCTGAATCAACTACTCCCGCACCATGTGGATATCCCGGGGTTCGTCATCTTTAGGTATCTGTGGTATCACTTCCCTAGCTGGACTGGATCCTCCATCGTTAGACATCCTGAAAACAAAATACGTTTTAGGTTTTATTTATTATATAACATTCTTCGATACTCGCGAGCACATAAGTTATTAACACATAGCACATAATGTCTTTTATTGTTTAGCTTCAATGGATGCCTTAATCCATTCCTTAAAACTCGATAAGAGTTAGACACCACTATGTTTTCTGTCTCCTTAAAGATTACTTCCTAAGGTTTTCCCACCTAAGGTTCATAACCTAAAGCTTTGATACCAACCTATGACACCCCCAAATCCAGGTACTCCATTCCCACAAGATTTGGTGCTCACTATCCGAAAACCATTACATCTAACTACCCATAACAACGGATAAAGACATAATTTAAATAACTTAAACAATAATCTTTTCCCTTAAAGGGTTACATCATCTCAAAAACAATCTCAGGTAATCTAACCTTAAATTATTACATAAGTTTGAGGAATACATCATAAAATAAAACAAGTCTTATAACATAATTCACTCAAATAAATTCAATAAATCTTCAACACTTGGACATCTTTCCCTTTCCTTTGTTAGTAGATGGCTCATCGACTATCTCAACTTTAGCAGCAGTGTTAAATGCAAGAGAGAGAAAATAATTGCTCATCGATATAAAGAGTAGTAATGATAACAACATGAGAATGAACAACGAGTGCTGAACAATAATGAACTTGTTCTACGAATCAAAATATAGAAAACAAGTTCGAATTTAATATATGAGGGTCTTAAGACCACGAACTATGTCCCTGGTGTTTAGGTGTTATTACCTCAACCTTAACAGTCATTTAGACTATACAGACCCTTCTTAATGTACTTAGGGGGATCAACCCTTTGTACCATGTACTGTGCACAAACATCTAAACGTTATACGTACAAAATCCCCTATGTTAGGGTTGTTCATCTCAACTTAAATTTAGAATTTCCGCACTAAAGAAAGTTTAGTTTTGAACTAGCTTATCAGTGGTTCTAGAATTTTAGAACACTATTCAATTATAGACCAATTCAATCAATAAAAGTTTGCTTACTAGTTGAAGGTTCAACACAATAATATAGAATTGAAAATTTTATCTAAGTCAAAGATCGAATAACAGAAATGTACAACTAAATAGACATAGTATATATGCAAAGTACTACATTCAAAAGAGTTAGAACAATTTTATTTGAATCAATGTATTAGAACAATATATACTTTGAATAACAATATCAAGACTTAGGAAAGTGAAACTCGCTCGATGAAACGAACTAGATTACAAGAGCTTGTATAATCATACACGAGATAAAATCAATAAGCTTGGTCAACTTTAATATAAAATTTAGGAACAGAAAGCTTGCTTAACATAAAAGATAACGTAGCTATGAAACTTGCATTCATTATAAAAGAGAATTAAGTTAGGAAACTTGCCTTGTATGTAAGCTACACAAGTATACTAATATTTGCCAATTATCCTACACATATCATTGAAATCGCAATAACAATTAGTTGTATTAATATTAGCTTTAGCGGTTTAACCCACCATTTAAGTCATACCCTTAACTTAACACCTAACCATGTTGGTTAACATCCTTAACGAATCTAAAATCTCACTATAACTAACATAAACTTTATCATTTATCTCTAACTTTCATAAACATCACCTTTGTTCATTACATAACTTATTCAAGTGATAAATTAAAATCTCCATATTTTGGTATTATATTATACTAAAACCTGTTATGATGTCTTATGTTAGGATTCAACATCATTATCATGCATGCCAAACCAAATTAGACCCTTGTATTACAACCCACAAACAAACAAACCTCACTGTCTAGGCTCAGGGTACGGCGCAGCTGCGCTGCCCCAAGCCTTAGCACCGGCGCAGCTGCGCTGGTGCTCGACTTCAGAAAGTCATACGGCACAGCTGCGCCATTTCTGCTTGTGGTACCAGCGCAGCTGCGCCATACACAGACAGAAACTGCAGCTGCAGCAATGTTACACGACTGACTCCAAAACCAACCCAATTTCCACAGAATTTGTGACGCCCCCAAAACAGGTATACAACACCCATTCTGAGTTGTCAATAACATGGTACAGAAACAACTACAACTTTATTAATACAACATAAAAACTGTGAGTGTAAATACAAATATTGTCATCTAGACAATATCCACACTCAAATAAGTCCTCCTTACAATTATTGGTACAATATTTTACAAAAAAAAATTGTGAGGACTACTAAAACAACTTCCTAGAACCTTCATTCCATACCCCGACTAGTACTTACTACATTCTCGCCTCCTGAGAAGAAAATGGAACAACAAGGAAAAGGGTGAGCTCAACTAGCCCAGTAAAGAATATTATGACTAAGATAATATACAACAAATTATCGTTAGTCTTCAACAGGGAAAAATTTAATAGAATACAATAGACAACAAGTTTTAAATCAATATTCGCAGCGGAAAATAATAATTCATAGAAAAGTTACGTAGAGAATGAAATCTACGATTATCTATGAATTTAAAAGCCCATCATCAACATTTTATCCCTGTAATATCAATCAATAAATATCTTGAATTAAATAGTCATCTTTACACTACAGGCCAAAGATATTCATCAGTTGGTTATGTTCACCTCAACACCTGTTCATCTTTGCACTACGGGCCAAAGATATTCATCAGAAATCATTAATCTTTGCACTACAGGCCAAAGATATTCATTTATATCATCATTTAGGACTGAGGATGATGAAAAATATTTTTAAGGAAACGAATCCAGTGAAACAAAATAATAAATGTTAAGGATTCGTATTTCAGCTATTCCATGTCCAAAAATACCTCATAAATAATCATAGTGGAGTAAAATTCAAGAATGATCAAAACATGGATACAATCAAAGCTAGTATCCAGAATAGATATTTTGGACGAAAAGAAGAAAATTTCATTTTTCGGTGAATAGTAACTCGTGAATAGTAACTCGTGAATAGTAACTCATGAATAGTAACCCGACATGAAAAGTTCCAAATTTGATAAAAAGTTCAGATCAATACTTCGGCATAATGATATTGAAGAAAATAATATCATTTAAGAAGAAATAACATCCCTTACCTCGGAAAGACGGTACTTCTGACTGGAATACTAGATATAGTGCTGAAGAAAACTTGCACCGTATAGCAACACTCAAAGTATCAAATACTCACAAGAATACGCTCGATATAGAGAGAGAAATAGAGAGAAACTTATGTTTCTGGTGTGATTTTTAATTCTAACCTAAGCACCCTATTTATAGGAAAATGCTTAGAACACCAAAGCAGAAAATTTAATATAATATTAATATATATATATATATATATATATATATATATATATATAATTTTCAAGCCCACCTCAAGACCATCTGAACTCAGCTCATTATGCACATGTTGTAGCCCACAAAACAAACAAAAAACGTTTTTTTTTTAAAAAAAATAATTAAAACTTCCAAAAATCAATTATTTCGGAACTTTGGAACTTCAATAATTCATAATAAATAGCCCTTTTGTTAGAAAATTCAAATCTCGCGAGTTTTTATAGGAAATTCAATTCTCTACAACTTTGCAGAAGAAAGTTTTTCCAAATTCCAAACAAAAATTGACCGAAATTCACAAACGGACGATTTTACAATCAATAATAAATTTTCGGTCAAGAATTATGTCCACCAACACACAAAACATGTGTTAATCATTTAATGCCACAAAAATACTCTTCCTCCTCATATACTCATATATCCGACATTCATTGTAAAAATACCATCATCAATATATTATTAAAATAATATATTTAAATGAATTATTTTATCAGAAAAAGATAAAATATTAATTTTCAACAATTGTCATATTAAAAATTTTCTCCATCTATATCCACATAAAATCAATATTTTTCTCATCATATAAATCAATAATTAATTATATACAAATAATATTACAGAATCACAGTACTAGCAACCAGGTCGTTCCCAGGAAAGAGGGGGCTTTCCAATAAGGATCTCTCCTTACTGGCGCGCAATTAGATGACCAAACCTCTCCTTAGACAGAACTTTCTAGACATTGCCAATAATGTTATCTAATAATATTATTCAGATAATATGAATTATTGTTCCGATAATAGAAAATACTGTGTAGTGACAATTATTAAAACAACAGTAATATAAAATATCAACGCAGCAATTATTGAATCAATAAAATACAATATTGAACAGTAATTATTGTAACAATTATTGAGTAGTGCCTTCTTACGTAAGAATCAATAATTGGTGCAATACTGTGTGCTACTGTGCAACAACGCGTATTACTGTGTTTTAACCACCGGATATTCCAACAGTATTAACGGTAACAACTATGCCGTTATTTATAAACAACTTATTTTTGTCGTTTTCTTCATCCAATCGCTTTCCGTTATGGGGCCCACAAAAGACTGCGCCGTCGTACAAATATTCTCCGACAGTAAGAATATTCCACGACCAAGCGAATATTCCCCGACAACAATGAATATTTTATAACCACTTGCTTATTTAAAATATTTGCGCATTTTACCCATAACTGACCACATTAATCAAATCAACCCTTACTATTTCAGAATAATAAATAGAGGAAATTAAATTTCATTTATTAATAATTTGGGGTCTTAAAACCTCCCCTCCTTATGAAATTTCGTCCTCGAAATTGATATACGTACCTGGTGTTTCGAAAAGATGAGGATACCTCGCTTTCATTTCCGTTTCTAACTCCCAGGTCATTTCCTCAATAGCATAGTTTTTCCACAAAACTTTAACTTGTGGTATGACCTTCGTGCGTAGGACATGCTCCTTCCTATCCAAGATCTTGACAGGTACCTCCTCGTACGTTAAGTCTTCGGCTATCTCGTCCGGTTCTAACTTAATAATGTGATTCGGGTCTTTCACATATTTACGAAGTACAGATATATGAAAAACATTATGAACATGAGACATACTTGGAGGTAACGCGAGTCTATAGGCCACATTTCCTACTCGGTCAAGAACCTAAAATGGACCAATAAATCGTGAATTGAGCTTTCCTCTCTTCCCAAATCTTGTAACTCCTTTCCATGGAGCTACACGTAATAATACATGATCCCTAATGTCAAATTCCACGTCCTTCCGATGAAGATCCACATAACTCTTTTGTCGATCTTGTGCCGTTTGTATACGTTGTCGAATCGTTTGGATCTTCTCTGTAGTCATTCGTACCAACTCTGGTCCCAACAACGTTGCTTCTCCCACCTCATCCCAACATACAGGAGAGCGACACTTTCGTCCATACAATGCTTCAAATGGAGCCACACCTATACTTGCCCGATAACTGTTATTATAGGAGAATTCCACCAATGGTAGGTACTTATCCCAACTTCCTTTGAAATGTAGGACACAAAGTCTTAATAGATCTTCAAGAGTTTGAATAGTCCTCTCTGATTGCCCGTCCGTTTGAGGATGGTATGCCGAACTGAACCGTAAATCCGTGCCCATAGCTTTTTGCAAGCTAACCCAAAATCTTGAAGTGAATCTTGGGTCACGATCCGAAACTATGGATATTGGCATGCCATGCAACCTTACAATCTCATTCACGTACATACTAGCAAGACGTTCAAGGGAATAAGTCTCCCGTATCGGCAAAAAATGAGCAGACTTGGTTAATCTATCAACTATAACCCAAATAGCATTTATGCCTTGAGAAACCGTGGGAAGACCCGTAACGAAATCCATGGTAATGTGTTCCCACTTCCATTTCGGAATCTCAAGTGGTTGCAATGGACCCTTTGGTACTTGATGCTCCGCCTTTACACGTTGACAAGTTAAACACCTCGAGATAAACTTTACAATCTCTCTCTACATATTGTTCCACCAAAATGTATGTCGAAGATCACGATACATTTTAGTACTTTCAGGATGGATTGCAAATGGTGTATTGTGTGCCTCCATCATGATCTTGTACTTCAAATCAGAATCGTTAGGAACACAAAGTCTGGAGTGGACTCGAAGTATTCCTTCTTCATCGATTCTTGCTTCTGGAATAGCACCTTCTTGCACTTTCTTCTTCATACGCATCAGCTCCGGGTCTGTAGCTTGAGCAACTTTAACTTTATCGATTAAAGTTGTTCTACGCGTATACTTGACATCATCGCACCCGTTCCTGCATATGATCTTCTACTCAACGCGTCAACTACCACGTTTGCTTTTCCAGGATGGTATTGAATAGTGTGGTCGTAATCTTTCAACAGCTCGAGCCAACGTCGTTGCCGCATGTTAAGTTCTTTTTGAGTGAAGAAATATTTGAGGCTTTTATGGTCTGAATATATCTCCACCTTCTCCCCATATAGATAGTGCCTCCAGATCTTTAGCGCGAAAATGACTGCTGCCAACTCTAGATCATGAGTAGGATAATTCCTCTCATATTCTTTAAGTTGTCGCGAGGCATAGGCTATGACTTTCCCACGTTGCATGAGAACACATCCTAACCCTTTGCCTGAAGCATCGCTGTAGATAACAAATCCATCCGAACCAGATGGTATTGTCAGAACAGGTGCCGAAATGAGTCTCCTCTTAAGCTCTTGGAAACTCTTCTCGCATTCTTCGCTCCATACGAATTTGATATCCTTCCGAGTCAGCTGAGTTAATGGGGTAGCGATTCGAGAAAATCCTTCTACGAATCTCCGATAATAACCAGCTAAGCCTAGAAAGCTACGTACATCGGTCACCGTCTTCGGTTGCTCCCAGCTTTGTATTGCTTCAATTTTTGTCGGGTCCACAGATACTCCATGTTTTGACACCACGTGCCCTAGGAATGCTACTTCCTCAAGCCAAAACTCGCATTTCTTCAACTTAGCATATAACTTGTTTTCACGCAGCCTTTGGAGTACCAGCTTCAAATGGTGCTCATGATCTTCACGGCTTTTGGAATATATGAGGATGTCATCAATAAAGACAACAACGAACTGATCCAAATAATCCTTGAATACTCGGTTCATCATATCCATGAAAGCCGCAGGAGCATTAGTCAATCCAAAAGACATGACTAAGAATTCATAATGCCCGTACCGAGTTCTAAAGGTAGTCTTCGGAATATCCTCAGTTTTAACCTTCAGCTGATGATATCCAGAACGAAGATCGATTTTTAAAAAGAATTGTGCTCCTTGTAACTGGTCAAACAGGTCATCAATACGAGGTAGCGGATACCTATTCTTGATAGTGACATGGTTTAATTCTCGGTAATCGATACAAAGTCGCATACTCCCGTCTTTCTTCTTTACAAATAAAACAGGAGCACCCCAAGGAGATGTACTAGGACGAATGAAGCCGATGTCCAACAACTCTTGTAGTTGGACTTTTAACTCCTGAAATTCAATAGGAGCCATTCGATATGGGGTTTTAGAAATAGGCTTTGTACCAGGTTCAAGATCAATAAAGAATTCAACTTCACGTTCCGGGGGTAGACCGGGAAGTTCTTCAAGAAATACGTCAGGAAAGTTACCAACAACAGGAATATTATTCAAATTTGACGTGTCTTTATTCAAATCCATAACATGGGCTAAGAAAGCTTGACATCCGTTTTTCAATAAACGAATGGCTTTATGACTTGATATGACAGTGATTGATTTTAATGGTTTTGTTGCTTGAATTCGAACAACAGGTTGATTAGGAATATGAAAACTAATCACCTTACGAAAATAATCAATTTTGGCATGATGAGTAGTTAACTAATCAATTCCTAAAATCACGTCAAATGCAAGTATCTTTAAAGAGATAAGGTCAACAGGTAAGGTGATGGTACCAACTTGGATCAAACAAGATTTATAAACAGTGGATGTGATGAAAGTTTCCCCTAACGAAGTCTCCACAGATAAATCAAAGTCTAATTTCTCCGGAGTCAAGTTTAAACGTTGAGCACAAGCAGGAGAAATAAATGAATGGGTAGCACCGGTATCTAGTAAGGTATAAACTTCACATGAATTTATGATTAGCTTACCCGTGATCACCTCGTTTGGGTTCCTCGCATGTTGACCAGTCACGACAAACGCTCTTCCAGGAACCGTTGACTTTGACTTTTCTGGGGCAGCCTTTTGAGTCACCGTCCCCGCTGAACTTGGTTTCGCTATCGTACAATCTCGAGCGATATGTCCTTCCTTTCCACAATTATAGCATACCTTGAACTGTTGTGGACAGTTTGGGCTGATATGTCCCTCTTTTCCACATTTATAGCATATGACCGGTGGTCGTTCTCCTCCCTTGGAACCAGTTGCTGTTGGTGCTGACGTCTTCGTATTGTCATTGTTGAATCTCCTCTTTTTAAAATCTCCTCCCGACTCGCTTCTTCTATTTTCATAGCCACGATTACCACCAGAGTGGTTACCGTTCTTGTCTGTATTTTTCTTTCTCCGCTGGTTATCATTGTTCTGATAACTGTTGTCACCGATATGATCCTGGTTGTGGTCCCTCGGTTGACCGTACTCGTTATCTCGCTCTAATAATTGAGCCCTGTTGACAACATCTGAATAGAGAGAAAATTTATGAGAAATGAGATATTGACGTATGCCGGGTTTCAAACCTCTCAGAAACATCCGCGTCATACGTTCCTCATTCTCCACTAAATGAGGTGCAAACCTGGACAACTCTGCAAACTTCGCCTCGTACTGGGACACCGTCATGTTATTCTGCTCCAGTCTAATAAACTCTACCTCCTTCATATGACGAATACTTTCAGGAAAGTACTTGTCATTGAATAGTTTCTGAAATGTCTCCCAAGACATGCTGAGTGCGGCTGGATGGGTACGCTTCACAGATTCCCACCAGTAGTCTGCCTCCCCACGGAACATAAAGGTGGCGAATGGAACCTTCTGTTCCTCCGTGCATCCCAAGACATCAAATATCTTGGTAATTTGCTTGACCCATGTCTTCGCCTTAATCGGATCCGGCTTTCCCCAGAATTCTAGTGGTCCCAACTCTTTGAACTGCTTGGCTGTGACCAGCTGTGCGTTGCCATTGTTTCTTCCTATATTTTGAACAGGAATCTCCTTCGTCTGGTTTTGCATGAATCGCAAAAAGCTTCTAAACATCTCATCGTTCACCGTCTGCTCAGTGGTGTTGTTCACAGGAGGAACATTGCCAGCCTGTTGCACGTTCTCCTCGTTGGTGAGTACAGGTGTCTCCACGATTTCATTTACTCCACTGTTAACATTCTCAGTCGACATTCTCAAATACTGCCATAAAACAAGGGTTAATTTAACAAATTAACAAATCACATAATATCCCTATATTATGATCAACCAACAAATAAGCTTAGGTAGGACACACTAGCGAAGGATTTACTCGTCTCTCCCTTCCTAGTTCTATTCCCCGATCTCCACCAGAGATCATATCCCTAAGCTCTGATACCAACTGTGACGCCCCCAAAACAGGTAAACAACACCCATTCTGAGTTGTCAATAACATGGTACAGAAACAACTACAACTTTATTAATACAACATAAAAACTATGAGTGTAAATACAAATATTGTCATCTAGACAATATCCACACTCAAATAAGTCCTCATTATAATTATTGGTACAATATTTTACAAAAAAAATGGTGAGGACTACTAAAACAACTTCCTAGAACCTTCATTCCATACCCCGACTAGTACTTCCTACATTCTCGCCTCCTGAGAAGAAAATGGAACAACAAGGAAAAGGGTGAGCTCAACTAGCCCAGTAAAGAATATTATGACTAAGATAATATACAACAAATTATCGTTAGTCTTCAACAGGAAAAAATTTAATAGAATACAATAGACAACAAGTTTTAAATCAATATTCGCAGCAGAAAATAATAATTCATAGAAAAGTTACGTAGAGAATGAAATCTACGATTATCTATGAATTTAAAAGCCCGTCATCAACATTTTATCCCTGTAATATCAAACAATAAATATCTTGAATTAAATAGTCATCTTTGCACTACAGGCCAAAGATATTTATCAGTTGGTTATGTTCACCTCAACACCTGTTCATCTTTCCACTACGGGCCAAAGATATTCATCAGAAATCATTAATCTTTGCACTACAGGCCAAAGATATTCATTTATATCATCATTTAGGACTGAGGATGATGAAAAATATTTTTAAGAAAACGAATCCAGCGAAACAAAATAATAAATGTTAAGGATTCGTATTTCAGCTATTCCATGTCCAAAAATACCTCATAAATAATCATAGTGGAGTAAAATTCAAGAATGATCAAAACATGGATACAATCAAAGCTAGTATCCAGAATAGATATTTTCGACGAAAAGAAGAAAATTTCATTTTTCGGTGAATAGTAACTCGTGAATAGTAACTCGTGAATAGTAACTCATGAATAGTAACTCGTGCCTTCTTACGTAAGAATCAATAATTGGTGCAATACCGTGTGCTACTATGCAACAACGTGTATTACTATGTTTTAACCACCGGGTATTCCGACAGTATTAACGGTAACAACTATGCCGTTATTTATAAACAACTTATTTTTGTCGTTTTCTTCATCCAATCGCTTTCCGTTATGAGGCCCACAAAAGACTGCGCCGTCGTACGAATATTCTCCGACAGTAAGAATATTCCACGACCAAGCGAATATTCCCCGACAACAATGAATATTTTATAACCACTTGTTTATTTAAAATATTTACGCATTTTACCCATAACTGACCATATTAATCAAATCAACCCTTACTATTTCAGAATAATAAATAGAGGAAATTAAATTTCATTTATTAATAATTTGGGGTCTTACAGAATTTCACAAAACTTAACATCTAAAACTTTGTAATAACATAGTTAGGCATGCTATTCTTCATTCTAATTACATAAACATTACATATATTCAATGTTGAAGAATCAAAACCCCAATTTTCCCAATTTCTTCATTTTTTACACTTTTAGCGAATTCGATCGCTACGACTTCGTTTCTTAACCAATTGACACGATTTAAACTACGTCACTTTTGTTTCCTAACATACTAACACAATCTAACATAAATTTGCAGATTATAACACATATTGAGCATGAAATTTTGTACTTAAATAAGTCATATTATATAAATATATCACTGTTGTAACAACACGATATTTTCTATATAAATAAAATCAAAAATTTTGCGTATAGATTTTTTTTTATAAAGATGGAAATATGTGCCAGGTAATGTATATGTATATATGATAAATAAAAATATATTTATTACATGATTATTTACAAATAATTTATTTTACAATTATTGATTATTATAAATTATATTCTTATAATAATTAATTTTATAGTAGAAATGTTTTTATTAAATATTTTCCATAAAAATTTAATTATATATTATTTAAATAATATATGTAATGATTAAAGAATAATTATAATAATTATTTTATCTTATTATATGGAATTTTTTCAGATTAGTTAAGTTAATTATTTTTCTAACTTAATTAATAATGTCATTTATGTAAGATAAATCAGATATAGAATACAAACCCTAATTTTGGATTTTGATCAAGGCATGAGAATAATAATATAATATTAATTATATTTTGATTTTTCAGTGCTATAATATGTATTGTATGTACGTATTGATAATGGTTGGTCAATTATGATGTATTATGATCAAACCCTAGTAATATTTTTATAAACCCTAGTATTACTGTTAAACCCTAATTCTGAAGTCAAATGAGACTTGAAAAATCTATTAAGACACTCTGTTATGTGTTATACGATTTGTATTTCAGGTAAAGCCTTATTATTACGAAAAACCATAATTGTAAATTAAAACCCTAAATTTTGAAATTTGAAACCCTAATGTGAAACTTAAATAGGAGTTTACGATCAGCCAGAAATCGTGTTAATATGATTAATATCATGTATGATAGATTTTATTGCTAATTAGGGAAAACCTAATTAGTAATTTAAAACCCTAATGACTAAAATCATAATTTAGTAATTTGAGACCCTAATTGTGATTTGGTAACCTTAATTATAAAAATTATAAACCCTAATTGCTAAATTAGCAAGGTTAACTATAATTAGTAAATAATTAAACCATAATGTTCCTATATAATGTAATTAGAAAATCTAATCTAATTAAGGAAACCCTAATTACAAATTTTAGAAACTAAAATTTTACATTTTTTAAACCCTAATCGCTAAATCTTACAAATTTTATGTGCTAAACTTTAGGGTTAAATCCTAAGGGTCAAACCCTAAGGGTTTGTCAAAATTACAAGATTTCTATTAAAATTATAAGGTTATTGACCAAAATGCCCTTTTATATTCTTTAATAAGCTTGCTTGTAAATCCTACCAAATATGGAGTGGGTGACCAACTTATTTGACTTTGTGACTTAAATAATGCCAGCAATCAGCCTCTAGATCATCCATACAATGCATCTAACTTAGTATATATAGATTGGGAGAGAGAGAATTGCATTTGCTAACTTATTTTTGTTCCAACACTCTACCAATCCTCTCTCACACTAAAACACACGAAAATTATAAGTTTTTCAGTCACAAAATCAAGCCCCACGAATTTCATAACAGATATAGAAGCTTAGAATCAAAACTTGTTCATAGAAGGTATAAACCCTGAACTAGAAATCTGATCTTGATCAATGTGTTAGATGTTGTTGTTTTTGTGTTAAACATGTTATATGTAGTCTAGTTAAGTGATCTGGGTTGGCACATGGTAGATCCATAACACTTAAGTGCTCAAAATTGAAAATTTCAAAAATCTAGAAAATTTTGTTTTGTGTTCTGATAACCACATGTCAGGTCTTGTAGATCTCTTTCTGTGTTTAGTTTTTGTGTTTTGAAGGATGATACATGCAGTATGTCATGATATCTGTACTCTAAAACTTGAATCAAAGTCATTGCATTAACCGATTGCAAGTTATTGACGGTCAAAAGGCATTGACCGGCCATGACCAAACTTTTTTGGGTAACCCAGAAACGGGCCCAGAATCGTCTGACAGCATCTTTATGCCTCCAGATCTCTCTTGTGCTTACTGATTTATATTTTTTTGTTGTAACCATGTTGTAGTATGTTAGTTTAACTTTAGATCCATGATTTTAGAACCACTAGATATCATATATACTGGATTTTGTGGCTGGTCAAAAAAGGTCAAACGTTCATGAAATTAGTTTTATGGGTTACCCAGAAAACTAATGAACACGACGACTGACAGACTTTGACCGGCATGTATCTTCATTCTGTGATGTTGTTATGGTTATGTTTTGTAATAGATCTGTAGTGCTACATGTGGCCTACAACCTGGAATCCTTGGATCGCAAAAAATCAACAGGATTTCAAGTTGTGGAAGCCCAAATATGAACAATCGAACTGTTCTTCATTTCTGGGAAAACCCAGAAATGAAGAACAGCTCTGACAGTGTTTTCATTGGCTTAGATCTTTCATTTGATGCATGTTATGACCATGTTTGTTGTTGGATCTCGTAGTATTACATTAGTACTACAACACCCAACCATTATCATTCCCAGAAATACAATACACACTGATTTACACTTGGTCAAAGAATGCTAGTCGAAACTGCCTTATGAATGCTCAAGAACATGAAGAAAACCTATAGCGACGGTTCTGTCGCTATAGGCAGTCTTTAGCGACACTTAATTTCTAAAAATTATATTTTTAATAAATAATTATAGAAAATTAGTTTTTAATTATTAAAAATGCAAATTAAGTTACTAAAAATTATTTTAAAGTCTGAAAATTAGTTGTTAAACATTTTTAATATATTTCATAAATAATTAATATTTTTGAAATATTAAAAGTATTTAATTTATTTAATTATTATATTAAATTAATTATTTAAAAATAATTTTAATACTTAAAAAATCATTTAAAATTATATTATGGTATAAAAAATTATTTTAAGTTATTTTTAATGACTTTTAATATTTTGTGATGAAATTCATTAATAAATTAATATTAATGATAATTAAGTTATTTAATAAATGAATTAAATAAATTAATTAAAAATGATTTTATTATATTAAAAATTATTTTAAATAATAATAAGGTATTTAAAAAATATTTTAAGTTATAAAATATAACTTTCAATATTTAAAGGTAAATTTTATTAATTAATTTAATATTAATGATATTAGAATTATTTAATAATTATATTAAATAAATTAGTTTAAAAATAATTTTAATATTATAAAAATTATTTTAAATGAAAATAGAGTGTTTAAAGTTATTTTAAGTTATAAAATATAACTTTTAATATTTAAAGGATAATTTCATTAATAACTTAATATTAATGATATTAATTTAATATTAATGATATTAAATTTATTTAATAATTACATTAAATAAATAGTTTTAAAATGTTTTATTAATTTAAAAATTATTTAAAAAGGATATAAATGAATTAAAAGTATTTTAAGTTATACTTAATGACTTTTAATATTTTGAAGAATAGTACATTAATATTTAAGTATTAATGGTAATTATTTAAAAATGATTTTAAATGTTTTAAAAATCATTTAAAGGTAATATAAATGTTTTAAAAATATTTTGAGTTATTATAAATAACTTTAATATTTTGACAATAGTTTCATTAATAGTTTAATATTAATTAAATATTAATGATAATAGAATTATTTAATATTTAAATCATTTAATAATGATTCTAGAGTTTTAAAATTTATGATAAATTATAATAAATATTTAAAAAATATTATAAGTCATTTATAATAATATGACTGATAATTACAGTTATTGAGCTACAGGATAGAGTCTTAGACTCGATAATTACCCAATAAAGCCGTCGATACACCGACATGTTTCAGAAATTGATCTGAACTTTGATATTTTGACTGTATTAATGTTTGTTTATGATTCAATGACTATTAAATATGTGTGACAATGTGATTAGGTTATGTGCTGACTGCAATAAGCAGTATTATGTGTTACGATATGTTGTTCTAATCAGTAAAATGATCTTATTAATGATAGATTTCGGTATAAAAGATAAAACTAAGTAGTGTATTGTAAACAGCAGACCAGGCAAGTATCCTACCTTTGAATTTTTTTTATGCAATGGACGTGAGTAAGAAAGTTTCAAAATTATATTATTATTGTACCAGATTATTAACCCTATTGTTATATATATTATATCCGATTATTGATTATCAACATGGTATTATATTATTATTCAGATATTTATTCTGTTTGTTAATTTCTAATTATGGTTATACAAGTGTTTCCACTTGGATAATCATTGTATTTAATCACATGTTGATATATATATATATATATATATATATATATATATATATATATATATATATATATATATATATATATATATATATACTATTGATTGTCAGTATGTATACATTAAGTAAAAGTCATCTAAGTTATTTGATCAGCTAGACACAGATTTAAAAATATCGTTGAATATGATAAAACCTTTTTGTATCCAATTAAATTGTTTTGGTTCGGATTCTCGACTAAGTATGAACATCCCGAACATGGAAAAACTTTTATGCAATCAAGGCAGACAGAGTGAACGATAATATCGTTCTTGTATGTAGTATTGATCAATACAGGGCATAACGGGCTGATCACCCCCCGTGCTCGTAAGTTATGACGGTTTGCGGATGAAGTTCTGCTAAACCTATTCAAAAATTAAAAATAATATTCATAGTATGTCACCTTAACCCTATTTATAGTCAGTACATAGTTTCAAAAATTTGATATAGAGTTGTTATGTTATTATTATCGGTTCAGTTTACTTCACAACTATTGATCTGTTGTAGAAGGGTAGTAAAAAGAAAACATTTAATGTTTTCAGCTAATATTTATAATTGTTATTATTTGCTGGGCACTTAAATGCTCATCCTTGCTTAATTTAAATGTTTTCAGCTAAGTGTGAACAACCAGAAGGCTCTGCCAAGA
This sequence comes from Panax notoginseng, assembly GCA_016801055.1. Classification (NCBI taxonomy): domain Eukaryota; kingdom Viridiplantae; phylum Streptophyta; class Magnoliopsida; order Apiales; family Araliaceae; genus Panax; species Panax notoginseng. The sequence continues at coordinate 94,572,812 of CM029018.1, forward strand.
ATAAAGGAAAATGGAAAGTTGCTGAATGAGTGTTATGCTATATATTATGTAATAGTTTGGTTTTATGAAGATGAGAATGATATATATTATCTATCATGTATTGTAATGAATGTTTAAAGGTTGTGTACTTGGGAATAGACTCTGATATATAAATTAAGTTTAATATTTATATTATTGTTATTATTATTAGTATTATTCCGCTCATAAAAATGGTATCATGAAGCACCAAGTTCGGGTTTCAAGTACCCGAATTTGGGGGCTTTACAACTGTTATTCTAACTTCCTTCTTACAAACCCAATATCACGTATTTGATTTCCAACATACGATTATAGATGATAACCAGCAAATTTAGCAAGAGTATACATACATATAATCAACATTTGAAACAACAATTCAACAAAAATACCCAATTTCAGAGAATAGAAAATTATAAAACCAAATATTAAAATTAGGGGTAGATTATACCTAAATCCTTTGATAATATGCTAGCAAAGTTGATAGCAATCCTTTCTCAAAACATTTCTTCTCCAATTCTCAATTATCACTGTGTTTCTCTCTCTTCCACTCCAAACTCTATGTTCTCTAGCCTTAGGAAAAATAAGACGCGAAGATATAAACTGATATGGCCACTCACCCACGTACGTCAGGTAAGAACTGTGACAACCCCAAAACAGGTCCATTCTATCCAACCTATTCTGAGTCGCCAAATACATGGTACAGAAAATAACTACAACTTTATTACAATAATTATCGTGCAAAATACAACAACATATATGCTGTGAGTTTGGATACAAATATATACCAAATGTGACTCATGTCCCAACCGTGGACAGCACCTCACAATGACACCTTACATAAAGGTATAGTCAAAAACTGTTTTAGAAATTAGAATCTTTGGGAAGTACTCAAGGAAACCTTCGTACATGGGAAGCCATGCGTCTAGGTTATGATAGATATCATATGGCCACAGAATTATCCTTGGTTGACCCAATATATCCCAAAGAAAAATGAGAAAATTACTATCATATTCTTCCCAATGGTGAGTCTTCTCTTGACTTATCATTATCTCCACTGTCTCTAATTGAGAATTATACTTCAAACAAACACCAAGATTACATAGGTAGTGCTCGTAAATATACTCAGCAAGTGGATGAGCACAATCCTGTCTTATGATGACACGAGGTTGTATGCCATTAGACATCTTGTATGATAGTGGCAAAACACCCTTCCAACGTTGGGTTTACCTCACCCTATTTTATTCACCAAATATAACTACTAACTGATGACCACCTTTCTATTCCCTTGTTACCCCCGCTCGACCCAGCTACACTCTTATTACCTGAAAGGAATTGTAAAACAGAAGGGTGAGCACAACTAGCCCAGTAAAGAATATCATGACTAAAGATAATTACATTATCAATAGCCTTCAACAGAATTAAATCAGAGATTTAGAACATATGGTAGATGATAAAACTTCTCAACCATAGTTGTAGCTGAACGAGCAATCCATTAGAAGAGTCAAATAGACTATAAAGTCTATTATCTTCTCCACGTTAAAAATCCACCAACAATATTTTATCCCTGTAACATCAATCAACAATTCCTGTCCACAATCACGTGTATAACTCATAATCGTAATTGTAGTTCTAAATTCCTTTTCTCATCCAGGATAAAGATAATTTTCATCACCTGAAACATCAAACATCATGGTTATACCAAATCACAGTTTATGTTCATAATCATACTAATAAATTCATCAACAACTCATCTTTGCACTACAGGCCAAAGATATTCAACAACAAGTCATCTTTGCATTACGAGCCAAAGATATTCATCAATAATTCATCTTTGCACTACAGGCCAAAGATATTCCTCAACAGTTCATATTTGCACTACAGGCCAAATATATTCATATCTCAAAGAAATATATAATCATTTTAGAACTTATATAAACAATAATTATAACCATGTTGATCAATTCACCTTTGCACTTAAGCTAAAGATATTCAATTATAAATTCAATGATCATGATCATACCAGTCACAATTTAACTTTTCCACTACTGGCCAAAGAGAACCCTAGTCATGATCATACCAATAATCTACCCATCTTTACACTCAAGTGAAAGAGAATAGCATCATTAGGGTTATAAAAATGCTATATATGATAATAAAAATAATATGATCAAAATATGAATTTAATCTCAAGAGTAATATTCATAAATCAACTATAATTTGGTTAGAAAAAGAAACTAATTTTATCGTGAATAGTAACTCGTGAATAGTAACTCGTGAATAGTAACTCATGAATAGTAACTCGTGAATAGTAACTCATGAATAGTAACCCCGACACAAAAAGGTAGAAATTCCGCAATAAAATTCATACCAATATTTTGGTATAATGATATTGAAAGAATAATATTTCTTAAGCTTATAAACAATTTATTTAAATTGTTTACACTTTACTAATTAATGCATTTAATCATCATAAAATGTCAAACTCATAAGATTTCATAACCAATAACCAAAACCCTCATCAAAAATCTGCATATACCTCATATAGGATTCTCAAGCCATAAAATCCTATTTTCCAATTTTCTTACTTCACATAACATATTTAATTCATTTTCTCATAACTAGTCCATTTTCATGAAAAATACCAAATCAGTTTCAAAAATATTTCTTTTCTGGAATTTAGCAGAATATAGTCCCATATTGAACATATATTTTTCTCTGAATTTTTAAAACTCGTTTACTATTTTTCATATGGCCAAAACTACCGAATATTTAGACATTTATCATAAATTGTACTTTTATCCAAAAATTCCGAAATTCACAGAGTACACTGATATTATATAGATATACTTCCAATAAAAATTTCATCAATTTTGGAGTTAACCACAAGGAGTTATAAGCGGTTATTTTTAAAATAATCTTTTCTCATAAAATTCGTAACTCTTAATCTATACATCCAAAAATCACTATTTTTGGACACAATCAATAAAACTCATCAAAATATCATTTCAAATTTTTCCAGAATTTTCTAAAGGTCAGAAAAATTATAAAACTGAAAAATATAACAACCCTTAAAACCCTTTACTATCCCTTACAATCCCTTACCTCAAAAGTGCAGTATTTCTGACTGGAATACAAAGCCGAAGAAACATACACTGAATACCAACTATCAAAGTATCTAAATACTCACAAAATATGCTTCATAATATAGAGAGAGAAAGAGAGAAAACTTATATTTCTGGTGTGATTTTTAATTCTAACTTAGCCCTCTATTTATAGGAAAATATTAGCACGCCGAAGCAGACTTAACCTGCAACTTGATGGCTTTACCTGCTACTATTCCCACCCACCACATTTGAATAAAAATCTCAGTATATTTCTTTACCAACCAAGAGTGGGGCCCACCAATTCTAGAATTTTCTACCAAAATGATTAACTCCGAAAATTCAACAATTTCTTAACCAGTCATCTCGTAAAATTCATAACAAATCATACGTTCATTTTTAATGGTTCAAAATTTGTGAACATATACTCAACTTATATATGTATAACATATCCAAATATTACCACGATCCAACGGTCGGATTAAAAATTATAACCCCCGCAAAATATCTCAAAAACCCTAATTTGATTTTCAATACCTCCGTTCCGACAAAAATACAGATAAAATACCTTAACATTAACTCCTTTATTTTTAACCACAAAAATATATCCCTCATTTATATCCACAAAAAATAAATATTTCCTTATCATATGAATCAATAATTAATTATTCACAAATAATATTACAGAATCACATTTATGACAAATAGGCCGTTCCCAGGAAAGAGGGGGCTTTCCAATAAGGATTTCTCCTTACTGGCGCGCAATTAGATGACCAAACCTCTCCTTAGACAGAACTTTCTAGACATTGTCAATAATGTTATCTAATAATATTATTCAAATAATATGAATTATTGATCTGATAATGAGAAATACTGTGCAGCAACAATTATTAAACAACAATAATACAAAATTTCAACGTAGCAATTATTGAATCAATAAAATAAAATATTGAACAGTAATTACTGTAACAATTATTGAATAGTGCCTTCTTACGTAAGAATCAATAATTTCAAAAATACTGTGTAATACCGTGTGCTACTGTGCAATAATGTGTATTACTGTATTTTAACCACTGGGTATTCCAACAGTGTTAACGGTAACAACTACACCGTTATTTGTAAAAACTCAAATTTGTCATTTTCTTCATCTGACAGTTATTCTGTTATGGGGCCCACAAATGGCTGCGCCGTCGTACGAATATTCCCCGACAGAAAGAATATTCCACGACCAAACGAATATTTCCCGACAACAATGAATATTTTATAACCACTTGTGTATTTTGAAAAAAAATTCATATATCACCCTTAACTTTAACATTTATCAATTTAACCATTTACTGAATAGTAATTATAAGAAAAATTGAATACTTTTATTTCATAAAATTCAGGGTCTTACAAGAACCAAAAAGTCTGCGTCAGTTAAATTAGCTAAAGGCCACAACGCCTTGTTTGACTAACCACAATTCCCCTCTTCCAATTTATTTTAATAAATTTATATTATATAGTTTTACTTGTCACACATAAACCAATTTAAATAACTTACAATTATAATTATTATTAGTATAATTTTTATTATAATTATACTTGTGATTAATAAATAATTATATATCTAATTTTAATTATTAAATTAGACTTAAACATTACTTTATTTAATTTACTTATTTTCTTAAATATTAAATAATTCATTTAATTTAATTAACATTAATCAATTTAGTTACTAAATTCTTGCATCACAATTTCATCAATTATTTATTTTTCTCAATAAATAAATTATTTAAAATATTTATTTAATTTAAATTAATTTCAAAAATTTCTTGATCGTTACATTATGTATATATGCATGCATGCATTACTTTAACATACGTCTACAGTAGAGTTTAAAATGCATGTTCATTCAATGCCTAGACTCATGAAAAATTTTCGCCAGAGTCTCCTTTGTTAAAAGGACTATCCACATGCACGTAGGCATGACTAGGTAGTCATTCAGTAGCACACTAACTCACAGTCATAAACATCCTATATGCATGAAAAATGTCAAAGTCATAATCTATAAGGGTAGCTTAATTACCAGGATTACTTTGCTTTACGACCTTTGCTCATTTGTCCTCAAATAGGATAAGAAATAGCAAAAAAATGTGCCAAATTGACTGTTTTAAAAGTCAATTTTTTTCACATCAATATGTTCATCATGGTTAAATACTAACATTTACTATGGTGAATATTTTTTATCAAGCCATATGAGCATGCATATTCACTACTATGTGTTTAGAAGCATTTCATGTGATAACATGCTTTCCAATGGTTAAAACTGGAAAAATAAGACATTCATACGTTACTAGGACAGTGCAGAACACTTGTATGGTGACAGATTTTGTAGAAAACAGCCCGAACTCAGTAGATCTAAAGAACTCTCGGATTCTCTGTGCAGCTTCAACTGAAAATGACTTGTAAAAGGGAAAGGCCAAGCCATATGAACCCACGGATGGCCGCGGGTGTACTTGAGGCTATCGCAGGTTGACCTGTGGCTATCCTAGGTGGTCCCTACCCCCTCCGGTTCGATCCAATTTGAGTTGCAAAGGAGGTCCCATAAGCTAAAAAGTCAAATCAGGTAAAAAGATGCTACGCAGTTGAGCAGAAAAGCCTAGAATCTTGATTTCTGAGACCAAACTGCGGGTCTACATGTCAATCATTGGTATTCGCCCAAAACACAAGGTTTACAAAGCTGATGATCACAGCTGCTGAAAGCTACATGTGGCAATACCTCACCAAGGTCCAATGCCATCAAACTAGATTGTAAGTCCAATCACAAACATACATTTCATCAAAAGTTTCTCCCCAGCGGAGATTTCATACAACCTTAGCCGTTGAAGTACATTTCAATGAAGGTCAAGTAGCCATTGTTGGGTTTGTAATATTTATGAACTCAATCAAATTGCACAAAATAAGCGAAAACGTGATAAAATAGAGTTTTAAAATTTTACAAACCATATACCCGGATAATCCTTTATGCACAATTATTAATTAAACGAAAAGATAAAGAACAAGAATCATACCCTTGAAGATTCGAGCTTCCTCAGGTACAAGTTCACCTCCAAATCCTTTCCGCGTTTAACTTGAATCCACCGGGTTTGGTTCCTTCCTTTGATCAACGTTGGCCACCCAAGTGTTTGGCCTCTAGAGGTGATCCACCAAGGAAGAAGAAAGATTCAAGAAGATGGGTATTTGGCAAAACCCTAGTTTTTTATCTCTATAGAAAAAGAGCGTACTCTCCCAACTATTGGAATTACGTATTCTATGAAAACGTCAAACACTCTCACCCATAACAAGACTCCTCTTATTTATAGATGTGGACAACCCTCCTTTACATTTAAAGAATTGGGTTTTATTTTAATTAATTAAATTTCTTTAATTAATTAGGCTCTCAATCTCATTAGGAATAATTAATTAAACTCTTTTAATTAATTAGTCTCCTAATCTTATTAGGATATTTGAGAGTACTTTTATTAATTAATTCCTAGACTCCTTTAGAAATTAAAAAATAATAATAGTAATAATAATAATAAGACTCCTCTTATTAATTTATATTTAATATTTTCAAAATATTAAATAATAAATATTAAGCTATTTAATTTATTATATCACCATAGATTAAATTAAATATACTAAACTTATTATTACGATTATGCCATTAACTTCTAAAATAATTATTCTTCCTTTTATGGTGTGACCCTTTAGGTTCTCCATAGTAAACTGGTTGTAAATAAATCAATTAGAACAATTCTAATCTTATTTAAATAAATAAATTAAACTAATAATTTATTTAAATAAATAATATTTATTCTACAATAGGGATAAGCCTCCCTAGCGATCAACGACTTTTCAGATAATATAGATTTCAACATTAATCATAAAAGAACATTTGAGTAAATAGTTATCGTACAATTCAATCCTTCCACCATACAATGTCTTAATTAAATATAAGACATGGAATTACTGTCAAGTCTTATTTTATTTAATTATATGTATTTCGACTCTTAAATGCACAACTCCAAATAATACAAATTAGAAACTCCTTTCTAATTTCATTCTGCCTTGGGCAAGGACTACTGGGTTGTCATTTATCGAATCACATAGGACATCTCTCTTTTTTTACTAGAAGTGATAGATTTTTTATTGATCATACATTATCTCCATGTACGACTTATTACACCCAAGCATACCCTTTGACATACCCTTTGATATCACTTGTACTATTATCACTACAGGAATTCTTATTGACAGACAAGTTAAACTCTATTAGGTATTCCTTAGCGAACCACGTTTAGTGAACTTATTATCTAATAAGCACCTACATACTTGCTTTAGTGTCTCCACACAAATGATCATGAGATCAATCATCCTCATCCAATGAGCAAGCAACGTATGTACTGTAAGACCCCGAATTTTATGAAATAAAAGTATTCAATTTTTTTATTTAGTAAATAGTTAAATTGATAAAAGTTTAAAGTTAAGAGTGATATATGTAAATTTTTCAAAATAAGCAAGTGGTTATAAAATACTTATTTCTGTTGGAGAATATTCGTTTGGTCGTGGAATATTCTTACTGTCGGGAAATATTCGTACGACGGTGCAATCTTGTGTGAGCCCCATAACGAAAAGCGATTGGATGAAGAAAACGACAAATATGAGTTTTTATAAATAACGGCGTAGTTGTTACCGTTAACACTGTTAAAATACTCGGTGGTTAAAACACAGTAATACGCGGTGTTGCACAGTAGCACACGGTATTGCACCAATTATTGATTCTTACGTAAGAAGGCAGTACTCAATAATTGTTACAGTAATTACTATTCAATATTTTATTTTATTGATTCAATAATTGCTACGTTGATATTTTATATTATTATTGTTTCAATAATTATCACTGCACAGTATTTCTCATTATCATATCAATAATTTATATTATTTTAATAATATTATTAGATAACATTATTGGTAATATCTAAAAAGTTCTGTCTAAGGAGAGGTTTGGTCACCTAATTGTGCGCTAGTAAGGAGAAATCCTTATTGGAAAGCCCCCTCTTTCCTGAGAACGGCATGGTTGTCATTATTGTGATTCTGTAATATTATTTGTGAATAATTAATTATTAATTTATATGATAAGGAAAATATTTATTTATGTAGATATAAATAGAGAAATTTTTAGAAAAGTGATAATTGTTAAAAATTAATATTTTATCTTTTCTGATAAAATATATTATTGTATTATAATAATATAATAATGATGATATTTTTATAATGAATGTGTGATATATGAATATATGATGAGGAAGAATATTTTTGTTACAAAAAATGTTTAACACATGTTTTGTGTGTTAGTGGACCCAATTTTTGACTGAAATTTGAGTATAGCCTGTAAAATCGTCCGTATGCAGATTTGGGTCAATTTTTGTTTAGAATTTGAAAAAACTTAAAGCTATAAAATTGTAGAGAATTAAATTTCTTATGGAATGGACATAAGATTCGAATTTTTCTGATAAAAAAGCTATTTATTATGAATTATTGAAGTTCCGGAATAATTAATTATCGGAGTTTTAAATTTTTTTTAAAGAAAAACATTTTTTGTGATTTGGTGGGCCCCTCTTGTGTGGTAAATGTACAGAAATCAGATTTCAAATTGTGCGTTTGATTTTAATATTATTTTATTAAATTTTTTGCTTTGGTGTTCTAAACATTTTCCTATAAATAGAATGCTTAAGTTAGAATTGAAAATCACACTAGAAACTAAAGTTTTCTCTCTCTATATTATCGAGCGTATTTTTGTAAGTATTTAGATATTTTGAGTGTTGCTATACGGCGCAAGTTCCCTTCAGCGTTAGTCCAATCAGAAGTACTGCTCTTTTGAGGTAGGGGATTTTAAGGGTTATTATGTTTTTTAGTTTCGTAATTTTTCCGACCCTCCAAAATTTTGAAAAAATTTAAAATGATAATTTGATGAGTTTTCTAGATTTTGTCCAAAAATGGAAATTTTTGGATGTATAGATTAGGAGTCATGAATTTTATGGGAAAAGACAATTTTAAAAGTAAACCATTATAACTCCTTGTGGTTAACTCCAAAATTGGTAAAATTTTTATTGGGAGTACATGTATATAACAGCTGTATACTCTGTAAATTTTAGAATTTTTGGATAAAAGTACAGTTTATGATAAATGTCTAAATATTCGTCAGTTTTGGCCATACGAAAAATAATTAATGAATTTTAAAAATTTCGAGAAAAATATATGTTCAATATGGGACTATATTCTGCTAAATTTTAGAAAAGAAAATTTTTTAGAACTAATTTGGTATTTTTTATGAAAATGGACTAGTTATGAGTAAATGAATTAAATATGTTATGTAAAGTAAGAAAATTGGAAAATAGGATTTTATGGCTTGAGAATCCTATATAAGGTATATGCAGATTTTTTATGAGGGTTTTGGTTATTGGTGATAAAATCTTATGAGTTTGATATTTTAGGATGATTAAATACATTAATTAGTAAAGTGTAAATAATTAAAATAAATTATTTATAAGTTTAAGAAATGATTAAAATATTGTTGTAATATTAATAATATTAGATTATGGGATTATTAAGTGATTTATAACATTTGGATTAAGGTGTTGTAAATATTGATATGGATTTTATTGTAAAACTTTATCTTTTCGTGTCGAGATTACTATTCATGAGTTACTATTTATGAGTTACTATTCACGAGTTACTATTCATGAGTTACTATTCATGAGTTACTATTCACGAACTACTATTCATGATAAAAATTAGTTTCTTTTTCTGACCAAATTATCGTTGATTTATGAATCTTACTCTTGAAATTAAACTCATGTTTTCATTATATTATTTTTATTATCATATATAACATTTTTATAATCCTGGTGATAAAATTTCTCTTTGACTTGAGTGTAAAGATGGGTAGATTATTGGTATGATCGTGACTATGGGTTATCTTTGGCCATTAGTGCAAAGATGAATTATTGACTGGTATGATTATGACCATTGAATTTATATTGAATATCTTTAACTAAAGTGCAAAGGTGAATTGATCAACATGGTTATAATTATTGTTTATATAAATTCTGAAATGATTATATATTTCTTCGAGATATTAATATCTTTGGCCTGTAGTGCAAAGATGACTTGTTGTTGAATATCTTTGGCATGTAGTGCAAAGATGAACTGTTGGTGAATATCTTTGGCCCGTAGTGCAAAGATGAATTTATTAGTATGATTATGAACAGGAACTGTGATTTGGTATAACCATAATTTTTGATGTTTCAGGTAAAGACAGGTGATGAAAATTATCTTCGTCCTGGGTGCGAAGAGGAATTTAGAACCACAATTATGATTATGAGTTATTCACATGATTGTGGACAGGAACTGTTGATTGATGTTACGGGAATAAAATATTATTGGTGGACTTTTAACATAGAGAAGATAATAGACTTTATGGTCTATTTGACTCTTCTAATGGATTGCTCGTTCCGCTGCAACTATGGTTTAAACGTTTATTCATCTACCATATGTTCTAAATCTCTGATTCATTACTGATGAAGGCTATTGATAATTTAATTATCTTTAGTCATGATATTCTCTACTGAGCTAGTTGTGCTCACCCTTTTATTTCATAATTCCTTTTAGGTGATAAGAGTATAGCTGGGTCGAGCAGGGGTAACAAGGGAATAGAACGGTGGTCGATAACTGTTGAGGTTTCCTCTAAAATAGTATGGAAATAATTTTATTGAGAATTTTGAATAAATGTGTCGTATTTTATACGTCATTTAATAGTTATATTTGGTGAATCAAATAGGGCGAGGCGAACCCAACTTTGGAAGGGTGTTTTGCCACTGTCATACAAGATGTTTAATGACATACAACCTCGTGTTATCATAAGACAGGGTTGTGCACATCCGCTTGTTGAGTATATCTACGAGCACTACCTATATAATCTTGGAGTTTGGTTGAAATATAATTCTCAATTTGAGAAAATGGAGATAATTATATGTCAAGAGAAGAATCACCATTAGAAAGAACATGATAGCAATCTTCTCCAGTCATATGATATCTATTATCACTTAGATGCATGGCCTCCCATGTACGAAGGTTTCTTTGAGCATTTTTCAAATTTTTTAATTTCTAAAACAGTTATTGACTGTACCTTTATGTAAGGTGCCATTGTGACGTACTATCCAAGGTTGGGATAAGAGTCACAGTTGGTATATATTTGTATTTAAACTCACAGTATATGTGTTATCGTATTTTGCACGAGAATTGTAATAATAAAGTTGTAGTTATTTTCTGTGCCATGTATTTGGCGACTCGGAATGGGTTGAGTGGAATGGACCTATTTTGGGGGCGTTACATGTATCAATCTATCCGGATTAACTAATCTCCAATTTAGTAATCCAACGATTGAGAACTATTTTAGTTTTAAGCTTTCAAAGAATTTAGATCTCATTAGAATGATCATCATCATTATTCTAAAAGCATTGCTTAAAACTATGGGTTTATCACATATTATAAAGCAGCATCATGTACATAATTAAAAGCCTTAAATAAATTAATACTTTTTATTAATATATGAATAAGATTGTTACAAAGTATATGCTTTATCATCAAACATGATTGACTTGTGTGCATACTACTTTCAATCTTCCAATTGCACTAAAGCCAATCGTCATGGTATCTCATACTCTTCTTCTCTAAGTGACGATTATCCTGTTGTTGGATAAGCTTCAGTATATGGATATGTTATGTTGTTCTTGGGAATTCACTATCTCTATAGTGATTTCCCATCTTTCAATGATTCCTTTAATCAAATGAAAGTGTCGCAACACATGTTTAGATCCAAGATGAAACTTTGGAACTATTCCTAGTTCTATAATGAATTTTTCATCCAAACAATCAACTTGCAGCTTCATTTATAACTATATACTTTGTCTTTATCACTAAACCAGTAACAATTTGTTGTTTGAAACCTTTCCAATATACTGCACCACTGTTCAAGGTAACGCTTTACCTTAAAGTGAATTTTCTGTCATCTTGGTCTGTTTGAAAAAACTCGAGTCTGTTAAGCCCTCTAGTTTTAATTCAGACCCACCATGAATATGATCACATCCTTAGTGCCGGTTAAGTACTTTAAGATGTTTTTTACTGACTCATAGTGAACTTCTCCAGAATATGACTGATCAACATCAGGTCTCGTATATTTCATTTCATACATGATAGTTACTCATGCGATCTCTCTTGTATGAGTCTATGGGGACTATTAAGAGAGATACACTCCAAGGCTCATCAATATGAGACATCTCATGGAGTTTGTCATGCTAAACGACTTTAGCATCAAATGAATATACGTTTCTTTAAGTCGAGCATCCTCTTAAATCTATCTATATAGATTTGTATCCCCAATTAAGAGACTCTTTCCAAATCATTAATGGAGGAATGTTTAGACAACTTTATCTTTATTGATTATAGCATTGGTATGTCATTCCTTATCCGTAGTATATCAACATATAATATTAGGAATATCACGATGCTCCCACTGACCCTTTTCTACACACTAGGTTCATTCTTATTTGTGATAAAATCAAACTCTTTTGATTTGTTTCATCAAAACGAATGTTCCATTTTATAGAAGTTTGCTTCAATCCATTTCTCTGAGTGTCTGCAACTCTTACCTCATCTTATGTAGCTGGATCATCATCTTCTATGATACTTACCTCATCATCATCATTCATGATGAATCCATACCTCCTAGGTATCTTCGGTACTATTCCAGATTTACGATTCGGTTGTGGTACAATAGGTCTATCTACAGGTTCCTCTTATTTGACTTATAGTGTTTTATGGTTCTTGAACTTTTCAAGATGTATTATCCTCCAACTAGCCCCTTCAATGATAAACATCTTTATCTTAGACGGCAGCGTGTTGCGCAACAAACACCTTTTGCTAAGTAGGATTATAGAACATATACCCTAAACTTACTTTAGGATGTCCCACAAATCTGTACTTGTCAAATTTTGTCCCAAACTTATCCTTTGAAACCTTTTCAATAAGTTGGACAAACCCTTATCTTAACATACTTAAGATTAGGAATCCTCTATATCCATAACTTTTATGGAGTCTTGTGGCCAGATTTTGAGGTTACCTTTTGGTAGATATACAACTATTTCTAGGACATTATCCTAGAAGGATGCTAGAATGTCGGTAAAATCATTATGGACCGCACCATGTCCAACAAGGTACAATTTTTCCTTTCAGATACATCAATCAATTATTGCGTATCAGGAGGCGTCCATTATGAGAAAACCAATTGAGATGATCTAAAAACTAATTGCAAAACTATTCCTTCCTTGATCCAATCAAAGAATCCTAATACTTTGCAAATTTGTTTCATTTCTGAATTCTTTGAACCTTTCAAATAATTCACAATTGTATTTCAGCAAATACACACATTCAACCTTTTGAATAATCATCTCTTTTTTTTATACGAGTTTGTTCAATTTACAAAATAATTTTTCACGTAAGTCAAGTATAAAAAAATCCATTAAGTAATATTACAATTCTATACAAAACATTATTATTATAAATAGAACAACAATTGTTCTTAAATATAATATCAAAAATTTTATTGTCCTACAATAAAAATGGAAATAATGTTTCTAACAAGAACTGGAATACAATAACAACTTATTGACTTAATAGATTTTTCCGTAGGCATTGCTAAACTATAAGTTTCTATGTCTAATATAGCAACCTTTGCTTCATTTCCCACACATAGGATTACTTATCTTTGTTTAGCTTTCTACTTCTGCTTGGTCCCTTCATAAATCTATATTTATGATAACCAAAGCCGGTATCCAATACCCAAGTAAAACCTTGACTTAAAGAAAAATTTATTTTAAATCATGAACAAAATTATATTTGTAATCGAAACTTTACTAAGCTTCTTCTGGTTAGCCTCTACAAGATGCTTCTTGTAGTTTTCTTTCCAGTGTCCAGGCTTATTACAGTAGAAGCAAACTCCTTTGCTATCTGTTTTAATTTTGTTCTTATTATCCTTTATTTTTGCCTTTCTATTTACCTTCTTTGAATTGTTCTTCTTTTCAGAAGATCCTTTAGCCCCTACCAGTAAGACTTGGTCTTTCTTAGTTAGAAAGTGACTCTCAATATTTTTTAACATGTTAAGCAAACCAGCGAAGCTGATATCTAGCTTGTTCATATAAAAAATTCACAATAATTGTGAGAAGGAGTCTGGGAGTAATTGCAAGATCAAATGTTGACTCAACTCTCCATTCATGACAAAACCTGTTGTCCTAATTGTTCAATCAAATTGATCATGTTAAGGACTTTTGTCTGTATTGTAGTGTCATTGGTCATTCTAGATCGGAAGAGCTCCTTAGACATCTAATATCTATCAGTCCTACTTTCCTCACCATCAACTACTTGACGTGAAGGAGTATAGTAGGAGCATCCTAAGTTTCATGCTGACGCTAAAGCTCATTACTTATGGATGCGAGCATGATGCATTGAGCCAACTGTACATCATCTTGCCACTTTCTAAAAATAGCAATCTCTTCCTCAGAGGCATTGTCTGTAACTATTGCAGGGATAGATGTATTAAGGACATAAGATAGCTTTTCAGCCAAGAGAACTATTCTCAATTTTCTTAACCAATCCGTTTAATTCGATCCGATTAATTTAGCATCTAATATGCTACACAGTGATAGTAATTTAGACATTGTAAAATTCTATAAATGAATTTGTTCTTAACAACATTTTAGCATACATTCTTTTATTAATTACCAAAATAATTTAGGTGTTGTTTTAAATTGGTATCTCCCATTATTTTCTTCAAACTATATTACCCTCACTTATATAGTTCGGCAAAATCTAATTAAAGATTTGCTAGTGAGAATAAGGATCTCATTTCAAATGTATATAGCCTTGTGGTGACACAACAAATTATATATAAATAAATAGGTAGACAACTTTTGTCAATTATATCAACTATGCAACTCCTTGTATTTTGCCTCTTAGATTATTTTGATCAAGTGGTGACACATCCAAATCAAAATTATCTAAGTTAAGTCCAACCTAGCACTCCATATATTCAAAAAAGAAAAATATTATCCTTGTGATGACACAACAAAATAACATTGTTCAATTTTTTTTATAAGCATCAAATGTGATAAAATTAACATCTCAAAGAATTAATATAAGCCTTGTGGTGACACAACAAACTTATAATAATTAATTGATACTCTATTATTTTTATCATGCTAGAAGGCGACGTTCGATATTCCAAATATCTTTGAACGCTTAGGACTTAATATAAAAAAAATTAAGGGGTTTGTTATTAATTTGTCATATCTTGTTTAGCGTGCATGCACATATCTATATAAAATACGCGACATATTAATTAACATGTGAAGCATGTTTGCATAATATATATATATATATATATATATATATATATATATATATATATATATATATATATAGTATAAGCATGCACATATAGAATACTATATTCTACCTGGATTGATTATGGATTTTTATTCTAGTTTGATTCACTAGAGCCACTAAGTGAACCAAAGGGTCAAACCCTAGGGATGCAAGAATTAATTTAAATATAACTATTACATTTAAATCCCAGACTCCATTACAAACGGGTCTTCAAGCGCTTCTTGATCCTTGATCTCTAATTCTTCAAAATTAATTCTAACTATTCCTATTACAAAACTATTTTAAAATAAATAGAAACCTTGATCAACAGTAAAGGGAAAGTACATAGAAGGAAGTTAGAATTTACATTAAGGAAAAATTAGAGAAGACGAGGTACGCAGACCCCATTTAATAAAATTCATACATTCAGGCATCCAACTAAAATAAAATCTAATCACATTGGTCAATAGTCCATAATCAATCTCATTAATTATCATACACATCTACATATACATCAATAAATAACATTCATCTCATGAATAATAAACATTCAATATATATATTGATACCATTTAATGGATAAATTTAGTTAGTATAAAATTTAATTTTGAATCAAAATAAACTCCTTTATTTTAATCCAAATTTAAATCAAAATAAACCTCTTTTATTTTAATATATCCAATTTTGAATAAAATAAACTATATTATTTTAATCAAAATATTTAATCAAAATAAACTCATTTATTTTAATCAATTATGGAATCCAATTCCTAGTAAAAAAAAACTTTTATTAAAGGAAACACGAATTCTCTTTTCTATTCACAAATAAACTCGTTTATTTTGAATAACATGAAATCTTATTTCATATCTAAATAAACTCATTTATTTAAGGAAACATGAAATCCAATTTCAACTCTAATTAGTTATCATGGTATCCAATTTCAACTCTAATTAGTTAGCATGAAATTCAATTTTAAAATTAAAATAAACTTTTTATTTTAATTATAAAAGCATTAAAATATATATTATATATATAAATAATATTATATAACCGCACCTTCAGATATGTACTGTACCACGTGGATGAAAAAGCTGGGCTTTAGTTATATATATATATATATATATATATATATATATATATATATATATATATATATATATATATATATATATATACATAAAATAACAGAATTATATATATATAGATATCCTGTAGTAACAAACTTTTGTTTACATATTAACGTGGCCAACATATTTTAAACCAAAGGAATAATAATATGATAATATATATTATATACGATTCAATGAATCTCCTGCTCCACTTTTTCATGAAAAAACAAATCAATTCACCCTTTTACAGGATTACTGAAATCATGAATTCTAGTATGTAATTGTTTCCCAAGTTTATTTCGGCCTTTCCTTTTTTCTTTTTTTTTAATAAATTTTATACAACAAAATTATGTCCAATTAAATTGTTCTAAACACATATTAATATACATATCAAATTAGAACAATTAATAATTCGCATGAAGGTTTGGCTCTAATGCCACTGTTGGGCTTGTAATATTCATGAACGCAATCAAATTGCACAAAATAAGCGGAAACGTGATAAAATAGAGTTTTAAAATTTTACAAACTATATACCCGGATCATCCTTTATGCACAATTATTAATTAAACGAAAGGATAAAGAACAAGAATCATACCCTTGAAGATTTGAGCTTCCTCATGTACAAGTTCACCTCCAATTCCTTTTCGCGTTCAACTTAAATCCACCGAGTTTGGTTCCTTCCTTTGATCAACGTTAGTCACCCAAGTGTTTGGCCTCTAAAGGTGATCCACCAAGGAAGAAGAAAGATTCAAGAAAATGGGTATTTGACAAAATCCTAGTTTTCTATCTCTATAGAAAAAGAGCGTACTCTCCCAACTATTGGAATTACATATTCTATGAAAACGTTAAACACCCTCACCCATAACAAGACTCCTCTTATTTATAGATGTGAGCAACCATCCTTTACTATTAAGGAATTGGGTTTTATTTTAATTAATTAAATTCTTTTAATTAATTAGGCTCCCAATCTCATTACGAATAATTAATTAAACAATTTTAATTAATTAGTCTCCTAATCTTATTAGGATATTTGAGAGTACTTTTATTAATTAATTCTTAAACTCCTTTAGAAATTAAAAAATAATAATAGTAATAATAATAATAAGACTCCTCTTATTAATTTATATTTAAAATTTTTAAAATATTAAATAATAAATATTAAGATATTTAATTTATTCTACCACCATAGATTAAATTAAATATACTGAACTTATTATTATGATTATGACATTAACTTCTTAAATAATTATTCTTCCTTTTATGGTGTGACCTTTTAGGTTCTCCATAATAAATCGGTTGTGAATAAATTAATTAGAGCAATTCTAATCTTATTTAAATAAATAAATTAAACTATTAATTTATTTAAATAAATAATATTTATTCTACAATAGGGATAAGCCTCCCTAGCGATCAACGACTTTTCAGATAATATAGATTTCAACATTAATCATAAAAGAACCTTTGAGTAAATAGTTACCGTACAATTCAATTCTCCCACTATACAATGTCTCAATTAAATATAAGACATGGAATTACTATCAAGTCTTATTTTATTTAATTATATGTATTTCGACTCTTAAATGCACAACTCTAAATAATACAAATTAGAAACTCCTTTCTAATTTCATTTTACCTTGGCCAAGGACTACTGGGTTGTCATTTATCGAATCACATATGTGAGACCCCGAATTTTATGAAATAAAAGTATTCAATTTTTTTATTTTGGTAAATAGTTAAATTGATAAAAATTTAAAGTTAAGGGTAATATGTGAAATTTTTTTTCAAAGTAAGCAAGTTGATATAAAATATTCGTTGTTTCGGGAAATATTTTTTTTGTCGGAGAATATTTGTACGACGGTACAATCATTGGTGGACCCCACAACGAAATTATTGTCGGATTGAGAAAACGACAAAAATATTTTTATGAAAATAACGGCGGAAGTTTTACCGTTAACTGTTGAAACAACCGGTGTTAAAAGTACAGTAATACGCGTGGTTGCATAGTAGCACACGGTATTAATTATTGATGCTTACGTGAGAAGTCACTCAATTTTATTTTATTAGTATTATTAATGTAATAAAATAGAAAAGCTTTTTATATAAAACAGAATACTTTTATAAAGTTATTCGTTTTATTAGGCTAATAGTAAAATCTTTTTATATAAAACAGAATACTTTTATAAAGTTATATGTTTTATTAGACAATAATTAGAATATATTATATTTTATTATGCATAGTATTTGCATAGTGCTTGCATAGTGTGTGCATAGTAAAATCTTTTATAAAGTTATTCGTTTTATTAGATTATAAATAGAATATATTATATTTTATTTAAATGATTTTACTTTAAATATGGACCGTCAGATTAAAATAAATCAATCTAGACCGTTCATGAGTTAGTTACTATGCAGTCTATTTTTCTATAAATAGAAGCTCATTCCTTCATTATTTTCTTACGAATTCACTGAAACTCTAGAGAGAGAAACTATAGAGAGAAAGAAAAAAAGTATTCTACTATTTCACTACTCCGATATCAAGTTTCTTTTACGGTAAGGAATATTATTTATTGTACTCGTAAAGGGTATTCTTTCTTTCTTATTCATGAAGAGAACTTCTGTTATTCCATTCTTTATTATTCTGTTGAAATAACCTGTATACGCGGGCTACCCTATACTTGGTGAAATTCTTCTGTTATTATATTTTTATTATTCTGTCTGTGCTTTACGCCGGACCTGGTTCCATTATTTATTATTCTGTCAGAATATCCTGTCTGTGCTTTACGCCGGACCTGGTTCCATTATTTATTATTCTGTCAGAATATCCTGTCTGTGCTTTACGCTGGACCTGGTTCTATTATTTATTATTCTGTCGGAATATCTTGTCGGTGCATTTACGCATGACCTGGTTCCACTATTTATTTTTTTATTAGAATAACCTATCTGTACGGTCTATCGCATGCCTGGTGATTTTTTTTGTTAATCTATTCTTTATTATACTCAGTTGGTTAAAGTTTTAGCTTTTATACTCCATAAAATTAGTGGAATATCCTTGATATTTGCGCTTCATCCAGTATCTTTTCATGGAAGTATTCTTCTAAGTATTTTTGAATTTTACTCCACAAAGCAGTATCATGTTGACAATTTGGACGTTATTGATTCCTGGATAAATTAATTCTTGAACTTGTTTTATTGAATTATTATGTCATTGTCAGCATCCTCATGTTTATATTATGTTGAAAGTCATCTGTGGCCTGTAGTGCATAGATGGACTTGGTATGATTATGACCAGGGATTATTCGGTATAATCATGACCGTAATGTTACAAATAATGTGAAAAAGTCCTCATTGGCCTGTAGTGCATTGATGGACAGTTTTTGGTATGATTATGGCTATGGATTCTCTTCGACCAAGGGTGCAAAGATGAATTGTTTTAATGCATGATCAGGACCGTTGATGAAAACACGATTATCTTTGGCCTGTAGTGCATGGATAATTCGTGGTCGTGATACTAATGAATATCCTTGACCTGTAGTGTAGGGATGATTCGATGATGTGGATTAATTACTGAGCTGAGTCTCAGTGATGAAATATTAATTCATGGATGTGATAATAATGAATATCTTTGGCCGTAGTGCATGGATAATTCATGGATGTGATACTAACGAATATCCTTGGCCGTAGTGCATGGATAATTTGAAAGTGTGGATTATTTATTAAGCTGAGTCTCAGCGATAAAATATTGGTTATACACTTTTAATTTGTAGAATATAGTAGATATCATGCTCTACTTGACTCTTCTAAAATATAGTTGTATGTCTTTGGCCGTAGTGTAAAGATGAATTTATTAGTATGATTATGAACAAAAATTGTGATTTTGTATAACCATGATTTTTGATGTTTCAGGTGAATATAGGTGATGAAAATTATCTTCGTCCTGGGTGCGAAGAGGAATTTAGAATCACAATTATGATTATGAGTTATTCATATGATTGTGGACAGGAATGGTTGATTGATGTTACAGGGATAAAACATTATTGGTGGACTTTTAACATGGAGAAGATAATAGACCTAATGGTCTATTTGACTCTTCTAATGGATTGCTCGTTCCGCTGTAACTATGGTTGAAAAGTTTTATCAGCTACCATATGTACTAAATCTCTGATTTATTAATGATGAAGGCTATTGATAATGTAAATTAGCTTTAATTATGATATTCTTTACTAGGCTAGTTGAGCTCACCCTTTTACTTTCATTGTTCTCTTCAGGAAGTGAGAACGCAGCAGGGACTAGTCGGGGAACGGAGTGACGGTCCAGATGATATCATTAGTAGTCCTCACTATTTTATGAAATAGTGTGATAGCTGTGGAGGTTCTCCCTAAACAGTATAGAAAAGTGTGTTGTATTCTATACATCATTTAGTAGTTATATTTGGTAAATCAAATAGGGTGAGGCGAACTCAACTTTGGAAGGGTTTTTTGCCACTATCATACAAGATGTCTAATGACATATAACCTCGTGTTCTCATAAGACATGGTTGTGCATATCCACTTGCTGAATATATCTACGAGCACTATCTATATGATCTTGGAGTTTATTTGAAGTATAATTTTCACTTAGAGACAACGGAGATATTTATATGTCAAGAGAAGACTCACCATTGAAAAAAAGATGATAGTAATCTTCTTATTTTTATTTAGAAACTTTTGGGTTAACCAAGGATAATTCTGTGGACATATGATATCTATCATAACCTAAACGCATGGCCTCCCATGTACGAAGGTTTTCTTGAGCACTTCCCAAATATTTTAATTTTTAAAACAGTTTTTGACTATACTTTTATGTAAAGTATCATTGTAAGGTTGTGGTCGAGATACCGTGAGAGTTACATACATTTGTATTAAAACTCATAGTTAACTGTGGTCGTATTCTATACGACAGCTCAACAGTTGTATAAATGAAGTTGTATTTGAATTTTGTACCATGTATATGACAACTCAGAATGGGTGATGTATACCTAATTTTGGGGGCGTCACAACATAGGACATCTCTCTTCTTTTATTAGAAGTGGTAGATTCTTTATTGATCATACATTATCTCCATGTACAACTTATTACACTAAGCATACCCTTTGATATACCTTAAGGGTCTTAAGGAATAAGTCAAAGTATAATTCATCATACACAAGATACTATGATGATCTCAAGTCCAAGGATCACTTGTACTATTATCACTACAGGAATTCCTATTGACAGACAAGTAAAACTCCATTAGGTATTCCTTAGCGAGCCACGTTCAGTGAACTTATTCTCTAATAAGCACCTACATACTTACTTTAGTGTCTCCAAATAAATGATCATGAGATCAATCATCCTCATCCAATGAGCAAGTAACGTATGTACCAATCTATCCGGATTCACTAATCCCCAATTTAGTAATCCAACGATTGAGAACTATTTTAGTTTTAAGCTTTCAAAGTATTTAGATCTCATTAGAATGACCATCATCATTATTCTAAAAGCATTGCTTAAAACTATGAGTTTATCACATATTATAAAGCAGCATCATGTAGATAATTAAAAGCCTTTAATAAATTAATATTTTTTTATTAATATATGAATAAGATTGTTATAAAGTATATGCTTTATCATCAAACATGATTGGCTTGTGTGCATACTACTTTAAGCCTTAACATCATCAGTCGTTGGCAATTAAATCCAGTAAAGCATCGGAGGTGGTCCGATGATTTTTACCGTTGAAGGACATTTCAACGAAGGTCAGGCACCCTTGACATTTTTAGCCATTGGCACACTACAAAAAAGTGGGCATTTCGCAACGATTTTTCGAGCAACGACTTTATAAGTTGTTGCTAAAAGTGTATGTTTAACAACGAAATTTGTCCTTCGTTGCAGATTGTGTCAGGCTTTCACTTTTTGCAACGAAAATCATAAGTCGTTGCAAAATTTTGTTGCTAATTCGTTGGCGGGAAAAAAATTCGTTAGAAATTTGTTGCAAAATTTTCGGCCACTTGATTTTCCGTCATCGTGGGCAACGAAGGTTTTTTTGTTGCTAAAAATGGGGCTTTAGCAACGATTTTTCAAGCAACAAAAGTCGTTGCTAAAAGTGTATGTTTAGCAACGAAACTTGTCCTTCATTGCAGACCGTGTCAGGCTTTCACTTTTTGCAACGAAATTCATAAGTCGTTGCAAAATTTAAAAATAAAATTCATTAGAAATTCATTGTAAAATTTATAACCACTTGATTTCTCCTCATCGTGGGCAACGAAAAAATTTTTGTTGCTATATTTCGTTGCCTAATATGGACCACATTCATTGGCAACAATTTTTATTTTCGTTGTATATTTTATACAACTTTTTGCAACGACTATTAAAATGTTTCCTTAAATTAAGATAATCCCAATAAGTATGTTTTTGTAAGACCATATTCGGTATTCGAAGATGTGACGCCCCCAAATCTGGGTTACCTGACCCCCGAGTTTGGTGTTCACGATCCACAATATAATACCATTTAACTACCCATTCATATATAAATAGGAATACATAAGTCATTAACATATGTTGTTAATATATAAGTCCCAAGTCCACTAACCTTAACATTACAAACATACCCCTTAGATATACAAAAAGGGTTTACAATACAACATAATATTAACAATGTTCATTATAACTATTCCAGCATTTTGCCTTTGCCTTTTCCTTTGTTCTTCGATCCGTTGGCCTCTTTGTTCCTAGCTGAAATGTTTTATTTATAGCAAGGGTGAGAAACAAGTTTGCCCCGCAAGTTAAGACATACAATAAAGGTATAGAAATCAATATCTAGTCTTCTCACATTCTCCGCAACAATAATATGATAATGAAAGAGTACAACGCTTTCAAGATTTTCTACGATATTCAAATGAATAATCAAGAATTAATTCTACGAAATAGCAAAGTGGAATGTTTTCCATATTTATGCTGAGCGATCCATTGGATCTTGAACTTCTCTTCTCGGGTATATATCAAAGTTTTACTTTGACATATACGTAGGTGTATCAGATAACCATAAAGATTAAATCATACCCTTTTGCAAGTACTTAGAGCCGGCCAACTCCTTATACCCTATATTATGCATAATTAATACTTAACAGTGCGCAATGGCCGAATATACGACCTAAAATGTTCCCTTTATATAAAAGGTTATTCTTCTCAGTCTTAGAATCAAGATTTGATTTAACAACGAAATTTAATGATTTCAATTTCTATTTACTTATCGATCTAGCCGAAATAATTGGCATCGATCTATCAATAACAATTGAATTCTCTTCTCGAATTTATCAAGTTCTAACAAATGTTCGTCTAGCCAGAATAATTAGCTAAGACATTTCTCAACATAATTTGACAATAAACAGGAATTATCTGTACTGTCAATTCTATCTTCTACGAATATGAATATCCAAGAACAGTTATTCTACAAATGTATATTCTCCGAATCAGTAATTCAATTTGAATTATTAAACATACACTAACTGCAAATAATCAACAATAAATCCCTGGACGTGGTATAATTAGCAATAATTAACCACTATAATAATTCAATGAATATAACTCAAGGTTGAGTTAGTAAACTTGCCTTCCGCATTGATTACAGCTACACAATAAACTTATCTGCGTTCGTAAGACCTATAACCAATAATATCGGTCTCACAATTAGTACAATATTTTATAACACGTATCACTGTATTTTACAGTCAAACTTCTCATGGACACATTACCACATATTCACATCAGTGTTTATAACATATATAAACACTTAACAAGTCAGACTATTTCAGTCTGGTTGGACTTCGGTCCATTCTCGGTGTTCTGGTCACCCTATCCAACAATTAACACATTTATTGTCAATTAAATTCGGTCTCTAAGCTTCAATATTATTTTAGATAAGTCAAATATCATTTATAATATTTTTCAAAAGCTTTTAATAATTTATAAATAATTATTATAATTTATAATAATTTTTCAAACACTTAAATCATTTTTAAATGATTTAATTATCAAATAATCTTATTATCATTAATATTTAATAATATAAAAATATTAATGTTATACTTGTCAAAATATTAAAGTTATTGTTAATAACTTAAAATATTTTTAAATAATCAATATTCTACTTAAATGATTTTTAAATTAATTAAAATCATTTTTAAATCATCACCATTAATATTTAAATATAAATGAATTTATCATTCAAATATTAAAAGTCATTAATTATAACTTAAAATATTTTTAAATTATTTTTCTCATTTTTAAATGATTTTTAAATCAATAAAATCATTTTTAATTTATTTATTTAATATAATAATTAAATAAATCTAATATCATTAATATTAATTTATTAATGAGAATTCTCCAAAAATATTGAAAATTATATTTTATAATTCCAAATATTTTTTAACACTTTATTCTTAATTAAAATGATTTTTAAATCAATAAAATTATTTTTATCTTATTTATTTAATTTAATAATTAAATAAATCTAATATTATTAATATTAATTTATTAATGAAAATTCTCCAAAAATATTAAAAGTCACATTTTATAACTTAAAACATTTTTAAATACTTTATTCTTATTTAAAATAATTTTTCATAATATTAAATCATTTGCCTCTAATTTATTTAATACATTAATTAAATAAATTAAATACCTTTAATATTTAAATAATTATAAATATTAAAGAAAAATATTCCAATTGGTCAAAAATTATTTTTCATAATTTAAAATAATTTTTAAAACCATTTTTAATAATTTTTATAATTTATTTCTATTTTTAAATAATTTCTGGAATATTCAGAAATTAGAAAATAATAAAACCGTCGCTATAGGGCTTTAGCGACACAAAGCGTCGTTGTTGGTGTTCTTGAGCTCAAGAACACTGACAACCGGCAGTACAAGGGGTCAACTTTGACCGGATGTAATTCTCAACCAAAATTGTTTCTGTGCAATCTAAGACTTTGATATTGTAGTATTAAGGTAACACTACAACATCCACCGTGGTCAAATAACATCACCACAAAGAAATCCAAGTCTCCAAAGTTGCTGTCAGGCGGGTTCTGGGTTTTTCAGAAACCCAGGTTGTTCAACCAGTTACTTTCATGCTCGATTTATTCTATGTTCCAGTTATCAAATGGCTCATTTTTTGGTCCACACATGTAGTAATCATGACAAGGAACACATATAAATCAACAGATCATTTAAACAACAACACACCTACTAGGTTAATCCCGGTCAAACCCTGTTAGAATCATGGTTCAACCAATTTCTGGGTTTTCCAGAAATGGTTTCCATGTTCGACATGCCCAGTTTGATCGTCCCCTATGTCCCACATGTTTGTTGTTTAAGAGATCTAAAAGTATAGATATACAGTACATATTACAGACTAAAATTTAGTTACCAAAACATCAACAAACAATCATCAAATCTGTCATATCTGGGCCGTTCAAAAATTGTCAGACGCGGTTCATGGCCTTTCTGGGTTACCAAGATTTGGCCCGGTCATACCCGATCAACGGGTTTTGACCGATTATATCTTCAAATCCAGACATCTAATGACTCTGATTCCACTTTCAGCTTAAAGACCACATACCAGGCTACATGTAACAACTTTAAAACAACAAAAATAGTAAACGAACAATGATCTGTGGCCACTGACATTGCTTGTCAGACCACAAAAATTGCTCAAGAACAGATTTTGAAAACTTAATTTTAAGGCACTTTGATGCTATGGATTCATGATGGATTATAATAGATCTTCATAAAACATCCATTAGCAAGATTATAAACACAAAAACACAAAAGTTGTCTTAGCATACAAGATCAAAATGGGTTTTAGGGTTTATACCTTTATGTTCTAGATTTTGATCTTTGCTCTCCAATCTGATCTTGGGTTATTAATGGGCTGTTTATGTGACTGAAACACTTTAAGAATTCGAAGGTTTTGAGAGAAGGTGAGTTGGTGATAGCTTGAACACAAAATAAGCCAAATTCTAGACTTTCTCTCTCTCAAATCTCTTATATAATGCTTGAAATGTTGCTAAATCTGATGTGCTGGCCGAATTTTGTTGGATTTCTATGTCACAAGTCAATGTGGTTGCTTACCAACTAAAGTTGCTAGCTAAAATTACAAGCTACATATTAAAATACACAAAAAGGGCATTTTGGTCTTTTTCCTTCCCATTTTAATGGTATACTAGGAATTTGCACAAACCCTTAGGGTTTAACCCTTAGGTTTTAACCCGTATAACCCTAAGGTTCTAACCTTTAGGTTTTAAAATACTCCAATTCTAGAATTTTCTAATTAGGGTTTAAAAATAGAAAATTAAGAATTTCAAAAATGTAATTATGGTTTTAAATAGAAATTAATATTTCTAAAGTATAATTAGGGTTTTCTAATTATATTAACATATACTAATCACTTTAGGCTTGCTAATTAGGATTAGGGTTTCCTAATTAAGGTTTTAAATTAGAAAAATTAAAAATAACATTTCTAAATTACAATTAGGGTTTCCTAATTAAATTAGGGTTTCTAACGGTACGTTAGGGTTTCTAATCCCTTATTAGAGTTTATAATTTTAAACATTATCCGATTAATCATTGATCAAAAATTTTATACGGTACAAACACATATATATTAATATAATGATTTTAATTATATTTTCTTTCGAATCCCTATCCGTAACTAGGGTTAGGGTTTCTATTCTCCGTTAAGCACAACTCTACTCTAAAATTATTAGTCAATATACAAATGGACATTCTCGAGACTCGTATCGCAGATACTTGTCACAAAATTGATAATCAATATTAATATTAATTAAAAAAAATTATTTGTAAAATTTTGATTATTCGAAATCCCGGTTTATCACAGAAGAATTGTCAAAAAATATTCGTATTTAGTGTTTAAAAATTATGTCCAAATGCGGAACATATTCGTTTTCATTTTTTATTCGAATAAACAAATTATTCAAATATCCGAATTCGAATGTCAATCACCTAATAAACAATTTATTCAATTTATTTATAAAAAGTAAAAATAAAAAATATTGACCAATTACTAACAAATCACAACCATTTAAAGTTGTAAAAATACACATCATAAATGGGAGACATATCAAATACATCATCATTCATAATTGATCATAAAAATCAATTAAAATTTATCAATATAAATTGTACATATAAGCTGTATAAATTGTACTTATAAGTTGTTCCATATTATTTAATTTATTTTTTGCTAAATTTAAATGTATATAAAAGAAAAGAGATACATATACTTAGGGGCATTCCCCAGATCGATACAAAATGTCAAGAAAGGGAACTCAATATGACAAACAGTGAAACTCAGATCAATACAAGAGCATAAGGCCAAAACATATCAAATGAGCACTGCATTGGACTTCAAGAACACTGTAGAGCATCCGACCAACAAAACAATAAATGGACGGAATGCTGACAGTGCAAATTGGCCCGTTATTTTTGCTGACGTGACCCGTTATTGCTGACATGGAGGGCAAAAATGTCTGTCTTAAAAATTTCCTTAAAGAAAATGTTGCTCACAAGTATCGAACTCCTGACCTCTCCAAATTAGAAATCTTATATTCTAACAAAAGTCACTGGACCAACTACCTATTATGCTAAAATTTATGTAACACTAATATTTAAACCACCTAACATCATTTCTATACATGTGAAGATGAGATAATACACTTTTTGGTCACTGTACTAGGAATTGTAATAATAATAATAATTGTAATAATTATTACTGTAATAATAATAAATTTTAAATAATTAAAATAATAATAAAATAATAATTAATAATAATTAAAATAATAATAATAATTAAAATTTTAAATAATAATAAAATAATTATTCAGTATTAAGACTGGAACAAAATACAAAAGATGATATATTGAGATATAAATTTCAACATAGATTTGTCAGCCATGAAATAAGTCATGCTGCTGTATGCCTGCATTTACTAATGTTAGAAACTAAAAAGTGTTCACAAGACAAAAATGTTTACCAATGCGATAATTAAAATTTTAAATAATAATAAAATAATAATTATTATTATTATTTTAATTATTATTATTATTTTAATTATTACAATTATTAGTAGTATTATTATTATAATAATTGTAATAATTGTAGTAATAATAATAATAATAATAATAATAATAATTAAAATAATAATAATAATTAAAATTAAAATAAGAGTGATCCGACAAATTGTCTGTATTAAATGTCAATGTATATGAATATATGAATTGAAAAAAATTAAAAGGACTCACACGTCATTATTCTATCTTATCCATTAGAGTTTAGTTGTAATATGACTTTATTATGAAATTTAATGATAAATTTATTATTTTTCAAAAAAAAAACTAATTGTAATTATAGTGACTATTTTTAATCATTGAACTCCGGCAAATCTTTCTATTATAAATATTTGTTATTCACTAATGTACTCATCTTTGTAATTTATTAGATCGATTCTTATACTTATTTTTTAAAATTTAAATTTAATTTGATTGAGTAACAATAAAAAGAAAAATCTGTCAAAATATTATATTTTATTCGAAAAACATTGATACCCACGTGACTAGTACAAAAAAAACAAAATAAATTTTGATTCAGTGGTTAAAAAAACTTTGAATGTAATTTTATATTTAGGGTATTTAATTTGTAACTGCTTTATATTATTTTAGGGTATTTTAATTATTATTATTATTATTTTAAGTATTTAAAATTTATTATTATTAATACAATTATTATTATTATAATTATTATTATTATTATAATTCCTAGTACAATGGCCAAAAAGTGTATTATCTCATCTTCACATGCATAGAAACGATGCTAGGTGGTTTAAATATTAGTGTTACATAAATTTTAGCATGATAGATTGTTGGTCAAATGGCTTTTGTTGGAATACAAGGTTTCTATTGTGATGAAGTTTGGAGTTCAACACTCATGAGCAACATTTTCTTTAAATAATTTTTAAGCATGGCAAGCCCAACTCCACGTCAGCAAAAATATGCACAGTCAGCATTCCGTCCGTTTTTTCGGACGAAAATTAAAAATAATAACCATTTTATAATTTTTGAGAATACAGTTATTCGATTGTAATAAAAAAAAATTCGATAACCACAATGAAAATTTGACCCTAGTACAGTGACCAAAAAGTGTATTATCCCAACAACAAATAATGAAGAAACAAATTACGATAGATAATAATTTTTATTTTTATTTTTATTTTTGCAAGTATACTGCCAAAATAATAAGTCATTTTAGACTATTTATTTTACATTTGTTTAAACTCTAAATGTGTCTAAATGATTCAGACAAAAAATTATGGTTAAATTAGTAAGAAGTAGTGCTAAATGATATTTTTACTTGCATTTTCTCAGCCAAATTTTTTTATGTACAGATTGCATTTGATTTTTTTTTAATAAATTAGTAACCGATTTAATGAAAGTTTTTATAATCTTTTGTTTTAATTTCATGGACCGATAAAATGTTATTAATATTTTTTAGTTTTTTTTCCTAAAATTATATTACTAATAACATACTTCATTAAAAATTGTTCAAAAGTTTATATGTTTGTTTAAGTCATAATTGAATTCTACTTGTTTGTTTTATTATTTATTTAAGTATATGCATATGTGTGCTCACTACAAGAAATTGGGACTCTTGCGAAAGAAATTTTGTGAGTGAATTGTTTCCTTCTCAAATAAGCCTTTTTTGTGATGGGCTAATGAAGAAAATTTTTATTTATGAAATAAATTTTATTCACAATATGTATGAAATAATAAATCTCTAAATGAGGAGTAATTTTTAGATAATTTATAATATATCTTTATTTCAAATTATATGAAATCTATTGACTTTTGAATAGTTAAGCTCAAGCATGTATAATATATCTTTATTCCAAATTATAATATTATTAATGACTTTTGACGATTGATATGAGATATTTTAAAACTTTAATCCAAGATTATTTTTTAAATTTTTTGAAAAATAATAAATCTCCAAATGAGGAGTACAAAAAAATGGGGTTTCAGCAACAATCGATTTTCGTTGCTAAAAGTGCCAAATTTCGATGTAAAAGGGTTTTGGCAACGACTTTATTGTCGTTGCGTCTTTCGTTGCGCAATGAGCGTTGCTAATTGTTCCGCAACGAACGTTTTTTTTTTCGTTGCCAAAAGTAATACATTTTGCAACGAAATTTGGCTTTCGTACAGAGTCATTGATCCTTTAACAACAAAATGTATTGTTGCATAATAATTAAAATTTCGTTGCTAAAAACCTCATTTCGTTGCAAAAGCCTGTTAATTGGCAACGAAATGAACTCTTTTTTTTTTCAACGACCATGCATTTTCGTTGCAATTGACACCATTTTGCAACGACATTTTTCGTTGCAGTAAATTATGAAAATTGTTGCATAAGCTTGCTTTCGTTGCGGAATGTAAACTTTTTAGCAACGATTTTCGTTGCTGATTATATTATTTGGCAACGATATTATGCTGAATCAACAACGAAAATGTTTGTTGCTGGTTATTTTTCAATAGCAACGAAAGTCGTCGATTAGCAACGACATTATATGTTGTCGTTTCTTTATATGTGTAACAAAAGTTGATATGATTTGCAACGATAAAAAATGTTACCTTTCATATTAGTATTAGCAACAATATCCTCTCCGTTGTTATTTGATTAATTTTTCGTTGCCAAATATTATATTTTTAATGCCATTAGCAACGAAAATTTGTTGCTAAATGTATAAAAAATTGTTGCTATATTAAAACTTGTTCAATGCTTTGGTAACAAATTATATTGTTGTCAAATCAAAATTTGACATTCTTTTTGTATACCTGACTGGCTCAATGTCCCCATAGCAAATAATAAAAAAAATACAAAAAACTAAAATATTATTAATACTCCAAAAAATCGTGATTTTTGTAATAAACGGTTTTCGTTGCATTACAATACTTTTTGACACATAATAACCGTACGCCCATTACATGTAGACAAGTTATATATATATAAAATATATAAAATCATGCAGTAACAACAATACTTTTTGACACATAATAACCAAACTTCAGTGGCATTAACTACATCTAAAGAGTGCTTCTACACAGGAAGACCAGCAATGTCCAAGTCTGCCCTTCCTAAAAAGAAAAAAGAAAAAAGAAAAAATAAGAACTAATAAATTTGTGATTTAGAGACAATATATAGCCAAGGCCATCATAAGTTAACTCAATCCCCCTCTCATTTTCCCATGCACAGGTTTTCAAAGCTAATGCCTCCACCATTCCTGTCCCAAATGATGCCAAAAGTATTTGATAAATAGCAAATTGACATGAGAAAGACGTGTTGTACCTGTCGAATCACTTTGTGCCAATAGCATCAATTTTGTCGATAAAAATGATGCAAGGAGATTTTTCTTTAGCAAGCTGAAAAGCATCATGAACAAGTTTTGCTCCATCTTCAATGATTATAAAATTTGTGAGCTAAAAAGTATGTAATTATCAATAATGAGATTAGCTTCTCACCTCGACCAAAATAATCATATCATTTCAACTGAAACTTGGTACGATCTTCGTTCTCGTCATGGACTGTGGAGACTTTTGCCTGTATAATTATGAAAATGATATTTACAAATAGATTATAATATAAGAGACGTGCCGTCAAACCATCAACTTTCATAATCAAAGCCAGCTTACTTCCCCTTCCCATATGAAGTAGGTTCCAAACCTCAGCATCCCCTTCTCGAAGAATATACTCCCCATGATCTTTTAAAAGCACATTCCGACAACATTACTATAAGCATTTTACTCAAAATAAAACACATGTAACATAAAGATGTTCATGACGATATGCATCTAAGGAGAATATAACTCAAGAAAAATAGCACAGTACATATATAAATAAAGAAAGTGTCTTGGCTGAAGCATAAATAATCATTAAGCAAGTTGACAGCTCTAAGCATCCCAACAAATGAAATACCATTTAAAAGCCAATTATGCTTTATAAGTTTCATCATCATCTCGTGAAGTAAAGTATTATCACCCCATAGAATGTGCAATAAAGACTATAAATTTGACACATCATATGGTATGGTTCAGCTTCACTTCAAAAGAGTGATTCTTAGTATGTGTCATCTAAACAGAAAATACTTAGAGCACGTTTGTCTCAAGGAAGGTGTTTTCTGCATTTCAGACGATTGGAATAACTGTAAAAATTGGTAATTATTTTGCAGGTCAATGCACAATCTTATACTAGTGTTTGATGAACCAATTAATTAGTTCACTTGATCACTAGCTGAAATGGAAAAACAATTACCAAGTAATAAGTTGGTGCGAGTACCATTTATTAAAAAGGATAAGCCAGTTTTTACTTGTCGCTATTTTAATCAGTTAGGTACACACAACTACATGTCATAATATAAGTTGCAATTTGTAATAGCCCTAAGCACCCCCAAATTTAGTTTGCTGCTTCTGATCTGTAAACACTAAATTGTTCATAATAACAAATAGCAAGGCTTTATGTGTTTTCATAAAACTAACAAACTAAGATCATTTCCACCAAATAAAGTCCCATAGAAAAATCATGTATTAAAACTTACAAGGGAAGAACATGGTTATAATAGTTCACACCCGACTATATATGTGATTTCAAAACATAGCCAAATGCGTATGCAACAATGAAACTGAAGAGCACTAAACTCATAACCAAAATGAATCATGAAAGTATACATCAATGTGCAACTCATATACATGGTCAGGAAAATTACCCTTCTTAATGTTGCCGCAACTCATAATATCATAAGAATATGATATAATATCATAAGAATAACAAGTAGTAGGTAGCTAAATGGATGCTTTGTGGGAATCAAATAAGTGATGAGATGATATAATATCGTCAAATATACTATTGATACGCTTATAAACAAGTTTTAAATAAATATTGATTAAAAACCTATTCCAAACCAAAAAAGCGAATCAAACAAATTTTCCAACCACGAGTGAGTTTCATTATTGAAAGCTACTGCCGGAAAACAATTGAGGCATTTTTTTGTGGATGGTGAGCCCAATCTTGGTCCACCCAGATTCAGACAACTCTGTATCAGTTTGATAAAACACAACATCCCCATTATCACTCACATAATGGTTTTGCTGCAAGCTTCTAACAAGATCACTAATCAAGTGAAATGGAACAACCCCTGATTTTTGGGGCTCCTTGTAATACATTCCTAGCACTGGCTTAGCTGCCCTAGTCTGCACCCCACATTGTTAGAAAAATGAGCCAAGCCTTGTAACGAAACGTTCTAATTGAATATATAAAAAGAAATAATAATAATTGCTTGCCCAATTCATTCTCTCCTCTGTAAAATTAATTAAGAAAAATATCTTTGAAAATTTGTTTGAGACGGAGGCAGAATTTTTTTAGTAGGAAAGGATGAATTAATTAGTACCGCTTCTAGTAAATGGTAGTGTGGAATTTGAGGGAAGAGATTATGTATAACATAGTTGCCAAGGTGATGGTGAATGTAACTAAACCATCCTTAATCACGATTAACTGTTCCTGTTTTAATGTTAATTTAACAATGAAATAATTTATTAGCATGAATAAGTTGTCAAAATGCAAGAATATAATATATATCATCTTACACAAGGCACATTTGCTTATAATACTGTTTGGATTAGTGTAAGTACGTACCACGCCGCGATACCAAGGAAGCTTTTGTTCATGGCTATGGTGATTCCGGTAAGTAATAGAGCTAATCCACATTACAAAAACCTGCAGGTTAGAAATAGATTAAAAAGTTACTACACCAAAAATAACAACTAAGTTTACCCTCTCTATTAGGCAATGAATCACAGTTCAGTTACTATGTTCAATTCTAATCGCACTAAAATCCCAGAATGTTAGAATTAGACTCCATGATTCTTATACTTTTAGCCTTGCATATGTAGTTTTTAAGAGACGACAGTGGGTAATAGATTAATTTAATATGGTTGTTGGCTGGTTGTAAATGCAGTTTTGTATTTGTCGGGATTGTGGGTTTTGGTAGAGTTTGTAACAAGGGAGTCATCGAATAATATGAGATGCTTGATGCAAATGATATCTGTTAATAACAAAATAGCGTAAGGGCATGGATAGAATCATACTACGTATTTTGTATCCTATTCTAAACTATAAATAAAGAACAAGCATGCTGGCAACAAAACAAGAGAAACTCTTGAAGCTTATGGTCTCAATGAATACATGCTCGTCTCCTAAAACTAGTTGAGGGAAGTTAAAAACACTAACCTGAAATGGCTCAACTTTTATGCCAGAAGGCCGTACAGAGGCAAAGTCCCTTGATAGAAGAAATGGTCGCTTCTCAGGAATGGAGTCCATCTCAAATGCCACAAAAATCTTATCATCATTCTCATCATTTTTGTTCCTGTTTTTGTATGTTCCTTTCCTGCTGTATATTTTTGCTTCATGCAACTCCAAAGTAACATTCTTCATCTCAAACCCATCCCAATCCTGATCCAAATATAACAAAATTTATCACAAAGTATAATGCAAAAACTTAAAGTTGCAAATTATATTGACAACACTTTGACAAATGGCACATATTTATTCCAACAAAAAGATTTCAGATCACATGGAAGTATGGAGGTACCGTGTATGAGAGTACAATCACTAAAGAAATGTTATATATAAGAACAATAATAGAATCAATTTTCCAACCTGCAGAAGGGGACAGGCCAGTTAAATTGTACAACCACCCTTTAGATTTGAAGAATGAGCAGTAAAAATGGAATATTTGATACAATACTTGATCACAGATATATATGAGTAAAATTTATAAACAGCTGGACATATATTCCTGATGTGGTAAGAATAAGTGATTGGGGGATATTCATTTAAAAACTGAGGTCTTAATATGAGAAATAGCGTCATTAACGATGGCCAATCCTAATAGAACATAATAATTGTTGAATTGTTAACACATACAAATGTTATTCCTTATTTTAAATACCAGTAGTATGGTTTAATAGCTATCAAAATTGAGTGGCTCCATATTTTAATGTAGCTACCCTAATTAACAGGCCATCATCAATCCAACATTACTCCATTACTAAAAATCATAGAGCAAAATCTAAAAAGCAATAATAATTATGATTTCAAACCCAAGGAAGCGATAAAATACTTTCTTTGAGTCCAACTAGGACCATATATCTTCCTTATATAAATAGGCTTATACTAGAAGTTCATTTCTCAAATTTCACCGTTACTGATTACTAATTTTATTAAGAAACAGGCAGCAGCTTACTTGCAAAAGACAGAGGTGTATAAATAACTTAAATTTATTAAAATAAGTTTAATATTATTCATTATAATACGATTTCAAAAATTACGGGCTTAACTTTGTTGTTGATATAATAGAGCAGGAAGTTCATTTGCTTTGAAAATGAAAAAATAATTTAAAACATATATGAATCCTCACCAAATACAAAGGTTGTGC
This sequence comes from Panax notoginseng, assembly GCA_016801055.1. Lineage (NCBI taxonomy): Eukaryota > Viridiplantae > Streptophyta > Magnoliopsida > Apiales > Araliaceae > Panax > Panax notoginseng. The sequence continues at coordinate 94,609,116 of CM029018.1, forward strand.
AAGCAAGGGAAACGGAATGGTGAATCTCAGGAATTTGGTAGAATAGTCCAGCTGCTTGTATATCTTCTTAGACAACTGAAACCATAGGAGAAAATTAAGATCTTTCGTCACAAAAATGATGGCCCCAGTTTTCCCACATGGCCCAAAATAAGAGTCATATTTTCTAAAAATCGACTGAAAAGTGACAACAAGTTTAAAATTCTATAATGAAAAACTGTAACATATACACACACATGCACACACACAAATGTTAAATGCGAAAAATTGAGAAAATTTTAATTGTGTGATATTTCAAAGCAAAACTCTCATTTTGGGATACAGAAAGTATTAGCTAGCGTCATCGGATTAGGAACAATCAAGAGAGTTGGTAATTAACTTTACCGGTACCCAAGCTTCATCCTTCTCCGCGTGCCCATGATTCTCCCTCTCCCACCTCCGTTCCTTTCTCTCCACAGTCCAATCATCCCTCCACCGGTCTGAGATCTGCGATCTAATTGCCAGATCCGCTCCAAAATAGTCTAACTTTCCAACCTCCAGCCCCCATTTTCCATCTCCAATCCACGATCCGCCTCCTCCGTCTCTCCATCCAGCAAACATTAAGAAGAAAGAAATCTAGATCCAGATATCTTTTCGGGTTTATAACAAAAGATAAAAGTTTTGTAATTGTAACTAAATTATGTCTATAACAAGAAAAAAAAAAATTTAAATTAAAGTTTATTAATAAATAAATGTTAATTTATTTATTTTTAATAAATATAATGATTAATTTATTTATTTTTAATAAATATAATGATTAATTTTTTAAATTATAATTCAAGTAAGTTTTTATCATTTTTGAAATTTTAAATTTTAAAATAAATACTTTAATTACAACTATAGATAGAATAAAAAAATGTGTTTTAAAGTATAGTGTTGATGAATGAATGTTAATTTATTTATTTTTAATAAATACAATAATCAATAATTTAAATTACAATTCAAATAACTTTTCATCATTTTTGAAATTTTAAATTTTAATTTTAAAATGAATGCTCTAATTACAATTATAAATACAATAAGAAAAAAATAATGAGTTTTAAAGTATAGTTCATTAATTCTAAATTAATTCGAACCTAACACATTTTAATAATAAAATTATATTGTCCATTGTTCTTGCCTCATGTTATCGCAAGTAAATCTTGAAAGTAAAATTTTTTTAACAAGTTAATACCTATATATATATAATTAATTTATATATATGTGAGTTATTAATTATTGAATATAAGTTATTAATATATATGTTTATATATATATATATATATATATATATATATATATATATATGTACATATATATGGGTTTCAATCCATGGCAACCGGTTGTTAGGAGTACTATTTTAATAATCTCATCTCCATCATTTTTCATCATTGATCAATATAATTAATGGTTGAGATTAAAAAAAATAAAAGTCTTATCGCTATAAATTGTAGCGACAGTAATTACACTTACTTTAGTAGATTAATAAGTGTAATTACTGCCACTATAATTTTAATGGCAAGACTTTTATATTTAAACTTTAAAATTTGCAATATTTATAATCTATAATTAGATTCAAAAGCTTACATTGAATATTTAATTCTTTTTTTCAAAATTATATTATCTATTTCTCCTGCCTCTCGACATCGCAACTAAGTTTTTAAAGTAAAAAAAAATTGTAACAAGTTAATAATTATAGTTTTGTAAGTTAATATATAGGGCAATATGGCCATACATAGCTGCGTATATTTTATTTGTGCACAATTTGTCAAAACTATATCGTTTTGGCAAAAAAAATTTATTTATTAAAAAAATAGATTTTCCTCCCAAATCAAAAATAAAAAACAAATATGCCAAAACGACGCAGTTTTGAAAGACTGGGTACAAATAAAATATACACAACTATATATATGGGCCCCCATTCTTGGCAACCGGTTGTCACGGGTACTATTTCAACAACCATAATCTATACCGTTGATCGCAACATTGGATGACATGGATTGA
>CM029018.1:94613634-94889751 GCA_016801055.1 Panax notoginseng
GGTTGTAGTGTTTTAAGCAATTAGTCACTGTGCTTTTAAAATATTCAATTAGCCCACTGTACTTTTTAAAAATGTTCAATCAACCCATTTCGTCCAATTTTTTGGACGGACGTTAAAAAATTGCCCCAATTATCCTACGTGGATTTTAAAAAAAAATTTAAATTAACTTATTTCCTACGTGGCAAGCCAGTCAGCCAAATTCTTAATACTATTGAGCCACTACACTTTAAAAAAAATGCAATTGGCCCACTGTGGTTTTAAAAATATTTTTATGCTTTATTTTCTTTCTTTTTCTTTACCTAAATATTTATAATATGTATAATATTAATAAAAATTAATATTATATATTTATAATATGTATGTTTTATTTTAAAAATAAAAATAAAAATACTTTTATGTTTTAAAATACTTATAAATTTTTTAAAAATAAAAATATTTTTATGCTTTATTTTCTCTTTTTCTTTACCTAAATATTTATAATATGTATAATATTAATAAAATTTAATATTATAATATTTATAATATGTATGTTTTATTTTAAAAATAAAAATACTTTTATGTTTTAAAATACTTATAAAATTTTTAAAAATAAAAATATTTTTATGCTTTATTTTCTCTTTTTCTTTACCTAAATATTTATAATATGTATAATATTAATTAAATTTAATATTATAATATTCATAATATGTTTGTTTTATTTTAAAAATAAAAATACTTTTATGTTTTAAAATACTTATAAAATTTTTAAAAATAAAAATATTTCTTTACCTAAATATTTTTAGAAGAAAGGTGGAATTAATTAAAATTATTAAACAGGCAAGCATCTCCAAATGTAGAATTAAAATCTTTTTTATATATTTTTCTAAAAACAAAATACTTATATTCACATCACATTTAAACGTGAAAAAACACAAATATTGCCATTATATATTCTCTTTGTTGGCGGCATTAAAGATCGATTTTTTCTGCTGTATTAGCTTTTGGGATGGGGTATTATTGACATTCATGGCGGAAGAATTTGAGGGTTTAAAGGGTTTTTGTGAAGCGGTCTTTTTACTGGTGCTGAGTGAGGTTTGAGCAAAGGAAAAGACAGAATTGAATTTTGAAAATAGTCATAATCTGAAGGAAAAGGGAGAAGGGGATCAGTGGATTGTGAAGAAGAAGAAGAAGAGGAAGGTGGATTCTTCTTCGTCTTTTTGGATTTGGGAGGAGCCATCATTTCTTTCCTGTTCAACTCTCTTTGGAAATTGGAATTACTTAGATTTTTTTTCAAATTTCTCACAAAAACAGGTAAATGGAGGGAATTTGCCACATTTGATGGAGGGTTTAAGCCTTTAAGGAGCCTGCAGCTTGGACTGTTTGGATTAGGCCTGGTTTGGTTTTCAATCCGACGATCACCAATTGCCGGTGAAGACGCCGGAACCGTGGGAGGAGAGAGAGGATAATTTTGGTGAGGAGGAAGAAGATGAACATGGTTTGAGTTATTAAAAAATAAATTAAAATATTTATTTTAATTTTATTATTATTTTAATTATTTTTTGTCACATAATCAATGATTTTATTTTATTATTTTTTTTGTGTTGCCACATCAGAAAATAATAATTTTTTGATTTTTTTTCAATGTCACGTGTGTAATTATTTAACGTCCGTCCAAGAAATTGGACGGAATGGCTTCATTGAATATTTTTAAAAAGTACAGTAGTCTAATTGAATATTTTAAAAGTACAGTGACTAATTGCTTAAAACACTATAACCACAGTGGTCAAAAAGTGTTTTTTGCCTTATTTTTTTGTATACCAAATTTCCAAAATCATCTCCCCCCTATCACTATACCAAACATCTACCCCAAATTAGTAGATCTCTGAAGTGGAGAAACTGAGAAAGAGATGGAAACGTGAAAACCTAGAAGCAAGGAGAAAACAACGCACATGGGTAATCTCTACCTCCACGAATACGGTAGTGAAATATTTCGACCCATACTTGTAGCCTCTGTCTCTAGGGGTAGCCTTCAATTTCTCCTCCAACATCTTTTTCTTAAGGGTTTAACATTTCAAGATTTGTATGAAATCGACTATATGAAGGAGTTCCATCGATTCCATGTAGTATTTTTAGTAAAATATATACTCTTGTATTATGCAAATTGTTCCTACTTACCACCAATATTTGTCTTCATTTACCCAATTTCACACTTCCCTCTCCTCCACGAACTTCCTATTATGAGTATAATAGTTTCATAACTTAATTTTGATGTGAATATTGTTTCAATTTTTGGTGTTACAATTGTTACTTATTTTGCCTAACATTATGTACTTTTAAATTTTTGATATAATGCCACAGTGTATTCTTTCGTATAGTTACAAGTAGATTATTTTATTGATACTTCAAAATTTTAAACCAACTTCCCCTAAATCTTTAATAGTGTAGTACAATCGTTAATAATTTGAACAATCCAAAAACTATAAAATCACTCCCCTAACCTAAAGAATAAGTATCTAATATCAATTACAGCAACATGAATGATTTGGGTCAAAATTTTGCTTGTTCATGTAATTGCATACAGTCAAAGTTATGTCAAATACATATTTTAAGTCATATTCAACACATCTCTGAATAGTTCACATTTAGGATGGTTTATCTAGTAGGATTCATTGATTCTGTGGTATATATTTGTTCATATGTATAACATATGCTCTCTGATTTTTGATGTAACTCCCGAGAATTTCGAATTTTTAATGGATTAAATTTTTATTTGATTATGTGAATTAAATGAATTTAATTGATAAATGATGTGAGTAAGATGCTTGAAGGTCGTTCTATGACCTAGAATATGCGGATGTGGTTAGTATTCTGGCTATGTGTTAGGATTAATTATTTTGAATTATCAAGACGAAAATGAAGGATTTTTGAGAATTTTTTCGTAAAAACACTATTCATCCGATTTCGTTCGGAGCTTAGGTTTGGAATTCCAAGAAATGCGTAATGATAGAATAGGAAGACGAGATGGAATATGTGATAATATTTTAGTTATGACAAAAATGAAGTTTTCGCCTGCGGATTTAAAACCTAAGGGTTAGAGAAAGTGATTTTCGAAAGGGAAATGTAATGCGTATAATCATTTAGGTTATTATACGTATGAGATATGAGTATTATACTGGTTTGAATACGAGTATGATATGAAGAATAGTACGACATATAATACAAAGATTTAATACAAATATCTTATGAGTACTAGACGAAGAGAATACGAAAGTTATACGCGTAGAATACGAGAAGTTTTAATGGATTATGAGTTAAGGATTTTGTGTAACCTAATTGGACTTGGACTAATAGCAAGACCAATGAATTAAGTAAGCAAGCCCAATATTAATGCAAGTCAAGGCCCAATAGTAATTAAAGACAAGCCCAATCGAAGAAGTTAAACCGCGGGTCGAACCGGTGGGTCACGGGATGGGTAAAACCCATGGGGCAACCCATGGGATGATCCATGAAGAGGTGGGCCGGCCACCTGATGGCCAAGTAAAGTGCAACACTTGATCACCAAGTACTTTACTTGGTGATAAAGTGATGAATAGTAAGGAGGTGGGGTTTGGACCATTTTGCCCTCCAATTGATTTCCTATAAATACAAGGCTTATGTTGGACTTTTGGTGATTTAAAAACATTGTCCAATACACATTGAGAGAGAGAAAGAGCTAGAAACACCTAATAACTTTACTTCCAAGTAAAGCATAAGACGATTATCAAGAACGTGAAGAACGACAAAGGTAAATTCTCATAAACCGTAGTCTTCATCTTTTTCGATTTCTTTCTAGTAGAGAATCGTAGATTGGTGGAGCATGTTTAGTGAGGAGAAATAAGGATGTCTATTAATGATCAAATCATTGATAAGTCATGACCAAATAGAAATCATAAGATTTACGTAAGTAAAAACCGTAGAAAGTCATGAACGTGAACTTAGTTATGAGCAGACAATTTGAAAACCAGTATAGCTAAGGTATGTGCATATTGATTGGTTAGGATGTCGATGATGAATCAATGGAGTGTTCCATTTGATTTGGCTTATAGAACACAAGTAACAAAGTTATGGCGAATTTTGCGAAAATAGACGTTAAACGTCAAAATCGTAGAAATCTCGGGTTAAGGGTCAAAATTTGCTGTGTGACTTGAAAACTTTGGTTTCCAATTTCAACACGTGAGATACGGTAATTAAGAGTCATGGACGCAAGAATCGTCGAATTTCGACTTATAACGAAGAAAACGAGTATTGAATGGTCGAAAACGTTAAACGAACGCTCAAAATTGAACCAAAAGGCGAATTCCATGTTAACGGATTTGAAAATGTGAATTTCTTATATGAACATATAGCGGGTGTAATTTGTGAGTTGTAGGCTTTCGAATGGGTCAATTCGGAGAAAAACGAAGAAGTTATGAAGCCGGGAAGTTCGTAGAAAAAGTTAACTGTCAAAACCAACTGAGGCACAAGGTTGGCGCTGCAACGCCAAACCTAGTAGTAATGGCCGCGCCGCAGCGCCGGCTCCGGGCTCTGGCTACTGTTAGTTGGCGCCGCAGCGCCAATAATGTACTAGAGTCTGGCGCCGCAGCGCCAGTAATAGAAAAATGTTGACCAAGTTAGGTTTTTGTTCTATTTGAATGTAGACCTAAGGTAAGACAATGAAGGTACTTAAGGTACATAATTAGACTGACCTTAAATCACTAATGAAGTGATAACGTTAGAAGATTGATATGGTTTAATAAGAATTAAACGAAGAATGCGAGAACGTAATAAGCGCACCGTGAATGTTGTTCAACATTGGTAGTTCACCAATGATGATCGAATGTTGGTTAATAAAGTAAGAACGTTAATAAGCCGTAACGAAGTATAAAAAGACGGATTGACTTTATTAAACGAAATAAATTAAAGTAAGACATAGAAGAGAAAGAAGTTGGTTAAAGCTATAAAGTTAGTTTGTTTGATAACTAATTACAGTGTGCTATGTGAATATATCATGTAGATCCTGTAAGGACTAAAAATTGATTGAATTATATATTCGAAGACGCTTGAAGGCAAGTCTTTCTTGACACTTGTCTAACCTCCGTGTTAGCCAAGTTTTCTATGATGCATGTGTTGAAATGAATGGATGTTTTTAAAGAAAGAGTCGATACCCGTTTTAACTCGGCTAGACTAGTATTGAAGAATTGATTGATTGGTTTACAAGTCTTTCGATATAGAACTGTTAACGCTATCCTATGCCAAGTATTTGGTACGGATGAGAAGGTAAGTTTGTCTATGAACAAACAAAAGTATTTTCATCGATTATTCGATGGGCACGCGAGGTTGCCAAATGTTAAACGTAAATACGTTTAACGGAAGAGTGTTGATCAACATAGAGTATAATAGGCTGATCACCTAGAAGTGCTCGTAAGTAAAGACGGATGGATGGCCTTAGTGCCGGATATTCTTTTCAAGTATGAAAATGAAAAGAGTATGTTCATGGTATATTGATCGGTTCAGAATTCCTAAGCTATTCTATATACTTTGGAATTGTTGTCATGAAATGAGAAGTACTAGCCAAATGTTTTATAGTGCTTCGTAGTTAATTGTTCAGTTATGGAAGTGAAACATGTAATTGCCAATGTGATATTCATATGATTCTGTGTTAAGGCTTGCTGAGCTAGAAATGCTCACTCTTGCTTGAACCATATGTTTGCAGCTAAAGCCAAACGAACTAAAAGTTCTAAGAGAGATAAAGGCAAGGCTAAGATGGACAGTTAAACATCATGTAATAGAAGAGTGTATTTGTATGTAATATACTTATGAAGAACAAAGAATGTATTCGGTTATGAACCTGAGAAAGATTTTGTTATTATTGTAATACAAAGATAGCTAATAAAGTCATTTGGTGGTTGTCTCAATGGAATGACTGTATGAATTGTAGTATCGTGGAACACCATTTGTCGGGTTGGAAGATATTCGGATTTGGGGGCGTCACATTTGAGTTTGGTGGGACCTGTTATAACTGTTTGTTTGAGATTAAATTACATGATGGTAATTGCTTGATGCATGTCTTGGTGGTTATCTTGGTAGAGATCATTTATTTAGTTGTTTCACCGTAGAAATGGACCTCAGGAATGTAAGGGAGATGTTGATTTTTAAGTAATGTTTGGCCTCAAATGTATTTGTAGTGCTTTCTCTTGGTTGCATTAAATGGTGGTGTTGGTCTGGTTATCTTAATTTAGTATTGAATACGCCGAGTGTTTTGATGTTGATCAACGTTTTCAGTGGAATACATCGTGGGTCGTTGGAATATTTAAGGTAAAAGGTGAAAAATATCATAACAATAAAACACTAGCAACATAGAAACAACTCTGCCAATAATAGCCGACACAATGGGCCTCTAAACCAAAACCATACAAAGCTCTTACCTTCAAACTAATTTCTGGGTGCAGAGGAGCTGGGTCTCTTCAATGCTTTCAATGAAGAGAAATAAATGAAATTAGTTGAGAAACTACAAAACACAGAGAGAGGGAGAAAGAGAGAAATAAAACAAAAGGGTCAATAATATATATACATATATTATTATATGTGTGTGCGTGCGATGACTGTGGGTTTTGTTTTTTAATAATCTAACTTAGAAAGTAATTTCTAGAAAATCCTAAATGAAACATGAGGTTTGATCATGTCACATGTAAGGGTTGGATGAACAACCCACCGCCAACTTATAGCGATAACTTAGGTTATGTGAATCAACTCTATGATCTTTATCCTTCTACCTCCAAACTTCTGAGTATATAACATTTACACTATGAGTTTCATTACCACTGGTTTTGACTTTTGATTATCTTCAATGCAGGAAAATATGCAATAAAAGGTTCTTAATTTACCTTAAAAAGCTTGACTTAAAAAAGGACTTTTTTTATTGTTTAGCTGCTTCTTTACTTCTAATTCTGGAGCTTAAACAGACTCACCTCCATCTTTATCGGTTGCACTTCACTCGTTCATGTCTGTGGGAATACTAAAAACCTCTCTAGCAGCTTCAATGCTTTAATTCTATTTTATTGCAGTTTGTTGAGGATTGTTTATTTTGTAGTGGGGCGAATATGCGTTGGACCTATGATGTCCAGTTCTTAGATGTTTTCTAAATCTACTTGTTTCCCCTTTCCTGCTTCCTATGTAGAGAAAATAGGCTTCAGTTTAGATTAAATTTGAACTTTTATGTGTTTTATGGTGATTCAACAGGATCTTCAAGACGAGGTTGTGAAGCAAAGAGAGTCATTGGTAAATGAAGTTGTGATCCTTAGAGTAGAATTGCAACAAGTAAGAGAAGATCGGGATCAACAATTATCAGAAGTGCAGGCTTGCAACAAGTATAGAGAGAGTACACTTCATAATTTCGTCAGGATAAGGTTCAAAAATACTTCTGACTTTTACCTCGAGGTCTACCGAACACCCTAAACTGTTTTTTTTTCCCAAAAATGCTCTTGACGTTACAAATTTCAGGTCAAACATGCCTATTCCGTTAACGAATCTGCCACTTTGACAAACGAGTGTTAAACCCTCTATGATGTGGCTGACACGTGACAATATTTGCTGACTTGTACAAAAATTCATTAACACAAATAATTAAAAAATCCAATTTTTATTAATTATTTATTTTATTTTTCTTTAAAACAAAAATAAATAATTAATAAACAAAATAAATATTTATATTTGTATTTAATTCATTAACACAAATAATAAAAATTCGTCCTCTTGAATTAATTAATACAAATAACCCTAAATTAATTAATACAAAAATTAATGCAGTCTTCTTCCTCGGGATGAATCCTAACACCACTAACCAACATCCGCCACCGTCGACCCACCACAACACCACCAACTCTTACTCTACCACCGTCGATCCGTCCGTACCACCGATCCATTCTCACGACTCGGCCTCAAACCCACAAACGGTACGAACGGCTGCGCCAGAGCATTCCGAACCATCGAAGGCTCGAAGCACAACCAGTAATCTCAAATAAAAAAAATCTTAAAGTACACCAGAAATCTAGACCTAGATTGAGAAAATTTTTATTTTTGAAAAACACATTTACAAAAGCCAGAAAAGCTTCTCTGAGATCTAGTCACTTACAAATTTACAAATTTACACCAGAAATCTAGATCTAGTCACTCAGCTTCTCTGAGATCTAGAAAAGCTTCAGTTGATGATGACACGTTTGTGAATAGTGTGCAAAAGCCAGATGGATACTCTAAAAAGAGCTTATATAAAGAGACCATTAAAGCAGATAAGGAGCCATTATATTTCAAAATGGATACGAAGAAGCAGTCTGTAGATCCCAGGGTTGAAAATGTGAGTAGATGGCAAGATGGTTTCAAATCTGAAAATGTTGATGAATTTGGAGGAGCAAAATTCGAAAAGCAACATAGCACCAGTTCCTCTCGTTCTCATTTAAGCACGAACTCTGATGATTATAATGTTTCAAATAATTACCACCAGAAATTTGGGAATGCTGATTCTGAGGACCTATTTGTTGTTAATGAATTAAATATAAATATAAATATTTATTTTGTTTATTAAATATAAATATTTATTTTGTTTATTAATTATTTATTTTGTTTTAAAGAAAAATAAAATAAATAATTAATAAAAATTAGATATTTTAATTATTTGTATTAATGAATTTTTGTACACGTCAGCAAATATTGCCACGTGTCAGCCACATCATAGAGGGTTTAACACCCGTTTGTCAAGGTGGCAAATTCGTTAACGGAATGGGCATGTTTGACCTGAAATTTGTAACGTCAAGAGCATTTTTGGAAGAAAAAAAATAGTTTAGGGTGTTCGGTAGACCTTGAGGTAAAAGTCAGGGGTATTTTTGAACCTTATCGTGACGAAATTATGAAGTGTACTCTCTCTATATATGTAGATATATACTTTGATTGAAGAACTGTGGTAGCTTTAGATGGTTAATTGTAAAGATAATAAATAATTATTTAGTGGATGATTTTATTAAGTTAATAATATTTTAGGTTTTTGTATTTTTGCCATTATTTTCTATGGGGACATTGAGCTAGCCAGGTACACAAAAAGAATGTCAAATTTTGATTTGGCAACAATATAATTCTTTACCAAAGCATTGAACAAGTTTTAATATAGCAACAATTTTTTATACATTTAGCAACAAATTTTCGTTACTAATGGCATTAAAAATATAATATTTGGCAACGAAAAATTAACCTAATAACAACGGAGAGGATATTGTTGCTAATACTAAAATAAAAGACAACATTTTTTATCGTTGCAAATAATATTAATTTTCGTTGCACATATAAAAAAACGGCAACATATAATGTCATTGCTAATCGATGACTTTCGTTGCTATTGAAAAATAACCAACAACAAACATTTTCGTTGCTGATTCAGCATAATGTCATTGCAAAATAATATAATCAGCAACGAAAATCGTTGCTAAAAAGTTTACATTTCGCAACAAAAGTAAGCTTAGGTAACAATTTTCATAATTCACTGCAACGAAAAATGTTGTTACAAAATGGTGTCAATTGCAACAAAAATGCATGGTCGTTGCAAAAAATGAGAGTTCATTTCGTTGCCAATTAGCAGGCTTTTGCAACGAAATGGAATTTTTAGCAACGAAATTTTAATTATTTTGCAACAATACATTTTGTTGCTAAAGGATCGATGTCTCTGTATGAAAGTCAAATTTCGTTGTAAAATGTATTACTTTTGGCAACGAAAAAAATACGTTCGTTGCGGAACAATTAGCAACGCTCATTGCGCAACGAAAGACGCAACGACAGTAAAGTCGTTGCTAAAACCCTTTTGCAACGAAATTTGACACCTTTAGCAATAAAAATCGGTTGTTACAGAAGCCCCATTTTTTTGTAGTGGCAAGTAAATCCAGCGAAGCATCGGAGGTGGTCCGATGATGTTAGCTATTGAAGAACATTTTAACGAAGGTTAGGCAGCCCTGACGTTTTAAGCCGTTGGCAATTAAATCCAGCGAAGCATCAGAGGTGGTCCGATGAAGTTCACCGTTGAAGGACATTTCAACGAAGATCAACCAGCCATGATATTATTAGTTATTGGCAAGTAAATCCAACGAAGCTTCGAAGGTGGTCCGATGATGTTCACCATTGAAGAACATTTCAACGAGGGTCAGGCAACCCTGACAACACAAACCGTTGGCAGTAACTCTAACGAAGCATCAGAAAGACCTGGAGATACAACCATGGAAAACCATCCTCATCGGGGAGGATCGATGATGGAATCTGTTATACAAATCTTCATCAGATAGAGCATAATTCCCCAAGAGTTTCTCGTACATGAGAAGAACCTCTTTGGTAGAAAAGCCTGCAGTGAGGATTAAGGACTTTGGTGATAACCCCAAATGTCAACATCCTTTATTCTCATTCATGGAGCCACCTCCATTCCATGCATTCAACATACATTTGCATCATTCTGTAGTACATTGCATTATGTTTATCTTGTCACATTTCAAGTGTCTAGTGATCTTTATCCTATCCATGACATTACATTACATGAATATGATAAAGAGGGGCATCTGTAGACACTCAAAATTTTGTAATTTTGTTACTAACCTTGTAGGAGGGCAAAATAGTCTTTCAGAGATTACCCTGGAAGTCAAATCAACTCAATCCCGGAGATAACCCTGGGATACTCAGTTTTCATTCTCGGAGACAACCCCGAGATATTCAGTTGCAATCCTGGAGACAATCCCGGGAGATTCAGTTCGAACCTTGGAGATAACCCCGAGGGATGCAGTTCCAGTTCCGGAGATAACCTCGAAAAAGTTAGTTTCAACCTCGGAGACATCCCCGAGACACTCAATTTCAACTCCAGAGATAACCCCGGGAGGTCAAGCACACCTCAGAGATAACCCTGAAGACATTAAGCCTTCACAGCAGCCCAATCTCAGAGATAACCTTGAGTAACGACTGTTACATCTGCACAAAGTCAGAGATAACCCCGGTGAGGGGAAAAATCATCATTTTGCTACCTCGATACTACATTCACGTCATCTCAACATCATTTCAACCCACATTTCATACAGAAGTGACCCACAAGAACCATAACTCAAAATCTCGAGTGACTACTACACAAGACAACACACCGGATGGAATTTGAAGACTTGAAGATATGGTCATGGACTCATCTTTCCAGCTTCGTACAACCTCTAATCCCATGCCATTGTGTAGCTCTCAATAACAACATTTCGAAAAGGTACAACACGCCTCTATCGGATGCCCGAATTGAAAGTTATGAAAGTTCTAGCGGATAGCGCGTTGCATGAGTGCACGTATGTGATGCCCCCAAATCCGGGTCTCTTCCAACCCGACATATGGTGCTCCACGGTGCTACAATTCACACATACATTCAATTAAAATGCCTCAAAGGAACGATTATGTCTTATATATATTCCAAAAATAATACTACCATTCCCCAGGTTCTTTATAACCGTTACATTTGTTCTTGTCATAATATCAAATATTATCATTACAAATCTATACTATTACATAGGTAATCTATAAGTTCGCTTTAGCTTTCCCGTTATCCTTGTCGAATCCTTTAGTCCATTCAGTCTAAGCTGCATTCATACGGTTCAAGCAAGAGTGAGCATAACAAGCTCAGCAAGTACAACAATTTCATTTTAAAAGCATGCTTGAAACATAGGAATCGTATAGCTTCAGTCATTGGATAATAGTTACGAAGTACTATCAATAACTTAAAATAACATTCATTTTCCTTCAAAATGTTTTACCATAACAGTATTCAGTAAAACACCAAATCTGGTCCAAGACCATGAGCGTTTCATAATTTCTTTAAAAAGGACAACCCGGCACGAAGTTCGTAAGTCCGGCATATCTTATGAGCACTTCTAGGTGATCAGCCTATAGTACTCTATGTTGATCAACACTACATCCATTAAACGTATGTACGTTTTAAGTTTTGGCAACCTCGCGTGCCCATCGAATAATCGATAAAAAATACATTTGTTTATTCATACCCAAGCTTACCTTGAATCCATACCAAATACTTGGCATAGGATAGCGTTATCAGTTCTATATTGAAAGACTTGTAAATAAATCAATTAATCCATCAAGATTAGTCTAGCCGAGTTAAAACTGGCATCGACTCTTTCTTTAAAACCATACATGCTTCTCATAACTTGAATCATTTGAAAACCTGGCTAACACGAAGGTTAGACAAGTGTTTAAGAAAAACTTGCCTTCAGCGTCTGCTATAGTATAATAACTTTTCCTTTGAGTCTTTACAGTCCCTACAATACATAACCACATAACATACCACATTAGGTCATGAATGAACATACATGGTTCCTACTGAATCTTACCCTTCTTCTCAATCTAATCATGTATTAGATTTGTTATTATGGGTTCCGGCTTTCCGTTACGTCATTCTTACGTTCACATGAAATTGATTTACTTTAACTCTAAGTGATCATACTTGAGTTTTAATTATGACTTAACAATGTTTTATTAAGTCCCTTAGTTCATTGCTAAACAATTTTCATTCAAACTCTACTTGTAACCATTCTTTACTGTCTAGGTTTTAAGGCTGGCGCCGCGGCGCCAGTGTTCCTTTGTTATGTCGCGCTGCGGCGTCACCCATTAGGGCTTGGAGAATCATGGCTTAGGATTGCTTACCCTTGATGTCCTCTTGCTAATTCTTCTTCTTCCTTCTTGCTTATTTGAATAATGAAAGACTAACTTATCGTCACTTATTCTCTCTAACAAATAAGTTGTAAAGAGTTGGATGAAAAGAAAACAACCAACAAATGAGCTAGCTTCTCTTCTATTTATAGGAAATCCTAATTGAGGGCTTAATGGTCATTAAACCATCCACCTCCTTACTATTCATTACCTAGCCCTTAAGTTAACTTGGCCACCACCTTTACTTAACCATTAAGTATTCTTGCTAATCACATAACTTATCCTTTACTTGCTCACCACATTATTTACTTGGTCATTACTTAACTTAGCCATTAAGCTTACTTGATTATCACAACACTTAGCCATTAAGTTTCCTTTACTTGCTCATCACTTTGGATCTTAACTTGGGCTTAGTTTTAATTAACTTAACTTAATCATTTGGGCTTGCATTAAATTACTTTGGGCTTCCCATTACAAACTCTTGGGCTTGCATATTAATTCACATTGGACTTAACCATTTCCATACTTGGGCTAACATAATCCTTAACAAATCCTACAAGTCCAATACACAAATGGCTTAAAGCCTTATAACATATACTCTACGTATAATTCCCGTATTCTAACTCGTATACTTATTCATCATATACGATATACCATCATTCATACATACTCGTATAATACTTCGTATCATACTCGTATTCTCTACCTCGTACAATACCTATGTATTATACGATCATCGTTTTATTAATTATACACATTTAAATTCCTTTTCAGAAATCACGTTCCCTAATCGTTGGGTTTTAAGTCCGCAGGCAAAAAAATTGCGTTTTTCATAACTGAAATATTATTGGATATTCCATCTCACCTCGATATTCCATCGTTACGTATTTTTAGGAAGTTCAAAAATAATTCCCGAGCAAAAATGCGTGAATAGTATTTTTCAAAAAAAATTTCGAAAAGCTTTTATTTTCGTCATGAAAATTCAAACACTTTAATTCTATCATGTATCCAAAATACTACGACGTTCCGATATGTCTAGGTCATAGAACGACCTTCAATTAGCTTACTCCATAATTAATCAATTAAATTCATTTAATCCTTATAATTAAATAAAAATTTAATTCTCCTAAAAATTCGATTTTCTCGGGTGTTACAACATACTTCGAGACGATGGGACCCGCATAGCCCGGGACAACCCGGGAAGCCACAGGTAGACCTGTGGCTGCCACGGGTAGACATGCGGCCATCTGGTCTTTAAATATGAGCTTTTGGTTGCTCATTTGAAAAAAAAGAATTAGAAAAAGGAGAAAAAAACTCTATCCATTTCAACTCATAAACACTTCTATAGTGCTCTACAATGAGTGATTCTTCTTTCTAAATACTTGTAAGCTCGTGTTGTGCCACATACTAAAATTTAACTAGTGAAAACCGAGTTTTCAGGCATTAAAAGCTATCTGAAGTCTTCTTGACAGGCCACTGTAAGATAATTTAGATTTTTAAGCTTTTTATGACTTATATATATATATATATATATATATATATATATATATATACACACACACTCACGTTAAGAGTCGTGTTGTGTGGGTTTGCCCGGATCGTTGATCCGTGACTTTTTACTACTTTTATATATATATATATATATATATATATATATATATATATATATATATATATATATATCGAACTATGTTTTGATTGAGCAAGAATATAATATTCGGAACATTTACAACTTTTGTATGTATATAAATACTTATGTATATACATCTTTTCATCAAACTCTGTTTGATTGAGCCTGGATATACATCCAGTGCGTTTATTGATTATATATATATATATATATATATATATATATATATACACACACACACACTTACAGCTTTTATATATATAACTGTTATTCATCCTGCGGACTAGATTTGCCTAAATCTGGCTATTTCTCACTTTGACCGGTTCATGGTGACTTACTGGAACCGTTGAAGCTGGAATGGTTTAGAATTATTCAAATCTAGTTCTTTTTCTAGCTTTTATTAGCCTGCTGGTTAGATTTGCCTAAATATGGCTATTTCTCACTTTGAACGGTTCATGGTGACTGGTTAGATTTGCCTAAATATGGCTATTTCTCACTTTGAACGGTTCATGGTGACTAAATTGGAACCGTTGAAGCTGGAATACTTAGATTTACTCAAATCTAGTCCGTTTTATAGCTTTTGCACATATTGCTTTGTTATATAAGCCTAGGAATCATGTGATCATAGATTCAGCTCCTGAATCTAGATTCGGTTCCCGTGATGGACATTTTTAGCTGTAGACAACTTGTAATTTAATTACGGTGTCTGGATTTCCTTAGATGGCTCTCATGCCCACAAGAAGTTCGGCGCTACTATATATCTTATTTTCTCGAAGATGCTTTGCATCTTGAAAATAAAAGCAATCAAGCCGAACACATAATAAAATGGAAGTATCAAAGGCCTCAATTACTATTGAGCACATGGGTTTGAAAAACCTATTTTCACAAAACATCATTGATATATCTTGTTAAAATTGAACTTTTATACAAAAGTCAAACCCTTTGTATATAAGTGTAAACGAGGCATAACACTACTTCCAAATAACTGCACATAGACCTACACACGTACAAATAAATAAAAGTTTAATAAAAAGTAGCGGTAATCGTGTTATCACGAAAGTTGGGGGTGCCTAACACCTTCCCTCCGCTTAACCAAGCCCTCAGACCCTAACAAATTTTGGTTTTGCAGACCAGTTAAACAGTGTCACATCACTAGGTCTTTGTGCAAACCTTTTCTCGGTTGAGTTGGTGCAACAATTTAAATATAACCAACTGGTGACTCTTATAGTCAAATTGTTGACATATACATGTCAGACCTTTTCAAACTTGTTTTTTCAAAATAATCTCACCTAACATGAGAACACCAAAAGACAAGAACAGAAAGGGACAAATAAAAATCTCGACGTCAACATCGGGCCTTATAGGTTTCTACCTTGTCGACTGCTCCAGTCTTTCTTTTAAAGACCCATTTACACACAATAGGCTTAATGCCTTTAGATGGTGAAACCAAAGTCCATACTTGTTTTTCATCCACGGAGTCCATCTTGGATTTTATGGCTTCTAGCCACTTCTCTGAGTCTTTACTACTCATAGCATGTTCGTAATTCACTGGATCATCATTATTCATGATGCGTACCTCATCTTCATCCTCTATGACGAATACAGACCTTTCAAGTATCTTTAACACTCTTCCAGATTTACAAATAGAGTGTGATACAATAGCTTCTTCCACTTGGTTAGGTACCTAACTTTGATCCATAGTATTTTGTGGTTCTTGAACATCTTCAAGATATATCTTACTCCCACTGACCCCTTCAAGAATAATCTCCTTTTCCAAGAAGGCAACATGTTTCGCAACAAACACCTTTTGATCAGTTTGATGATAGAAATATTACCCAAATGTTTCTTTAGGGTATCCCACAAATCTACACTTGTCGGATCTAGTCTGTAGCTTATCGTTTTCAAACTTTTGACATAAGCTGGACAACCTCAAGTCTTAACATGCTTAAGATTTGGTTTCCTCCCTATCTATAATTCATATGAAGTCTTAAGGACGGATTTAGTAGGCACCTTGTTAAGTAGGTATGCAACCAATTTTAGAGAATACCCCTAGAAGAAAACTGGAAGATCAATAAAGCTCATCTTGGAACGAACCATGTCCAATAATGTTTGATTTCTCCTTTCAGATACACCATTAAGCTGTGGCGTCCCTGGTGGAGTCCATTGTGAGATTATACCATTTTCTTTGAGACAATTGAGAAACTCACCACTTAAGTATTCACCACCTCGATTCGATTGAAGAATCTTAATACTTTTGTCAGTTTGTTTCACTACTTAACTTTTGAACTCTTTGAACCTTTCAAATTATTCAGATTTGTATTTCATTAAATAAACATATCCAAATCTTGAGCGATTATCAGTGAATGTAATAAAATAAGAATACCCTCCTCGTGCAGTCGTTGTCATAGGTCCGCATACGTCTGTGTGTAACAACCCTAACAACTCTGTAACTCTTTCTCCTTTTCCACTAAACAGAGATTTAGTCATTTTATCCATGAGACAAGATTCACAAGTTGTATATGATTCATAATCAGATAGCTCTAAGAGCCCATCCTTATGCAACTTGGATAATCTTGTTTCAATGATATGACCAAGTCTACAATGCCATATATAAGTATAATTAACATTATATCTTTTCCTTTTCTTAATTTGTTCAATTTGAAGTATATTTTCATGCAAGTCAAGTATGTACAGTCCATTTCTCAAATTACCAATACTATATAAAACATTAGTATTATAAATAGAACAACTATTGTTCTTTATTATAATGTCAAAACCATCCATATCTAATATAGAAATCGAAACCATGTTTCTTATGATATTCGGAACAAAATAACAATTATTTAAATTAATGAACTTGCTCGTAGGCAATGCTAAACAATAAGTCCGTACAGCTAATGCAGAAACCTTTACTCCATTTCACACTCATAGGACAACCTCATCCTTGTTCAGCTTTCTACTTCTGACCAGTCCCTGCATAGTATTACATATGTCAGAACCATAGCTGGTATCCAATACCCAAGCAGATTTTTGACTTTCTGAAAAAATAATTTCAATCATAAACAAACCTTGATTAGGATCCAAAGCTTCTCCAAGCTTCTTCTGCTTTCGTTCTGTAAGGAACTCCTTGCAGTTCCTCTTTCAGTGACCCGGCTTGTTGCAATGGAAGCATATTGCTTTGCTATCTAGATCAGGTTTCTTATTATCCTTTCTATTCGCCTTTCCCTTAGCCTTCTTGGATTTCTTCATTTCAGAAGATACCTTGGGCTTCTTCCTTTCTTGGAAGAATCATCCACCAGTAAGACATGGTTCTTCTTGGATGGGAAGGGACCTTCAGCAGTTTTTAACATGTTAAGTAACTCAGGCAAGTTGACGTGCAACTTATTCATGTGGAAATTCATAACAAATTGTGAGAAGGTGTCAAGGAATGACTGCAAGACTAAATCTTGACTCAACTCCCCATCCATGACGAACCCAAGATGTCCAAGACGTTCAATCAGATTAATCATCTTCAAGACATAAGTCTCAACAGTAGTGCCCTCGGTCATCCAAGATCGGAAGAGCTCCTTAGATATCTCATATCTAGCAGTCCTACTTTGCTCACCATATAACTCTTAGAGGTGCAGCAATATAGCAAGAGCATCCATAGTTTCATGCTAACGCTAAAGCTCATTAATTATGGATGCGAGCATGATGCATTGAGCCACAGATGCATCATCTTGCCACTTCTTAAAGGTAGCAATCTCTTCCTCATAGGCTATTTCAGTAAGTTCTTAGGGACGGGCGAATTAAGGACATAAGAAATCTTTTCAGCAGTGAGAACTATTCTCAAATTCCTTAATCAGTCCATTAAAATCGGTCCGGTCAGTTTGTTAACATCTAATATGCTATACAGTGATATTAGTGAGTGTGACATTTTCAAAATTCTGCATGTGAAAAAATAACATTTTAGCAAACATTCATTTTATTAATTAATTTTCTCAAAATAAATTAGGTCTTGTTTTAAATTGGTACCTCCCACTATTTTCTTCAAACTATATTACCCTCACTTATATAGTTCGACAAAATCTAATTAAAGTTTTTGTTGGTGAGAAAAAGAATCCTATTTCAAATATATATTGCCTTGTGGTGACATAATAAACTATATATAAATAAATAGGTAGACAACTCCTTGTCAATTACATCATCATGTGACTCCTTATCTTTTGCCTCTTAGATTATTTTGATCAAGTGGTAACACATTCGAATCAAAACTATCTAAGTTAAGTCCAACCTAGCACTTCAATATATTCAAAAAATAAAAATATTGCTCTTGTGTTGATACAACAAAACAACATTGTTCTATTTTCTTTATAAGCATCAAATGTGATAAATTAATATCTTAAATATTTAATACTTTCCTTGTGGTGATATAACAAACTCATATTAAATATTTAATACTCTATTAATTTTATCATGCTAGAAGGCGACGTTCGATACTCCAAATATCTTTGAACGCTTAGGACTTAATATAATTCTTTGAGGAATTTGTTATTAATTGTCTCATCTTGTTTAGCGCGCATGCGCACACACACACACACACACACACACACACACACACACACACACATATATATATATATATATATATATATATATAATATGCATACATGCAAAGCATGTTTGTATAATATATAATATATATAATATTAGCATGCACATATAGAATACTATATTATATCCAGATTGATTATGGACTTTTATTCTAGTTTGGTTTACTAGAGCCACCAAGTGAACCAAAAGGTTAAATCCTAGGGTGCAAGAATTAAATTTAAATATAACTATTACATTTAAACCCGGGCTTTATTACAAACAGGTCTCCAAGCGCTCCTTGTACCTTGATCTTCGGTTCTTCAAGAAATTCTAACTAATCCTATTACATTAAACTATTTAATTTAAATAGAAACCTTGATCAACAATCAAGGGAAAATACATAAGAGGGATATAGAATTTACATCGAGAAGAAAACAAGAAAAGACTAGGTACGTAAACCCCATTCAATAAAACTCATACAGTCAAGCATCCATCCAAAATAAGATTCAATCACATTGGTCATAGCCAATAATCAATCTCATTTATTATCATGCATATCACCATATACATCAATAAATAAACATTCATCTCATGAATTATAATTCCATTCCATATATGTATTAATATCAATTTTATGGGTAAAAGTTTGCTAAATTTTAGTTTTGAAACAAAATAAACTTTTTTATTTTAATCAAAACCAAATCCAAATTAAAGTCTTTAATTTTAGCAATCTGAAATCATATTTTAGATAAAATAAACACCTTTATTTTAAACTTTTATCAATTAAATAAACTATTTATTTAATTAAAGAAAAACAAAAGTTTTTCAAATTCTGCACAAGGGTGCAGCTGTGCCAAGAATGAACTAGGTCGCGGCACAGCTGCGCTTCAAAGGCAGAAACTGATTTCCAGGTAACAGCGCAGCTGCACCCAAAATAAACTGGGTCGCGGAGTAGCTGCACTGTTCATCCAGGAAACTGGATCTGGTTAACGGCGCAGCTACACTCCCGGATGAACTGGAAGCAGCGCAGCTGCGCCCGATGGCAGATTCTAGAAAACTTTTTGTTGCCCAAAAATTTAATCCAATCGCATATCAATTCATACATGGAATCATAAAATTGATAATTAGCACAAAGTTTGGCTTTGATACCACTGTTGGGTTTGTATATATTGCATTTACGTAATCAAATCACATAAATAAGGCGGAAGCGCGAAGAAACGAGAATTTAAAATTTTATACAAACTTATATCCATGATAATGCTTTGTGTTATATCAGCAATTAACAGAAGAGTAGGAGAATCAAAATCATACTTTTGAAGATTCGAGCTTTCTCAGGTACAAATTCAACTCCTAGTCCTTCGTACTCTCCTTGAATACGCGGGATTGATTCCTTCCTTTGATCAATATTAACCACCCAAACGTTTGACATCTAGAGGTGATCCAGCAAGGAAGAACAAAAAACCAAGAAGAAGGTTGTTTGGCTAAACCCTAGTTTTTTTTCTCTATAGAAAAAGTAGTACTCTCCAACAATTGTAATTATGTCTACTGATATATGGCATAAGACTCCTCTTACATAGATATTAGTCAACTCTTCTAATCTAATTAGAAATATAGTTATATTTAATTAATTAAAATCTTTTAATTAATTATACTCCCTAATCTCATTAGGGATAATTAATTAAATTCTCTTAATTAATTTGCCTCCTAATCTTATTAGGAATAAATGAGAGTACTTATATTAAATTAATTCTCAAACTCCTTTAGAAATTAAAATAATTATAATTATAATAATATTAATAAGACTCCTCTTATTAATTTATATTTAATATTCCTAAAATATTAAATAATAAATGTTAAGCTATTTAATTTATTCTATCACCATAGATTAAATTAAATACAATTAACATATTATTACGATTATGCCATTAACTTCTTAAATAATTTTTCTTTCTTTTATAGTGTGACCCTTTAGGTTCTCCATATTAAACCGGTTGTGAATAAATCAATTAGAACAATTCTAATCGTATTTAAATAAATAAATAAAATTAATAATCTATTTAATTAAATAATATTTATTCTACAATAAGGATAAGTCTCTTTAGTGATCAATGACTTTCTAGATAATATAGATTTTAACATTAATCATAAAAGAACCTTTGAGTAAATAGTTTCTGTACAATTCAATCCTTCCACCATACAATATCCCAATTAAATATAAGACATGAAATTACTGTCAAGTCTTATTTTATTTAATTATAAGTATTTCGATTCTCAAATGCACAACTCCGAATAAATACAAATTAAAAACTCCTTTTTAATTTCATTCCACATTGGCCAAGGATTCCTGGGTTGTCATTTATCGAATCGC
Organism: Panax notoginseng; assembly: GCA_016801055.1. Classification (NCBI taxonomy): domain Eukaryota; kingdom Viridiplantae; phylum Streptophyta; class Magnoliopsida; order Apiales; family Araliaceae; genus Panax; species Panax notoginseng. The sequence goes on from CM029018.1 coordinate 94,634,913, forward strand.
ATAGGACATATCTCTTCTTTTACTAGAAGCGGTGTATTCTTTATTAATCATTCATTATCTTCATATATAACTCATTACACCCAAGCATACCCTTTGATAAACCATAAGAGTCTGAAGGAATAAGTCAAAATATAATTCATTATACACAAGATACTATGATGATCTCAAGTCTAAGGATCACTTGTACTACTATTAATTCATGAATTCCTATTGACAGGCAAGTAAAGCTCCATTAGGTATTCCTTAGCGAGTCACGTTCAGTGAACTTATTATCCAATAAGCGCCTACATACTTGCTTTAGTGTCTCCATACAAATGATCATGAGATCAATCATCCTCATCCAATGAGCCAGCAACGTATGTACCAATCTATCCGGATTCACTAATTCCCTTTTTAGTAATCCATTGATTGGAAACATTTTAGTTTTTTAAGCTATCTAAGAATTTAGATCTCATTAGCATGATCTCATCATGATTTTAAAAGCATTGCTTAAAATTATGGGTTTATTACATATTATTAAAAGAACATCATATGGATAAATTAAATGCCTTTAGTAAATAAATACTTTTATTAATAAATAAATAAGATTGATTACAAAGTATATGCTTTATCATCATGATTGGCTTGTATGCATACTACTTTCACCCAGATCTTTGCAATCTAATCAATGGGAAGGGTCCGATCTTTCGATTGGAGCAAATCTGAGTGGCACCATTCCTGAGCCTCACAGGGAAACCCCCCTTAGAGTCCAGTAATCAACAACCAATAGGTTTGCCTTCTGATGGAGGAATCACACAATATACATTCATCGCGCCTTATCGTATGCAAATGATGACATTGTGCGAGGCACTAATATAAAGCATTTAAAATTTGAACCATTCATCACACACATAGATGATTCACACGACATGCAAATATAAAAGGAAAATCAACAAGATTAAAACGCGGCTTAAGCCCTCTATGTCCCCAGTAGAGTCGCCACCTGTTGACGTCGGGAATTTGATTCCTAATATTTTTTACCCTTTGTATTTCACTATGTCGATTAATTTATTTAAAGGGTGAGATTTTAGGAAAATACCGACATAAATGCCAACGAATTTGAAAAGATTGATTTTAATGATTGGGTCGAATTATACAGAGCCACTAGTTAGTATAGGTTCCAATTGATGTACCAACTCATCCGGATGTTAAAGGTTTTCGCAATATGAACCAATGTGTGACTCCATAACATTGGTCTAGAACCCGAGATTCAACGAGTTTGGGGGCTTGCTTAAGCGATGGGAAGGAATTGGGCACCCTCTGACTTTCGTGAAAACACGGTTACTGCATCTTATTGATTTCCTAAGCATGAAGTATGTATGGGTGAGTGTTATTTTGAAAAAGCTTTTGATTTTATTCGCATTGTGTTAAGTGCCTTGATTTTAAGAGTTGTTTTATGCCTTATTTAAACCTATGAGCGGCATTGCTATGAAAGTAGTGTTGATCCTCTTTGAACCTATGCACGAAAGATTTGATTTAAAGAAAAGTTTATTTTTAGACAAAGCATATTGAAATGAAATTTTGGAAAACAAGGTTTTCAAATCCTTTGCCAAATAGGAATTGAGGTCCTTTGATACTTTCGATTATTAACCTTAGATTTTCTAACCCCGAAGCGCTTTATTATTTTTATGAAAGCTCTTTGTTGTTTGGATTAAAAATTGTTTTGGGTGATAATGCATGAAAGAAAGAATAAAAAAGGGTCAAGTCATCTCTGAGCATGAAAGTTATCTCGATAGACCCGAGCTCCCACAATTATAATTTTTCCATTATCACGAGGCCTTAAATTCAATTTCTCAGGATGAAACCCTCGAAGTCGTTTTAAGGCCCAATATTAGATATACAATGATTTGTGTGGTTTAATATTACATTGTAAAGAAAAATGTTCATCGTGGGAATATAGTCGAGATCCGATTATTAGATCTCAACCCTGGGATTCCTAGGCTAACATTGATATGCTTGAACGTATATATAAAATGTATCCTAACATTATTATCAAAAGATTCATTGACTAAAATCTCTAATCATAAATATTTAGGACCTCCTCACCAATAGATATAGATTTGGAGATCTATGGAGTGACCGAAATCGGTCGAAAACATTGAAAAACAACTAGATCTATCCTATATCTAAGTCGATCTAGCATGGGGGTTCGAGCTTTAAAGCTCATAAACCTATTAAGGGCTAGATCTGTCAAGATCTAGGTAGATCTAGTAACCAGACTTGATTTCTAACTAGATATATACAAACTAATCATTAAAATAGATAGATCTACCAACCAACGCGCAATGTATGTACAAAACAACAGGTCTAACTATAGACAAACACTATATTGAATTAGATCTAGATAGATTGAACTATATTTACAATAAAATGTATAAAGATTCACTTTTTTCACCTTGGGGAACGAAGAAACGAGCTCCTTTTGACTTGGATTTGAGCTATATTACTCTAGATACGCAAGATCTACAATATATGTGATGGATTTAACACAAATCTAGTGATTTAATATCAAACTCGAGCCCCTCTCTTTAGATCTGACTTTCTCTCTCAAAATTTCATTTTTTTTTGTTTCTAAATGAGTTACTGGTCCACTGTTTTAGAGATCTGGGACTAGCCGCAGGTACCTGCGGCTAGCCGCACTTGCGGTTAGCCACAGTTGCACTTGCGGTGAAGCCTGTGGGTCCCGTAACCTCAATGTTTTGTTCCATAAGTAGTCTGTGTCTTTCAATTTGAGAAAAATTGAGATATATGCTAAAATATCCTAGAAAGCTTCTGTCGAATGCTGCGAAATGAAGTCAAGTTTGACTGATTCTGAACCTGGGAAACTGAAGCAACTAGCCGAGAGGTATCTTTCGATTTTTGATGGTGGTCAGCTGGCTTGTCTTACGTAGTTCGCAATCCAAGGACTGCTGTGGTGGCTTATTATAACCTCATCCTCAGCTTCGCGATCCTCGTTTGGACCACGTTGTGTTTGGGTGTCGTTGCACTTTGATTTCTCTATGGGGTTGTCTCCGGGGTGAACTTATGCCTTTACCTTCCCTCGGGGTTATCTCCGAGGTGAAATTATTTTTTTTGTGACGCCCCCACACAACCCATTTTGAGTCACCAAATACATACTACAAAATCAAAATACAAACTTTTTTATTTACAACTATTAAACTGTTATGCAAAATACGTCAACACAAATACTTAGAGTTTCAATACAAACATTGTACCATATCTAGTATGACAATATCCACAGTCCACTTAAATTTTTAATACAATTATTGCCACACTATTTTATAATGTATTAAGATACTTCTATAGTTTTGGACCATCACTCCATTCCCTGGCTAGTCCAAGCCACACTCTTATTTTCTAAAAAGAACAATGGAACAAAAAGGAAAAGAGAGAGCTGAAATAGCCCAGTAAAAAATATTATGACTAATATAATAAAGATTAAATTATCTATAGACTTCAATAATGATAAATCAGAGATTTGAAGATTATAAGTTTTCAATGATAACTGTAGTGGAACAAGCAATTCATTAGAAGAGTTAAGTAGAGCATGATGTCTACTGTCTTCTATGACTTAAAAATCCATCATCAATATTTTATCTTTATAACACCAATCAACAATTCATGTTCATAATTATGCAAATCAACAGTTTACCTTCGCACTACGGGTCAAAGATATTTATTTGTATCACTAGTGGTCATGATCATGCCAAACACCAGTCCATCTTTGCACTACGGGCCAAAGAAAACTTTCACCACAAGCCTTTATCTGTAACACCAAAGGTCATGATTATTCCAATACACAATTCCTAGTCATAATCATACCAATAACAGTCCATCTTTGCACTACGGGTCAAAGATAACTTTTCATCACAATTTAAATATGAGGATGATGACAATGATATAAAGAATGAATAGAAATAATAATAACAATAAGATTAAGAATAAACATTAGAGATTTATAATTTAGTTTATCCAGAGTCCAAGAATATCCAAATTGTCAACATGACGACCAAAACGTGGATTTAAATTCAAGAATAAAATAAATAAGATTTATAATTCAACTATAATGTGTAAAACACAATAGGAAGATTCAGGTGAAAAGATATTAGATGAAGTACAAACTATTAAGAAAGTTTTCAACAGTTTAGACATTTTCACTGTTTTACGAAAATGTTGTAGAAACGAATAACAACTTACCTGTGACGCCCCCAAAATAGGTATACAACACCCATTCTGAGTCGCCAAAATACATGGTACAGAAACAACTACATCTTTATTATTACAACACAAGAACTGTGAGTTTAAATACAAATATTGTCATTTAGACAATATCCACACTCAAATAAGCCCTCATTACAATTATTGATACATTATTTCACAAAAATAGTGAGGACTACTAAAGTAACTTCTAGAACCATCATTCCATACCCCGACTAGTACTCGCTACATTCTCGCCTCCTGAGAAAAATGGAACAAAAAGGAAAAAGGGTGAGCTCAACTAGCCCAGTAAAGAACGTTATGACTAAGATAATACAGAACAAATTATCGTTAGTCTTCAACAGGGAAAAATCTAATAGAATACAATAGACAACAGGTTTTAAATCAATAACTGCAGCGGAAACAGCAAACCATTAGAAGAGTCAAGTAGAGAATGAGTTCTACTATCTTCTAAGATTTAAAAGTCCATCATCAATATTTTATCCCTGTAACAACAATCAATAACCATCTTTAATCAAATATTCATCTTTGCACTACAGGCCAAAGATATTCATTTGTATCACCAGTCGGTCATGTTCATCTCAACACCTGTTCATCTTTGCACTACGGGCCAAAGATATTCATCAGTTAATCATTCATCTTTGCACTACGGCCAAAGATATTCAGTAATATCATCATTTAGGACTGAGGATGATGAAAAATATATTAAAGAAAACGAATCCAGTGAAACAAAATAACAAATATTAAGGATTCGTATTTCGATTTATTCATGTCCAAAAATACCTTATAATTATTCATAGTGAAGTAGAATTCAAGAATGATCAAAACATGGATACAATCAAAGCTAGTACCCAAAATAGATATTTTGGACGAAAAGAAAAAAATTTTATTTTTCGGTGAATAGTAACTCGTGAATAGTAACTCATGAATAGTAACCCCGACGTGAAAAGTTCCAAATTTGATAAAAATTTCCAACCAATATTTCAGCATAATGATATTGAAGAAATAATATCATTTTTGAATAAAATAACATCCCTTACCTCGTACAGACAGTACTTCTGGTCGGAATACCGGTATAAGGCTGAAAGACACTTGCTCTGATGAATAGAAACTCTCAAAGTATCTAAATACTCACAAAATACACTCAATAATCTAGAGAGAGAAAGAGAGAAAACTTGTTTCTGGTGTGATTTTCAATTCTAACTTAGCCCTCTATTTATAGGAAAATGTTAGCACGCCGAAGCAGACTTAACCTGCAACCTGATGGCTTTACCTGCTACTATTCCCACCCACCACATTTGAATAAAAATCTCAGCACATTTCTTCACCAACCAAGAGTGGGGCCCACCAATTCTAGAATTTTCTACCAAAATGATTAACTCCGAAAATTCAACAATTTCTGAACCAGTCATCTCGTAAAATTCATAATAAATCATACGTTCATTTTTAACGGTTCAAAATTTATGGACATATACTCAACTTATATATGTATAACATATCCAAAAATTACCACGATCCAACGGTCGGATTAAAAATTATAACTCCCGCAAAATATCTCAAAAACCCTGATTTTTAATACCTCCATTCCGACAAAAATACTGATAAAAACCTCAACATTAACTCCTTCATTTTTAACCACAAAAATATATCCCTCATTTATATCCACAAAAATAAATATTTCCTTATCATATGAATCAATAATTAATTATTTACAAATAATATTACAGAATCACATTTATGACAACCAGGCCGTTCCCAGGAAAGAGGGGGCTTTCCAATAAGGATTTCTCCTTACTGGCGCGCAATTAGATGACCAAACCTCTCCTTAGACAGAACTTTCTAGACATTGCCAATAATGTTATCTAATAATATTATTCAAATAATATGAATTATTAATCTGATAATGGGAAATACTGTGTAGTGACAATTATTGAAACAACAATAATATAAAATATCAACGCAGCAATTATTGAATCAATAAAATAAAATACTGAACAGTAATTACTGTAACCATTATTGAGTAGTGCCTTCTTACGTAAGAATCAATAATTGGTGCAATACAGTGTGCTACTGTGTAACAACGCGTATTACTGTGTTTTAACCACCGGGTATTCCAACAGTATTAACGGTAACAACTACGCCGTTATTAATAAAAAACATATACTTGTCGTTTTCTTCATCCAATCGCTTTCCGTTATGGGGCCCACAAAAGACTGCGCCGTCGTACGAATATTCCCCGACAGGAAGAATATTCCACGACCAAACGAATATTCCCCGACAACAATGAATATTTTATAACCACTTGTTTATTTAAAATATTTACGCATTTTACCCATAACTAACCTCATTAATCAATTTAACACTTACTATTTCAAAATAATAAATAGAGGGAATTTAAATTTCATTTATTAATAATTTGGGGTCTTACAACCTCCCCTCCTTATGAAATTTCGTCCTCGAAATTGACGTACGTACCTGGTGTTTCGAAAAGATGAGGATACCTCGCTTTCATTTCCGTTTCCAACTCCCAGGTCATTTCCTCAATAGCATGGTTTCTCCACAAAACTTTAACTTGTGGTATGACCTTCGTGCGTAGGACATGCTCCTTTCTATCCAAGATCTTGACAGGTACCTCTTCGTACGTTAAGTCTTCAGCTATCTCGTCCGGTTCTAACTCAATAACGTGGTCTGGGTCTTTCACATATTTACGTAACACAGATATATGAAAAACATTATGAACACGAGACATACTTGGAGGTAACGCAAGTCTATAGGCCACATTTCCTACTCGGTCAAGAATCTGAAATGGACCAATAAATCGTGGATTGAGCTTTCCTCTCTTCCCAAATCTTGTAACTCCTTTCCATGGAGCCACACGCAACAATACATGATCCCCAATGTCAAATTCCACGTCCTTCCGATGAAGATCCGCATAACTCTTTTGTCGATCCTGTGCCGTTTGTATACGTTGTCGAATCGTTTGGATCTTCTCTGTAGTCATGCGTACCAACTCTGGTCCCAACAATGTTGCTTCACCCACCTCGTCCCAGCATACTGGAGAGCGACACTTTCGTCCATATAATGCTTCAAATGGGGCCACACCTATACTTGCCTGATAACTGTTATTGTAAGAGAATTCCACCAATGGTAGGTACTTATCCCAACTCCCTTTGAAATCTAGGACACAAAGTCTTAATAGATCTTCAAGAGTTTGAATAGTCCTCTCTGATTGTCCGTCCGTCTGAGGATGGTATGCCGAACTAAATCGTAAATCTGTGCCCATAGCTTTTTGCAAGCTAACCCAAAATCTTGAAGTGAATCTTGGGTCACGATCCGAAACTATGGATACTGGCATGCCATGCAGTCTCACAATCTCATCTACGTATATACGAGCAAGACGTTCAAGGGAATAAGTCTCCCGTATCGGCAAGAAATGAGCAGACTTGGTTAATCTATCAACAATAACCCAAATAGCATTTATGCCTTGAGAAACCGTGGGAAGACCCGTAACGAAATCCATGGTAATGTGTTCCCACTTCCATTTCGGAATCTCAAGTGGTTGCAATGGACCCTTTGGTACTTGATGTTCCGCCTTTACACGTTGACAAGTTAAACACCTCGAGATAAACTTTGCAATCTCTCTCTTCATATTATTCCACCAAAATGTATGTCGTAGATCACGATACATTTTGGTACTTCCAGGATGGATTGCAAATGGTGTATTGTGTGCTTCCATCATGATCTTGTACTTCAAATCAGAATTGTTAGGAACACAGAGTCTAGAGTGAACTCGAAGTATTCCTTCTTCATCGATTCTTGCTTCTGGAATAGAACCTTCTTGCACTTTCTTCTTCATACGCATCAGCTCTATGTCCGTAGCTTGAGCAGCTTTAACTTTATCGATTAAAGTCGGTTCTACTCGTATATTTGATATCATCATGTGGGTACTTGGAGCCTTCATCTCTATCTCCATTCTTTGCAAGTCATACAAAATGGGCCTTTGTGTTAACAACATTGCACTCGTACCCGCATATGATCTTCTACTCAATGCGTCAGCTACTACGTTTGCTTTTCCAGGATGATATTGGATGGTATGATCGTAATCTTTCAACAGCTCGAGCCAACGTCGCTGCCGCATGTTGAGTTCCTTTTGGGTGAAGAAATATTTAAGGCTTTTATGATCTGTATAGATCTCCACTTTCTCCCCATACAGGTAGTGTCTCCAGATCTTCAACGCGAAAACTACTGCTGCCAACTCCAAATCATGAGTAGGATAATTCCTCTCATATTCTTTGAGTTGTCGCGAGGCATAGGCTATGACTTTCCCATGTTGCATGAGAACACATCCTAACCCTTTGCCTGAAGCATCACTGTAGATAACAAATCCATCCGAACCAGATGGTATTGTCAGAACAGGTGCCGAAATGAGTCTCCTCTTAAGCTCTTGAAAACTCTTCTCGCATTCCTCGCTCCATACGAATTTGATATCTTTCCGAGTCAGCTGAGTTAACGGGGTAGCGATTCGAGAAAACCCTTCCACGAATCTTCGATAATAACCAGCTAAGCCTAAAAAGCTACGTACTTCGGTCACCGTCTTTGGTTGCTCCCAACTTTGTATTGCTTCAATCTTCGCCGGGTCAACAGATACTCCATGTTTTGACACCACGTGCCCTAGGAAAGCTACTTCCTCAAGCCAGAACTCGCATTTCTTCAACTTGGCATATAACTTATTTTCACGCAGCCTTTGGAGTACCAGCTTCAAATGATGCTCATGATCTTCACGGCTTTTGGAATATATGAGGATGTCATCAATAAAGACAACAACGAACTGATCCAAATAATCCTTAAATACTCGGTTCATCATATCCATGAAAGCCGCAGGAGCATTAGTCAATCCAAAAGACATAACTAGGAACTCATAATGCCCGTACCGAGTTCTGAAGGCAGTCTTTGGAATATCCTCAGTTTTAACCTTCAGCTGATGATATCCAGAACGAAGATCGATCTTTGAAAAGAACTGTGCTCCTTGTAACTGGTCAAACAGGTCATCAATACGAGGTAGCGGATACCTATTCTTAATAGTGACATGGTTTAATTCCCGGTAATCAATACAAAGTCGCATACTCCCGTCTTTTTTCTTTACAAATAAAACAGGAGCACCCCAAGGAGATGTACTAGGACGAATGAAACCGATGTCCAACAACTCTTGTAGTTGGACCTTTAACTCCTGAAGTTCAATAGGAGCCATTCGATATGGGGTTTTAGAAATGGGCTTTGTACCAGGTTCAAGATCAATAAAGAATTCAATTTCTCGTTCCGGGGGTAGACCGGGAAGTTCTTCAGGAAATACGTCAGGAAAGTCAATAACAACAGGAATATTATTCAAATTTGACGTGTCTTTATTCAAATCCATAACATGGGCTAAGAAAGCTTGACATCCGTTTTTTAATAAACGAATGGCTTTATGGCTTGATATAACAGTGATTGATTTTAATGGCTTAGTTGTTTGAATTCGTACAACAGGTTGGTTAGGAATATGAAAACTAACAACCTTACGAAAACAATCAATTTTGGCATGATGAGTAGTTAGCCAATCAATCCCTAAAATCACATCAAAAGCAAGTATCTTTAAAGAGATAAGGTCAACAGGTAAGGTGATGGTACCAACTTGGATCACACAAGATTTATAAACAGTGGATGTGATGAAAGTTTCTCCTAACGGAGTCTCCACAGATAAATCAAAGTCTAACTTCTCCGGAGTCAAGTTTAAACGTTGAGCACAAGCAGGAGAGATAAAAGAATGGGTAGAACCGGTATCTAATAAGGTATAAACTTCGCATGAATTTATGATTAGCTTACCCGTGATCACCTCGTTTGGGTTCCTCGCATGTTGACCAGTCACGACAAACGCTCTTCCAGGAACCGTTGACTTTATCTTTTCTGGGACAGCTTTTTGAGTCACCATCCCCGCTGGACTTGGTTTTGCTACAGTGCAATCTCGAGCGATATGTCCTTCCTTTCCACAATTATAACATACCTTAAACTGTTGTGGGCAGTTTGGGCTGATATGTCCTTCTTTTCCGCACTTATAGCATATAACCGGTGGTCGTTCTCCTCCCTTGGAACCAATTGCTGTTGGTGCTGACGTCTTCGTATTGTCATTGTTGAATCTCCTCTTTTTAAAATCTCCTCCCGACTCGCTTCTTCTATTTTCATAGCCACGATTACCACCAGAGTGGTTGCCGTTCTTGTCTGTATTTTTCTTTCTCCGCTGGTTATCATTGTTCTGATGACTGCTGTCACCGATATGATCCTGGTTGTGATCCCTCAGTTGACCGTACTCGTTATCTCGCTCTAATAATTGAGCCCTGTTGACAACATCTGAATAGAGAGAAAATTTATGAGAAATGAGATATTGACGTATGCCGGGTTTCAAACCTCTCAAAAACATCCTCGTCATACGTTCCTCATTCTCCACCAAATGAGGTGCAAACCTGGACAACTCTGCAAACTTTGCCTCGTACTGAGATACCGTCATATTATTCTGCTCTAGTCTAATAAACTCTACCTCCTTCATATGACGAATACTTTCAGGAAAGTACTTGTCATTGAACAGTTTTTGAAATGTCTCCCAAGACATGCTGAGTGCGGTTGGATGGGTACGCTTCACAGACTCCCACCAGTAATCTGCCTCGCCACGGAACATAAAGGTGGCGAATGGAACCTTCTGTTCCTCCGTGCATCCCAAGACATCGAATATCTTGGTAATTTGCTTGACCCACGTTTCCGCCATGATCGGATCCGGCTTTCCCTTAAATTCTGGTGGTCCCAATTCTTTGAACTGTTTGGCTGTGACAAACCGTGAATTGCTATCATTTCCTCCTGTATTTTGAACACGAGTCTCCCTTGTCTGGTTTTGCAATAATTGCAAAAAACTTCTAAACATTCCATCGTTCATCATCTGCTCATTGGTGTTGTTCACAGGAGGAACATTGCCAGCCTGTTGCACGTTCTCCTCGTTGGTAAGCACCGGTGTCTCCACGGTCTCATTTACTCCACTATTAACATTCTCAGTCGACATTCTCAAATACTGCCATAAAACAAGGGTTAATTAAATAAATTAACAAATCACATAATACCCCTATATTATGACTGACCAATAAATAAGCTTAGGTAGGACACACTAGCGAAGGATTCGTCTCTCCCCTCCTAGTTCTATTCCCCGATCTCCGCCAGAGATCATATCCCTAAGCTCTGATACCAACTGTGACGCCCCCAAAATAGGTATACAACACCCATTCTGAGTCGCCAAAATACATGGTACAGAAACAACTACATCTTTATTATTACAACACAAGAACTGTGAGTTTAAATACAAATATTGTCATTTAGACAATATCCACACTCAAATAAGCCCTCATTACAATTATTGATACATTATTTCACAAAAATAGTGAGGACTACTAAAGTAACTTCTAGAACCATCATTCCATACCCCGACTAGTACTCGCTACATTCTCGCCTCCTGAGAAAAATGGAACAAAAAGGAAAAAGGGTGAGCTCAACTAGCCCAGTAAAGAACGTTATGACTAAGATAATACAGAACAAATTATCGTTAGTCTTCAACAGGGAAAAATCTAATAGAATACAATAGACAACAGGTTTTAAATCAATAACTGCAGCGGAAACAGCAAACCATTAGAAGAGTCAAGTAGAGAATGAGTTCTACTATCTTCTAAGATTTAAAAGTCCATCATCAATATTTTATCCCTGTAACAACAATCAATAACCATCTTTAATCAAATATTCATCTTTGCACTACAGGCCAAAGATATTCATTTGTATCACCAGTCGGTCATGTTCATCTCAACACCTGTTCATCTTTGCACTACGGGCCAAAGATATTCATCAGTTAATCATTCATCTTTGCACTACGGCCAAAGATATTCAGTAATATCATCATTTAGGACTGAGGATGATGAAAAATATATTAAAGAAAACGAATCCAGTGAAACAAAATAACAAATATTAAGGATTCGTATTTCGATTTATTCATGTCCAAAAATACCTTATAATTATTCATAGTGAAGTAGAATTCAAGAATGATCAAAACATGGATACAATCAAAGCTAGTACCCAAAATAGATATTTTGGACGAAAAGAAGAAAATTTTATTTTTCGGTGAATAGTAACTCGTGAATAGTAACTCATGAATAGTAACCCCGACGTGAAAAGTTCCAAATTTGATAAAAATTTCCAACCAATATTTCAGCATAATGATATTGAAGAAATAATATCATTTTTGAATAAAATAACATCCCTTACCTCGTACAGACAGTACTTCTGGTCGGAATACCGGTATAAGGCTGAAAGACACTTGCTCTGATGAATAGAAACTCTCAAAGTATCTAAATACTCACAAAATACACTCAATAATCTAGAGAGAGAAAGAGAGAAAACTTGTTTCTGGTGTGATTTTCAATTCTAACTTAGCCCTCTATTTATAGGAAAATGTTAGCACGCCGAAGCAGACTTAACCTGCAACCTGATGGCTTTACCTGCTACTATTCCCACCCACCACATTTGAATAAAAATCTCAGCACATTTCTTCACCAACCAAGAGTGGGGCCCACCAATTCTAGAATTTTCTACCAAAATGATTAACTCCGAAAATTCAACAATTTCTGAACCAGTCATCTCGTAAAATTCATAATAAATCATACGTTCATTTTTAACGGTTCAAAATTTATGGACATATACTCAACTTATATATGTATAACATATCCAAAAATTACCACGATCCAACGGTCGGATTAAAAATTATAACTCCCGCAAAATATCTCAAAAACCCTGATTTTTAATACCTCCATTCCGACAAAAATACTGATAAAAACCTCAACATTAACTCCTTCATTTTTAACCACAAAAATATATCCCTCATTTATATCCACAAAAATAAATATTTCCTTATCATATGAATCAATAATTAATTATTTACAAATAATATTACAGAATCACATTTATGACAACCAGGCCGTTCCCAGGAAAGAGGGGGCTTTCCAATAAGGATTTTTCCTTACTGGCGCGCAATTAGATGACCAAACCTCTCCTTAGACAGAACTTTCTAGACATTGCCAATAATGTTATCTAATAATATTATTCAAATAATATGAATTATTAATCTGATAATGGGAAATACTGTGTAGTGACAATTATTGAAACAACAATAATATAAAATATCAACGCAGCAATTATTGAATCAATAAAATAAAATACTGAACAGTAATTACTGTAACCATTATTGAGTAGTGCCTTCTTACGTAAGAATCAATAATTGGTGCAATACAGTGTGCTACTGTGTAACAACGCGTATTACTGTGTTTTAACCACCGGGTATTCCAACAGTATTAACGGTAACAACTACGCCGTTATTAATAAAAAATATATACTTGTCGTTTTCTTCATCCAATCGCTTTCCGTTATGGGGCCCACAAAAGACTGCGCCGTCGTACGAATATTCCCCGACAGGAAGAATATTCCACGACCAAACGAATATTCCCCGACAACAATGAATATTTTATAACCACTTGCTTATTTAAAATATTTACGCATTTTACCCATAACTAACCTCATTAATCAATTTAACACTTACTATTTCAAAATAATAAATAGAGGGAATTTAAATTTCATTTATTAATAATTTGGGGTCTTACATTACCATAATATGAAGTATGAAAGAAAATAATATTCTTTACGAGTATTGAAAGAAAATAATAGCATTTACCTTAATAAGAGACCAGATACTGCAATAGTGTAATAGCAGAACTTTTTATTGTTAGTATGTGTTTGCTTCTCGAATACTCTTCTTATTTCTCTCTTATTCTCTCTCTATAGTTTTCTCTCTCTATAGTTTTCTCTCTCTATAGCTTTCTCTCTCTATAGCGTTCTCTTATAAGTTGTAAGTAAAATATGAAGAATACTTTCTTCTATTTATAGACGAACTTTAGCTTGTCTCTTATAATGTGAAGATGCAAGTGGCTTGACTCTTGGTATTGTGAAAAGGCAACTGGCTTGACCCTTGGCAATGTGAAAAGGTAACTTGCTTTACCCTTGGCAATGTGAAAAGGCAACTGGCTTGACCCTTGACAATATGAAGAGACATCTGATTATTTGCGAAGGGGTAAGTACTATTGGTAAAAGTGACTCTTAGCAATGTGGTGAGACAGTAGCTCTTGGATGAACTGTGGGTCCCACAGAAGAAATAAAATTCACGGAGAAAATAATATTATGGGTTCCGCGGACAAGCCAAACTTACAAAACACCACATATCACCATTATTTCCTTCGAGTGTTGACAATTTCCTTCTAATGGTTATGTTACACATCACATAATTAATTAACACTTTTTTTTAATCCTTCAATAATTATTTACCATTGATATTATAGACTCAAACTACTGACAACAAGATCGTTCCCAGGAAAGAAGGGGCTTTTCAATAAGGATTTCTCCTTATTGGCGCGCAATTATATAACCTAACCCATTTCCTCGACAAAACTTTTAGACATTGTCAATAGTGGAAACTAGTAATATCCTTTCAAATAATAGGAGTTACTATGCCATGACAATTATTGATTTAATAATATGAAATATTGTGCAGTTGTTACTGTGACAATTATTGAATCAATAATATGAAATACAATACAATTATTATTGTAGCAATTATTGAGTCAGTAATAAAAAATATTATGCAATACCGTGTGCTACTGTGGAATAGCGTGTGTTACTATTCTTATATTATCGGGTATTTTAACAGTTAATAGTAAAAGTTTTGTTGTCAATATTTTTTATCAAAAAAGTTACTTATGTCGCTTTCCATAGCCGAAAGTTATTTTGTTATGAGGCCCACCAATGATTGGTTATTTCGGCGCCATCGTACGAATATTCCCCGATAAAAAGAATATTCCCCGACAAAACGAATATTTTCCGACAAACTATTTACTTCGTACAATTTTCACATTTCACCCATAACTATCACATTTATTAAATCAACACCTTACTATTTAGAAAAAAAATTAAATCTTATTCATAAAAGGTTGGGGTCTTACAACCTCCCATCCTTATGAAATTTCATCCTCGAAATTGATGTATGTACCTGGCATTTTGAAGAGGTGAGGATACCTTGCTCTCATTTCAGATTCTAACTCCCAGGTCATTTCCTCTGTATCATGATTTCTCCATAAAACTTTGACTTGAGGTATAACCTTTGAGCGTATATTATGTTCCTTCTTATCTAAGATCTTGATAAGTACTTCCTCATACGTTAAATCAACTGCTATCTTGTCTGGTTCTAATTTAATAATGTGGTTTGGGTCTTTCACATATTTACTTAGCATGAATATGTGAAAAACGTTATGAACACGAGACATGCTTGGTGGTAAGGCTAGTCTGTAGGCCACAGTTCCTACTCGGTCGGGAATTTCAAATGGACCAATAAATTGAGGGTTGATCTTTTCTCTCTTTCTGAATCTCGTAACTCCTTTCTATGGAGCAACATGTAATAATACATGGTCTCCGACATTAAATTCCACGTCCATTCGATGAAGATCAGCATAACTCTTTTGTAGATCTTTTGCTATTTGTACACGTTGCCGTATCATTTGAATCTTTTCTGTAGTCATGTGTACCAACTGTGGTCCCAATAATGTTGCTTCACCCACCTCATCCAAACATACAGGAGAATGACACTTTCGTCCATAAAATGCCACAAATGGAGCCGTGTCTATACTTGCTTGGTAACTGTTCTTGTATGAAAATTCCACCAATGGTAAGTACTTGTCTCCACATACTTTGAAGTCTAGTACGCAGAGTCTTAATAAATCTTCAAGAGTTTTAAATAGTCCTTTCTGATTGGTTGTCTGTCTAGGGATGGTATGCAGAACTGAATCGTAATTCAGTGCCCATAGCTTTCTGCAAGCTGACCCAAAATTGTGAAGTGAATCCAGGGTCTCGATCAGAAACTATGGATATTAGCATATCATGCAGACTCATAATCTCGTTTATGTACATATGAGTAAGACACTTAAGTGAGTAGTTCTCTCGTATATGTATGAAATGAGTAGACTTAGTTAATTTATCGACAATGACCCAAATTATTTCTAAGCCTTGAGAAACCTTAGGAAGACCCGTCACAAAATTCATATTGATGTGTTCCCACTTTCATTCTGGAATCTCAAGTGGTTGCAATGGACCCTTTAGTACTTGATGCTCTGCCTTGACACGTTGACAAGTTAGACATCTTGAGACAAACTCTACGATCTCTCTCTTTATATTGCTCCACCAAAATATATGTTGAAGATCACGATACATTTTGGTACTTCCAATGTGGATTGCAAACAGTGTATTATGTGCCTCCATCATGATTTTATATTTCAAATCAGGGTCGTTAGGAACACAAAGTCTAGAGTTTACTCGAAGTATTCCTTCTTCATCGATTCTTGCTTCTGGAACAACATCTTCTTATACTTTCTTCTTCATATTCACCAGCTCTAGGTTGTAGCTTGAGCAACTTTGACTCTATCGATTAAAGTCGGTTCTACTCGTATGTTTGCCATCTTCACTTGGGTCCCTTGAGTCTTTAACTCTATCCTCGTCCTTTGTAAGTCATATAACATGGGGCTTTGTGTTGACAATATCGCACTCGTACCCGCATATGATCTTCTACTCAACGCATCAGCTACCACGTTTGCTTTTCTAGGATGGTATTGGATGGTATGGTCATAATCCTTCAAAAGCTCAAGCCAACGTCGTTGTCGCATGTTGAGTTCCTTTTGGGTGAAGATATATTTGAGGCTTTTATGATCGGTACAAATCTCCACTTTCATTCCATACAGATAGTGTCTCCAGATCATAAGTAGGATAATTCCTCTCATATTCTTTGAGTTGTCGAAAGGCATAAGCTATGACTTTTCCATATTGCATGAGAACACAACCTAGACGTCTACCTTAAGCATCGCTATAGATGACAAATCCTTCTGATCTAGATGGTATGGGCAGAACATGTGTTGAAATGAGTCTCCTCTTGAGTTCTTGGAAGCTCTTCTCACATTTCTCGCTTCATTCAAATTTTGTATCTTTTTGAGTCAGCTAAGTTAATGGAATGACAATTCAAGAAATTCCTCCTACGAATCTTCGATAATAACCATCTAGGCCAAGAAAGCTTCGTACTTAGGTTATTGACTTTGGTTGCTCCCAATTTAGTATCGCTTTAATCTTTGTTGGGTCGACTGATATTCCATGCTTAGAGATCACGTGCCCAAGGAAAGCTACCTCCTCAAGCCAGAACTCACACTTCTTCAACTTGGCATATAGTTTATTTTCACGAAGCTTTTGGAGTATCAACCCTAAGTGTCACTCATGATCCTCACGACTGTTGGAGTATATGAGGATGTCATCAATAAAGACAACCACGAAATGATCCAAATATTCCTTGAATATTCGATTCCTCATATCCATGAAGGTAGCAGGAACATTAGTAATTCCAAAAGACATTACTAGAAATTTATAATGCCCGTATCGAGTTCTGAAGGCAGTCTTTGGAATGTTATCAACTTTAATTTTAAACTGATGATATTCAGAACGGAGATCGATCTTTGAAAAGAATTGAGCACCTTGCAGTTGGTCGAACAGGTCATCAATAAGAGGTAACATGTACCTATTTTTGACAGTGACATAGTTCAACCCCCAATAGTCAATAGAGAATCTCATACTCCCGTCTTTCTTCTTTATGAATAAAACAGGAGTACCCCCAAGGCGAGATACTATGGCGTATGAAGTCGATGTCTAACAATTCCTAAAGTTGGACTTTTAACTCCTGAAGTTCAATAGGAGCCATTCGATGTGGAGTCTTATAAATGAGTTTTGTATCGGGTTCAAGGTCAATACAAAACTCGATTTCACGGTCTGTGGGTAGGCTAGGAAGTTCTTCAGAAAATACATAAGGGAATTTATTAACAACGGAAATATCATTGAAATTTGACGTATTTTTATTTAAATCGGTGACATGGGCTAAAAAAGCTTGACATTCATTTTTCAATAAACGAATGGCTTTATGGTTAAAGATGACAGTGATTGATTTCAATAGCTTGGTTATTTGAATTGGCATAACAGGCTGAATAGGAATATAAAAACTAATGACCTTACTAAAATAATCAATTTTAGCATGATGGGTAGTTAACCAATCAATTCCTAAAATCACATCAAATTTAAGTATTTCCAAAGAGATGAGATCAACGGGTAAGGTGTGCAGATTTGAATTAAACAAGATTTATAAATAGTGGATGTAATGAAGGTTTCTCCTAGCGGAGTTTCAACAGATAAGTTAAAATCTAATTTCTCTGAAGTCAAGTTCAAACGTTGAGCACAAGCAAGTGAAATAAAAGAGTGAGTAGAACTAGTATCTAATAAGGTATAGACTTCATGAGAGTTAATAATTAGCTTACCGGTTATTACTTCATCTAGTTTCCATGCCTTTTGAGAGGTTACGCCAAAAGCTCTCCCCTGCAACATAGACTTTGACTTGTCCGTAACAGCCTTTGGTGTCACTAGTACAGCTGGATTTAATTTTGTATAGGGCACAATCAAACTATGTGGCCTTCCTTTCCAAAACTATAAAATACCTTGGATTGTTATGTACAATTTAGACTAATGTATCCCTCTTGTCCGCACTTGTAACATCTGACTGGTGGTCGTTCTCCTCCCCTAAAAACTGGTGTTGGTGCTGTAGTCGGTGTTTTCCATGGTCATTGTTGAATCTCATCTTCTTAAAATTGTTTCCACTCGACTCACTTCTTCTATTATCTAGGTCAGGATTACCACTGATGTGGTTACCATTTTTGGCATGCTGATTCCCTCCACACTGGTTCTCATTATTCCGATGATTATTGCCACTGGTAAATTATTATCGTAATTTCTTTCTCGTTGTCGATCGTTGTCTCTTGGTTGTAATGTTACTTTCTCTCATTCCACCAATTGAGCTATATCCACGATATCAGAATATAAACGAAGTTTATGAGAAATAATATGTTGACAAATCTCAAATTTTAAACATTATAAGAACATTCGAGTCATGCGTTCTTCATTATCTACCAAGTGGAGCACAAATGGGGATAACTAGGCAACTTTGGCCTCGTATTGAGAGACGATCATATTATTATGCTCCAACTTAATAAATTCAACGTCTTTCATATGTCGAATGCTCTCCAGAAAATACTTTTCATTAAATAGCTCTTGAAACTCTACCCAAGACATTTTTGGTGCTGAATGATGTGTACGCTTCACTGATTCCCACCGGTGATCTAGCTCTTGTAACATAAAAATAGCAAAGGAAACCTTTTGATTATCAGCACAACGCAGTACATCAAATATCATTATCATTTGTTTGAGCCACGTCTCCACCTTGAGTGGGTCTGGCTTTCCGAGAAATTCAGGTGGTCCTAACTCCTTAAATTTCTTGGCAGTGACCGTTCGTGAGTTACCTCCGTTTCTACTGGTATTATGAGCAGTAGTTTCTTTCGCCTGGTTCTGCAAAAAATTCATGAAGTTTCAAAAAAACTCATCATTCATCATGTTGTTAACATCATGATTTTCTGAGTTTGCAACAGTATTATTTGTAGCTTCCTGATTTTCAACCATAATTGTCTTAAAGTTCATCTTTTGATTTTCAAATTTCATTCTGAAATATGATCACATAACAAAGATTAGTTAAAGAAATTGACATGTCACATCTTACCCCTATATCTCGACTAACTAATTAAATAACGAAAAAGCTTAGGTAAGACACACTAGTGAAGTATTTTACTCGTCTCTCCCGTCCTAGTTATAATCTCAC
The DNA here is from genome assembly GCA_016801055.1 of Panax notoginseng. Lineage (NCBI taxonomy): Eukaryota > Viridiplantae > Streptophyta > Magnoliopsida > Apiales > Araliaceae > Panax > Panax notoginseng. Next base: position 94,655,056 of record CM029018.1, read on the forward strand.
ATCTCCACCAGAGATCATATCCCTAAGCTCTTATACCAACTATGATGCCCCCAAAATAGGTCCACACAACCCATTTTGAGCCGCCAAATACACACTATAAAATTAAAATACAAAATTTTCTATTTACAACTAATAAATTGTCGTGAAAAATACAACACAAATATTGTGAGTTTCAATACAAACATTGTACCGTATCCAGTAAAACAATATCCACACTCCACTTAAATACTTAATACAATTATTACCACACTAGTTTATAATGTATTGAGATACTTCTACAGTTTCAGACCATCACTCCATTTCCCGGCTAGTCCCAGCCAAACTCTCATTTCCTGAGAAAAATAATGGAACAAAATGGAAAAGAGTGAGCTCAAATAGCCTAGTAAAGAATATTATGACTAAGATAATAAAGAATAAATTATCTATAGCCTTCAACAGTGATAAATCAGATATTTGAAAATTATAAGTTTTCAACGATAACTGCAGCAGAACAAGCAATCCATTAAAAAAGTCAAGTAGAACATGATGTCAACTATCTTCAATGATTTAAAAATTCATCACCAATATTTTATCTCTGTAACATCAATCAACAGTTCATGTTCATAATTATGAAAATCAACAGTTTATCTTTGCACTACGGGCCAAAGATATTCATTTGTATCACCAGTGGTCATGATCATGCCAAACACCAATCCATCTTTGCACCACGGGCCAAAGAGAACTTTCACCACAAACCTTTATCGGTAACACGAAAACTCATGATTATACCGATACACAATTTCTGATCATAATCATACCAATCAACAGTACATCTTGGCACTAAGGGCCAAAGATAATTTTTCATCACAATTTAAATCTAAGGATGATGACAATGATATAAAAAATGAATAGAAATAATAATAATAATAATAAAATCAAGAATTAACATTAGAGATTTATAATTTAGTTTATCCAGATTCTAATAATATCCAAATTGTCAACATGACGACCAAAACATGGATTCAAATTCAAAAATAAAAGAAATAAAATTCCCAATTCAACTATAAAGTGTAAAACGTAATAGGAAGATTCGGGTGAAAAGATATTAGATGAAGTGTAAACTATTAAGAAAGTTTTCAACAGTTTAAACATTTTCACCATTTAACGAAAAAGTTGTAAAAACAAAAAATAACTTACCATAATATGGAGTATGAAAGAAAATGATATTCCTTACGATTATTGAAAGAAAATAATAACATTTACCTTAATAAGAGACTAGATACTGCAATAGTGTAGTAGCTGAACTTTGTGTTGTTGGTGTGTGCTTGCTTCTCGAATACTCTTCTTCTTTCTCTCTTATTCTCTCTCTATTGATTTCTCTCTCTATAGCTTTCTCTTATCAGTTGTAAGTAAAATATGAAGAATACTTGTTTCTATTTATAAACGAACTTTAGCATGGCCTGTGACGGCCCCAAATTCAGGTACTTAAAACCCGAACTCGGTGCTTCACGATACCATTTCTTTGAGCGGAATAATAACAATAATATAAATACCAAACTTAATTTGCATATATCAGAGTCTAATCCCAGGTACGCGACCTTTAAACATTCATTACATGATAATAGTAGATATCATTGTCTTAATAAAGTCTAACTATTACATAAGATAATATAAGATTATTCAGTCATCTTTCCTTTCCCTTTGTTCTTGCCTGAACCTTATGGTTGATCACGCTTAGCTGAAAATATTTAAATTTAAAGCAAGAATGAGCATTTGAGTGCCCAGTGAGTAATAATAAATAATAAATATTAGCTGAAATGATTAAATATTTTCTTTGTACAACACTTCAACAACGAATCAACGGTTGTGAAGTAAGCTGAACCAATAATAACAACATATCATTTCTATATCAAATTTTTAAAACTACGTATTGACTATAAATGGAGATCAGTCGACATACTATGAACATTATTTTCTATTTTTGAAAAGGTATACAGAACTTCATCTACAAACCGTCATAACTTACAGGCACGGGGGGTGTTCAGCCCGTTATGCCCTGTATTGATCAATACTACATGTTTGAATAATATTTTTGTCCAGCATATCCGCCTTAGACACACAAAAGTTTCCCATGTTCGGGTTGTTCATACTTAGTCGGGAATCCGAACCAAAACAATTTGTTTGGATATAGTAAATTTCTATGATGTTAAACGATATTTCTAAATCTATGTCTAGTTGGGTCAAACAGCTTAGACGAGGTTTGATTAAGGGTTCATACTGGAAATCAACAAGTATGTATCAACATGTGATTAAATACAATGATTATGTAAGTGAGGTCACTTGTATAACCCAGTTTAGAAATTAACGAACAAAATATATATTTTTATCTATAATAACAGAATTAAAGAACTTGTACAACAGATTATAAGTTAATAACTTACTTATAGAGAATCATTGCATAAGTGTATATAAGGTTAAGATATTTGAACAATGAAAAATAATAGTTCAGATATTAGCTTACACATGTCCATTGTATAAAGTTAATGCAAAGGTAAGATATTTGTCTGGTCTGATGCTTACAGTTACGCAACTTAGTTTTATCTTTTATATCAAGACCTATCATTAATAAGATCATTCTATCAATTAGAAATACATATCATAACACATAGTACTGCTAATTGCAGTCAGTACATAACCTAATCACATTGTCACACATGTTTAATAGTCATTATATCACATACAGACACGTATCTAGTCAAATTATCTAAGTTCATATCAATTTCTAAAATATTTCGGTGTACCGACGGCTTTATCGGGTAATTATCGAGTCTAAAACTCTATTCTATAGTTCAATATTACTTTAGATATTTTAAATATCAGTCGTATTATTTTTCAGTGGCTTATAATAATTTTTAAATAATTATTATAATTTATCATGATTTTTCAAACACTGGAATCATTTTTAAATGATTTAAATACTAAATAATTTTATTATCATTAATATTTAATTAATATTAAATTATTAATGAAACCATTGCCAAAATATTAAAGTTATTTATAATAACTCAAAATATATTTTTAAAACATTAATATTATCCTTTAATAATTTTTAAAACATTTAAAATCATTTTCAAATAGTTACCATTAATATTTAAACATTAATGCATTATTTATCAAAATATTAAGATTTATTAATTATAACTTAAAATATTTTAAAAATATTTATATCCTTTTTAAATGATTTTTAAATTAATAAAATTATTTTTAAACTATTTATTTAATATTATTATTAAATAACTCTAATATCATTTAATATTAAATTATTAATGAAATTTATCTTTAAATATTAAAAGTTATATTTTATAACTTAAAATATTTTTAAACTATTTATTTTCATTTAAAATGATTTTTATAATATTAAAAATTATTTTTAATTAATTTATTTAATTTCATTGTTAAATAAATCTAATATCATTAATATTAAATAATTTATGAAATTTATCTTAAAATATTAAAAGTTATATTTTATAACTTCAAATATTTTTAAATACTTTATTATCATTTAAAATATTTTTTAATATAATAAAATTATTTTTAATTAATTTATTTAATACATTTATTAAATAAATTAAATATCAATAATATTTAAATAAATACTAATATTTATGAAAAATATGTTAAATTATTAAAAGTTAATTTTTATAACTTAAAATAATTTTAAAATAATTTTTGTAATTTTTAAAATTTAGTTACTATTTTTAAATGATTTTTAGAAATTAAATTAATTTAAATTATTAAATCTGTCGCTATAGCCTTTAGCGACAGAAACCGTGCCTAAATTGTTCTTGAGCACCAAGAATACTGACAGCCAGTATTCAAGGGTCTCACTTTGACCAAACATTAATCACAGATTCAAAGTGTTTCTGGACAGGTTATGGTATTAATCTTGTAGTGTTGATGTATCACTACAATTATCAACAACAATCAGGGTCTAATTGCATCACACAAGTAAGATCTAGGCTTGCAAAGTATCTGTCAGAGCTGTTCTTCATTTCTGGGTTACCCAGAAATGAATAGTTCGAGTAGCCACTTTTGGGCTTCCACAACTTGCAATCCTGGTGATGGTTTAGTGATTTAAAGATTGCAGTGTGTAGCCAACATGTAAATGAAGAGATCCATTACATAAAATCACTATAATAAAAATAGAGTCCGGTCAAACCATGTCAGAAGCCACGACCTTGAGTTTTCTGAGTTACCCAGAAAACGAAATCCGTGAACTTTCTACTTGGTTTGACCATCCCCCAAATCCAATATGTTTGTAATATAAGTAATCTAAAAGCATGAATCTGTAGTATAACTACTATACTATAACTTGGATACAACAACAAGCACAAATAAACAAAAAGTTGCAAGATCCAAGGCCATGAACATGCTGTCAGACGGTTCTGGGCAAGTTCTGGGTTACCTAGAACTTGTTCAGTCATGGTCGGTCAACGGGGTTTGACCACCCATAACTTGAAATATGTTCATGTTCAGACCTTGATTCAAGTTCCAGAATACAGATCTCATAGCATACTACATGTTCAGACCTTTAAACAACAAAAACCCATAACAGACAAAGATCTATGATGTCTCACATTCGGTTGTCAGACTTTATTTTAAAATTTTCTAGATTTTGAAAAATATCAAATCTAAGCCTATAGATGTTATGGATCTAACATATAACAACCCAGATCACTTAGTTATACTCCATACAACATGTTTTAACACAAAAATCTAACAACTAACATAGGATCAAATATCATATTTCTAAATTAGGTTTTATACCTCTATGAACAAATTCTTGATTCTAGACTTCTGATTTGTTATGAGTGTTAGCGGGGCTTGATGTGGGGACTGAAATGCTAGGAGAATTCGTGGGTTTTGAGAGGGAGGGTCTTAGTAAGGAGTTTGTGTATAAATGAGGCTTGAATAATGATTTTTCTCTCTCCAATTCTATATATATGACTTGAATGCAATGTATGTAGTTGAGATATGAATGATTGCTGGAGTTTTAAGTCAATTGGAAAGTCTAGGGTTGGTCACCAACTCCAACACTTGGCTAGATCTACAAGTTACCAATTAAAGAATGTGCAAAAGGGCATTTTGGTCAATTGCATTGTAATTTTAATGGCATGATAGTAATCTCGACAAACCCTTAGAGTTTAACCCTAAGGTTCTTGTACAATAATTTTCTAGGGTTCTTAATTAGGGCTAAAATGGAAAATTTAAAGTTTCTAAAAGTGACAATCAGGGTTTCCTAATTAGATTAGGTTTCCTAATTACCTAGACTTACAAATTAGCTTAGGAATTTACTAATCACAATTAGCTTTCCAATTTCGCGATTAGGGTTACCAATTTAGCAGTTAGGGTTCCTAATTTAGTAATTAGGGTTTTCACTTAGCAAATTAGGATTTCTAATTTCACGATTACGGTTTCAAGTCAAAAATTAGGGTTTACCTAATTAGTATTAATATTTATAATAATTGTCATTAATCACATATCACAATTTCTTACCAATCGAAAACTCCAATTTGAGTTACAAATTAGTGTTTATTACAGTAATACAAGGTTTTATCATGATATACCATCATTGACCAACCATTATCAGTCTATACATACAGTATATATTTATAGCACTGAAATATAAATAATATTATATTAATATTCTCATTCCTTAGTCAAAATCCAGAATTAGGGTTTGGATTCCATATCTAATTTATCTTTCATATACATACCATTATTAATTAAGCTATAATAATTAACTTAATTAATCCGAAATAAATTCATATAACAAAATAATTATATAATAATTCTATAATCATTTCATATATTATTTAAATAATATAATAATCATATTTTTATAGAAATTAATTAATAAAAATATTATTACTACCAAATTAATTTGTTATTAGATTATAATGATCAACAATTCAAAATAAATTTATTTTTAATTATTCATGTAATAAATAAATTTTTATTTATCACATAAATACATACGCTTTACCTTGCACATATTCCTACCTTTGATTTTTAAAAAAATATTTATACGCAAAATTTCTTATTTAATTATACAGAAAATATCGAGTTATTACATAACTCTTGCAATGTGAAGAGACAAGTGGCTTGACTCTTGATAATGTGAAAAGGCAACTTGCTTGACCCTTGGCAATGTGAAAATGCAACTTGCTTAACCCTTGGCAATGTGAAGAGACAACTGGTTATTTGCAAAGGGGCAAGTAATATTGGCGAAAGTGATTCTTAGCAATGTGAAGAGACAAGTGGCTCTTGGATGATTTGTAAGTTCCACAGAAGAAATAAAATTGTGTGTCCCGCGGACAAGCCAAACTTACAAAACGTCACATATCACCATTATTTCCTTCGAGTGTCGGCAATTTCCTTCTAATGGTTATGCTACACATCACATATTTAATTAACACTTTTTTTAATCCTTCAATAATTATTTACCATTGATATTATAAACTCAAAATACTGACAACAAGATCGTTCCAAGAAAAGAGGAGGCTTTTCAATAAATATTTATCTTTATTGGCGCGCAATTATATAACCTAATCCCTTTCCTCGACAGACCTTCTAGACATTGTCAATAGTGCTAACTAATAATATCATTTCAAATAATACGAGTTACTATGCCATAAAATTTATTAATTTAATAATGTGAAGTACTGTGCAGTTGTTACTGTAACAATTATTGAATCAATAATATGAAATACTATACAATTATTATTGTAACAATTATTGAGTAAATAATCAAAAATATTGTGCAATACCGTGTGCTACTATGGAATAGCGTATGTTACTATTCTTTTATTACCGGGTATTTCAATAGTTAACAGTAAAAGTTTTGTCGTCAATTTTTTTAAAAAAAGGTTATTTCTATCGTTTTCCATATCCGACAGTTATTCTGTTATGAAGCCCACCAATGATTGGTTATTTCGGCGCTATCGTACGAATATTCCCCGACAAAACGAATATTTTTCGACAAACTGTTTATTTCGTATAATTTGCATATATTACCCATAACTATCACATTTATTAAATCAACATCTTACTATTTAGAAAAAATAAATAAATTTTATTCATAAAAAACTGGAGTCTTACACTTTTACCCACCTATAAGGTTTGTCAAAGAAAAGTGAAATTTCGGGTGTCTACGTAAAATTCAGGATTTATTAACCAAAGTTTAAATTTTATTAACTAGATTTTAGAGTTTATTAACTTCTCCAAACCATTGTTCTGATTAACTAAACCCATTTATTGGTAGATAAACCCTAGATATTTATGAAAATTTTGTACTTTCAAAACAATTGGAATGATTAAATTTCTGAGAAATTGTCAATTTACCCGTAATTTAACCAAAACATTCAAAACTGTTCCACATAGTTTCCATTTTCAAGCCGGTCAATCAAAATTTTAATGCATGGCATCACTATAAGCAGTGACGAAATTATTTTTCATTACTCTTTTGTTCCACAATAAAATTCAACTTTAAGCATTTAGCTTTGGGGGTATAAAAAACTCGGATCAGTATCCGCTCTATTTTATTTATTCTCTATTTTTTAATACATATTTAACGAACACAAATAGTATTATATTCATTTAAGATTTGGAACATGCTTTTGGACTCTTTACTTGGTTCAAAAACAAATGTTGAATTCAATAGATATTCAAATGAGTCGAGCTATGTATTGCCATAAATGTATGTCTAATTACTAATTACTCCCTCTGTCCCTATTTAAATAACATTTGAGGGTTATTGGGTGGGATGATTGTGGCTGAAATTGGTTTGGTACAGTGGGTTTTTTGTGGGGAACATTGAGGATTGAGAGCAATTGACTTAAACAGGAGAAACAAGAGAAATTGGTTTGGTGAAGAAACGGGAGAGGAATTAGTTGATGAAGAAGATATGAAAAAAACTTAAATACCCCTTCAGATCTACATGTGTGCCTTAGCCAGTCACTTTTGACCGGTTAAGTAAAGAAAGTGTTTTTTGTTACGTTTAATTGAAGTTTGGGATGAACTTAAATAGGGGTGCTCATCGGTAAAAAACCGAACCGGTACCGAAAAAATCGAACCGGTACCAAACCGAAAAATTCAAAAAATCAAGAACTGGTGCCAGTACCGAATAACCGGTTTCGGTACCGGTTCGGTACAAAATCGATACCGATTTTTTCTGTTCGATTTTCGATTATACCGCAATAATTAAATAATTTTAAGAATTTCTTAATAGGTCTGCTATATATTAAATTAATTTAGTTTAGCTTAATAATGATAATATATAGTATAATAATTAATTAATGATATTATAATGATAAACTCATGGATATTGATCACTAGTAGTATAAAGTATATCATTCAAACGGTACTACTACTTTATACTGTATATCATATTGTGTGTCATCAAAAGAAATTGTACTCATTATATACAACAATAACTAATTAAACTTATGATCACACGTCACAATAATAAGGGTCTAGGGAGTTATCTCCAAACGCTAGATAAGAAAGAATATCAAAATTTTCGGTTTCTCTATATTTCAATTTTTCGGTTTTTCGGTATTTATCGAATTCAAAATTTTCATTACCGCTATCGGTACCGAAAAGTATAAAAAAACCGAAAAATCGGTACCGAAAAAATCGAAAAAAATCGGTACCGCCGGTATCGATTTCAACCAGTTCGGTAAAAAACCAAAAAAATCAAATTTTTTAACCAAAAAAATCGAATTTTTTGAGCACCCCTAGACTTAGACACTATTTTCAGTTTAGGGTGCAAAAATCAACAGTGGTATAAAATTTGAAGTGAAAATTGTCTTTTAGTCCAACATTTTATTATGAAACCCTAATCGAAAAACCCCAAGTACAAAACCCTAATTCAAGATTAGGGAAACCCTAACTCAAATTATGGAACCCTAAACCTAATTAGTAAGCCCTAATTTTAATTAGAAAACCCTAAGGGGAGGAAGACATGTGAAATGACTAAATCACCTTTAAAATTTATGTGTGAAATTATCAAATTACCCTTAATAGGTGCGAAATGACTAAAATACCCTTAATCTTATCTTTTAACAAAAAATGAGCACAAATCTTGGTAAGTCATCACTCAAAGATTGTCCATGTACTTAAAATCAACTAACACCGGTCACAAATTGACACATAGCTCAGCCACATTCATTGAATCAAAGATTAACTTGCAAATATGCATTAAAGGTTAGAAAACCCTAATTTTGCCTTTTATACATAGCAAAGCCATCCCTTCATTTAGTCTTCGAAATATACATCAAATGTCATCTACAAGTTCATCTATATCCAACCTATAACCATCAAGAATCAAAATCAAAATGAAGGATTAAAAAGTAGCTCAAAAAGGTAAGAATCCATTTAGTTAACTTGTCAAGCTCAAGGCGAGCTTAGTTGAGTTTAAACCCGACTCATTTAACATTTTTATCATAAAAATAAGGGGGAGGGAATTAATCAAATGCTAAACAAGTTGCAGACCACATTGTTTGAACTCGGCTCATTTAACTAAACGTGCAAAGAAGCTTGTTCGAGCTCACAACTCATTTAACGACCTCGAGTTGGGCTTGGTTGAGCTGAGCCCAGTTTTGATATTCATAAAATTGTTAACTGGCTCTAGTATATGCATTAATCAGAAAAACTATGGTACTATATAGAACCAGAATCAAATTAGTGTATCCCCTAAAACTTGATCATTCATGCGTCAAAATTACTACATTAGAGTACCACATTTGCAAGCTAAGCTAGCATTAGCAATTTAGCACCATGCTAATTACATACAAGAAACAATAGAAATTACAGAAAGAGCTAGCAAAGATTACAGCAGCATCATTTTAATGTAATTTAAGTATAAAGCATAAGAGGATGAATGGGGCGGAAGAAAAAGAATGATTCTACTAAAGTGATGAAGAGCTTCTTACATTCTGAAAATTGAAGTGTATCACAATGTGTGCCTTCTGGTGTATCACTTCATGCATATGACCTATGTTTAATACCAACATCAGATTTAGCTTTGTCATTGAAAAATCAACAAGGATATGGTTTATCCATAAACAAAAAATTATACCTTAGATGGTACATATAGACCATTGCAGTGCAGTACTATTCAATGCTTCGTAGTTCAAAAATTCTAGTTCTCAACTGCAAATTTTTACAAATAAGAAACTAATACTTAAGTTGCTTTCAGATATAATTAGGCATATGATATCTATGGAAGACTTCGGCAATTAACTATTTTATAGGGGGAAAAAATCAAATCAAAACAAAACAAAATGTTAGATAGCTTGCATTACCTTTTCAACAACATCTGCAGAACTTGAGAAATCTTGCCGTTTATTCTTCATAAATTCAACACGAGCTCTGATTATGCGATTATGTTCTTCTGCCTGAAAATATGATAACACAATTTCTCATTATTCGATAATTTCTGATCCCTCTACATCCTTTCAAGTCAAAACTTGCAGACCAACAATCTATTATAGTGTTGTATGCTCAGTGAGGCTTGAATGCATATTTGACTAGCTATTCTCGAGTGTTCAAGCTCAACTGCTCTAGCAAGATGAATATTGACACTCTTGTACCTAGATAAAGTATCACAAAGGACGAAGAACATTAAATATTTTTCTTCTCAAGATGCAGCAAAGCTGGTAAAAGGGATAACTTGTCACAAGCAATAAGCACCTAAACTCAAGGTGGTAAGGGAGAGCGTGGTCATAGTAATGCTATACACTATCCGCAACCAAAAACTGCAAAAGCCACATGCACAGCCACAAACTACACATGTTGAGTGGCTGCATGCGGATGCGGTTGCAAGCCACTCTTGATTAAAATGTTTCTAAACTAGACTTCAATCTCATTTGAAATGTCGCAAAAAATAATTACATTAAAAAAGTTAAAACATTATTTGAGGCACTACAATTATTAATGACCGAGATTTAGTAGTTTTAGTTTAAAAGATTCACAATACATAACCACCAAAGGAATTGGTCCAATATTTATCATCCCTCCTTGGTATCCAAAAGAGTGAGGGCTCAAGTCCCCCAGGCCCCAGCAGCATCATTGGATGCTTTATATGCTATAGGGGGTTGAACTAGGTCCTTTAATGAATAGTAAGTGGTCCAACATTCATGTGAAAGAGGATATTGTGAAAAAAACAATTTCAATTGTGAAAAAATCAATTCCTTACAAAATAATATCAAAATTTACTTTCGACATGTCATAAATCCACAGGAAAAAGAAAAAAAAATTATAAAAAAAAAGTGGTATGTAAATTTAGAGGGAACATTCACCATCAATATGTTCAATTTTCTTTAAAAAATCTCTTTGATTAAAAAGAAAATTGATACTAAAAATATATTTTCACTCCACTGAACAAAAATTATATTTCCGCCACTATGTATATCTATGTGTAAGTTGCGCCTGAATGCAAGTAACTGGTAGCTGTTTTCCCTATTAAGTTATTAATGAGAGATAAAATGAGAAAAAAAAACTAAAATTGAACAAACTTTACTGACCTTTTCCAGCAAATTCATCAAGTGTTGGACCTCATTCTTCTTCACTAATGACAGAGAGTGAGAAACATCTCCAACATTACTCCTGAAAAGCATTTGTCATCATCCTCATACTGAATTGTGCGTAGAGAATTATATAGTTAGAGCATGCATCCATGCATGTTTTTACTATTTGTGAACATCTATGTACATGCATATATACAATATTTCAAGGTACTCATTTTCTTTAATAAAAGTATCCTCACATGCCATAATTGGAACAACACTTTAATAATTAATTCTACAATAAAGAAGCATAAAGAAACGTGGTTACAATGGAAACTATTTTAACCTTAATATGAAAATGCATCAGAAACCGGTATGTCTTAATGTAATAACTGTATCATGCCTTAAGTTTAGGGTGATACTATACATCTCGTAATAATTGGTAAAAGTTTCATTCAGAATCATAATAGTCTGCAAAGAAGAAGATTATCAAGCCAATTGATTGTGGTGTTGTGAGTCCCAGATCTGAAGTAACTAATAAGAAATATTTTGGCATTTAATATGAGATATGTACAGATAAAAGTACTATTACTTCTCAAATGCATGCATTTGCAGTGCAATTGTTACTAGAACAAACAATTTTGTTAACAATATATCTTAAAAACTGGGCAGAAACTTAGATGCCTACTTATCGGTAAACAAAGGGTCCAGGCTTTGTTCTTCCACAAGTTGCTCTATTGTATCAAGAGTGCTTCCGGCCTGGAAATAGAAAGAAACTTAACATCACAAAGGAAAGCCAAGTAAAAAGAAAAGAAAGGATAGACTAGACTAAATGAAATCCACGTTCACTGTACAATTTTATTAACAACTGATTGTTCACTGTACTGTATGATGCTAAAATGTCCATTTCAAGCCCCTTGCATGACTTTGATATGAAAGGATAGACTAGACTAAATGGACATTTTAGCATCAGACAGCACATAACAGGGACATTAGATTTTTAAGTGTTGTCATAAATTCATGGAGTCCTAGAAAACAACGAGTTTAAGAATTGTGCCCAGACACTCAACATAATGATGTTACCTATATAATACTCCCTCCGTTTCCAACAATATAAGAACATGCTTGACTTGTCAAAGTCAATATGAGATTCATTCTACTTTTGAAAGCAAGAAATCTTGTAATTTGCAGTACTTTTACATAGTTTTCAATTTTTATAATTGTATTGTCTAATTAAAAAAATCATATCAATTTTGAATTTGAAAATATGTCAAATTGACTTCAAAAGGTCAACATTGATCCTATATTTCGGAACGGAGGGAGTAGGTAGTAGCTAACACAAAGCTTTTAACTCAGAGTCGAGCTTGAGCTCGGCAAGCCAAAGTTTGACTCGACTCGGTTCGGCTCAGCTCGTTTACAGCCCTAAATCCAAGCCTCTACCATTTTGAATCATCATTAATAAACCATAAATCTCAGTATCTAACTATCTATCCTCAAGTTTCAGCCACAAATTCCAAGGAAATAAACCCCTAAAATGGCCTTTCTAGCAACTCAAAATTTGTTTGGCTTATCAGTTTGTTGGGAAGCTTTTTCCCACTTGCCCGCAACAATCTTTGTATCCAAGAAAAATACTCATTATTTGTTAGAGGTGTTTATTGTTGTTGCAATGAAGACAAAGTATGAGGAAGTTCTTTTCAAGCAAGGATATGATCTTCATATCAATTAAACCTTAGAGCTTTCAAAGATGGAGATTTAAAGGACAAAGAGTTGGATACTTCCTTTTTGTTTTTGAGGTGTATCCCATTAACTCCTTTTCCTTCCTTTTTGTTTTGAGGTGTATCGTATTAGCCCCTAAAGTTGAGGAGGAAGACTAGGTCGTACTACAATTTTCCAACAGCTAGTTCATTGTGGAAGTCTAGCTTAAAAGCTTATTATTGGAGGCGGTACTTGTATGATATGCATTGATGAGTGCATTTTATATCTACTAATTAGGTAGGCTTGACTTGATATTTTTGCTAATTCTTGAGTATTTTTAGTTCATTTTTATGCATTTTAGTGTTTTTGTGCAGAAATGTTAAATTCAACCTATGTTGGTGTAAATTGCAATAGTTGAAGCGTATTTAGCCTTGACAAGAAGCTACGGGGGTTAAAGAATTTTCAGGCGTTGGCTCGACGGTGGCAAATGATAAGTAGTTGGGTTCGACATGGCTAAAGTGGACCAAACGGACGCGTAAGAAGAGACAAGAAAATCTGCATAAAGTTTCAAGCCGCGGGGCGCTATCTCAAGAGCCGCAGCGTTCAAGGCTGAGCCACGGCGCTCTAGTGAATTATGCAGGCGCGTGTGCTGCACGTGCACGTCTATCTGGGAGCTGTTTTGGGCTGATTACGTTCCTATTTAATGTGGCCACTTACTAATTGTAGTTTGGGAAGTCTCGAACTCTTCAAGGTTTGCAAAGAGGGAAGCTGAACATTGAAGATTGGACTCGACATAGTTTAATTCTTCTTCTTTAATCTTTATTTCTTGTAATGCTCTTGATTATTTGATGATGTTCATAGTTGTAGTTATGAACTAATTTGTTAATTAAGGTTACAATGAAACCCGATGATAGTTTAATTTAATCTATTCTTTCTTTTGTTTAAATTGATTATTGGTTGAATCGTTTATTATATTTTGTGCTTCAAGTTATAATTGTCTGATCAACGATTATCTAATAGATTTGGATGGAATTTGACAGGGAAATCTAAATTGAGATATGGATATAATAACTTGTGATTAGTTATTCTTCCTCGGATTGAATGCTCATTTATGTATAGGATAGGAATATATTTGTATACCGCAAGCAACATGTTGAGAATAATACTTAATGAATTCGTTTATTATTATTTCTCATACGAAAATAGTGACTTAATAATAATGAATATGCTATATAATTATTTGAAAAATTATAATCTATTAGTGATTCTCAGTTAGCAATTCTAGATAATTAATTTATCAAAAGAAGAATAGTTATATTTGAATGATTCATCGGGAGAAATTGTTTCCTTAATATTTTTATTCATTGATTTCATATTTAAGTAGTTATGTTATTTTATTAATTAGTCATAATTGAGTTTGCATTTTTCTAAATAAAATTGAACTGGTACATGATTAGTACTTAGATTATTAGTGTTATTAATTGCTCTTCGTGGGAACGATACTTTTCTTGCCCTATACTGCATAATCGATCGTGTATACTTGCGTGAAGTTACTATATATAGAAATAGGCAAATAAGTTTTTGGCGCTGTTACCGGGGAGTAGTTTAATAATCCAAATTATCTAATACTAATTTCCATCAGTTTGATCTTAGTTTAGTCATTATTTTTGTTTTACTTTATTTTGTTGTTTTCTCTATGCAAGCAGTCTTGTATGCACACGAGATCGAAAGATCAGGAGTTACTATCGTACGAAGACGAGATCGATAGAAGGTTCCGAAAACTGCGACAGTATTATACTAAAATAGTTCAACAAGAAGCAATAGTTGCGAAAGAAACTCAAAAATCTCTTAAAGACTATGCAATGCCACAGGTGACAAAAATTCACTCAAGCATACGGAGACTGGCAATTAACGCGAACACTTTTGAAATTAATCCAGAGACAATACAAATCATACAAAATTCAATCCAATTTGGGGGTTCACCCAATGATGATCCGACCGAATGACCACCTTGTTGGAGATATGCGATAAGTTCATGTACAATGGTGTTTTTGATGATGCAGTGAGACTCAGGCTCTTCCCTTTCACACTTCGTAATAAGGCAAAGAGTTGGTTACGTTCGCTACCAGCAGGATCAATTACAAGATGGAATGATTTGGCTCAAAAGTTTCTAGCGAAATTTTTTCACCTGCTAAAACAGCGAAAATGAGGAATGAAATTACATCATTTACACAACAGGATTCTGAGTCAATGTATGAGGCTTGTGAAAGGTTCAAAGACATGTTAAGAAGGTGTCTACATCATGGGCTTCCCAAATGGCTGCAAGTACAAACTTTTTACAACGGGTTATTCAACATCACTCGTACTAGCATCGATGCAGCAGCAGGAGGAGTTTTGATGGCAAAAGTTTTGATGAGGCTTATGAGCTTTTAGAAACAATGGCTGCAAATAATTATCAGTGACCTACAGCTCGAATGAACCAACCTAAGGCAGGAGGAAAATTTGAAGTAGATGCAATAACTGACTTGGCGACACAAGTTGCAACGTTAACGAAGAAGTTTGATGAACGCAGTCGGTTCGTTCATCAGGCAGTTGCAGTGTGTGAATTATGTGCAGGTAACCATCAAACAAATCAATGTGCTATTAATCCAGAAACAGTCAACTACATTGGAAATAGCAACAAACAGAGCATATACTCAAACACGTACAACCCAGGGTGGAGAAATTAAGTAGTATGCCCTCAAGCCAATATGTGATAAGCATTTACTTTGTAATCTTGTTTATTTATTAATAAAAGAAATTATTTAATTAAAGACCTTCTTTATCCATGTTTAATTAGTTGAATTAAATAAATGTGAAAAACTCATAGTTTTGGAGCAATACTTTTAGAATCATGATGTTGATCATATTAATGAGATCTAAATTCTAGATAGCTCAAAACTAAAATGCTCGTAATCATTGGACCACCAATGTGGGGTTACTTATTCCGGATAGATTAGTACATATTATGCTTACTCTGTTGAAGAGAATGATTGATTTCATAATCATTTGTGTTGAGACACTAAAGCAAGTATGTAGGTGCTTACTGGAGAATAAAGTTACTGAACGTGATTCGCTTAAAGGAATACCTAATGGAGTTTTATTTGTCTAACAATAGGGGTTCCAATATTGATAGTAATACAAATGATCATCATAGTACCTTATGTATTCTGAGTTATACTTTGTCATATTCTTTAATACTTCAGAGTATATTATAGGGTATGTTTGGGTATAATAAAGTGTACATAGAGGTAGGTGAATGATCAACAAAAGATCTACCACTTCCAGTAAAGGGGGAGAATGTCATATGCGATTCGATAAGTGACAACTCAGAAATCTTTGGTCAAGGTGAATGAAAATTAGAAAGGAGATTCTAATTTACATTAATGGAGTTGTACATTTTTGTGAATCGAAATGCATATGATTAAATAAATAAGACTTGTTAGTAATTTCATGTCTTATGTTTAATCGAGACATTATATGACAGAATGATTGAATTGTACAGTAACTATTCACGGAATAGGTTCTATGTGATTTAACGTTGAATTTCATATTATCTAGAAAGTCATAATACATTATTATAAGGTGTCACTCATGATGTAGTATAAATATTTATTTATAATTAAATTAAAAGAGTTTAATTCATTATAAATAATATTAGAATGGTTTTAATTTATTTGTTTTACTACCAACTTAATATTGAACCTAAAGGGTTACCGCAAAAGAGAAATATAATTTTAGAAGTAATTGACTTAATAATAATAAATTATGTATATTTAATTTATTAGTGCAATAAATTAAATAGCTTAATATTTATAATTAATTATTTGGAGAAATATTAAATTATAAATGAATAAGAGAAGTCTTATTATTATTATTATTATTATAAATAAATTGGCCAAAAAATAATAATTTAGTATTTGGAGAAATCCTAATATTTATAATTAAGTATTTTGACAAATACTAAAGTATATATAAATAAGAGTCTTATTATTATTATTATTAATTTAGTTCTTAATAAGATTGGAAATTAAATTAAAACCCTAAATCCTAAAAGGTTTAGGAGTGAGGGTTAATCTATAAATAAGAAGAATCTTATTATGAAACAGACTAATGCTAATACATCTCTTTGCAAGTATTCTCAAAAACTTAACGAGTTAGGAGTAGTCACCCAAGGTCTTGTAGAACCTAAATTTAATCCTTCAATCAATATACTCTTGGTGGATCAACTTTAGAGCATTACACACTTGAGTAGCGAACGTTTGATCCGATGAATTGGAGAAGCACGAAAGATTAAAGGATTGGAACTTGAAGATCATAGCAAGGAATTGTCTCATCTTCATAAGATATATCTTTAATCCTTTCTCAATTAATAATATTGCATAAGGTGATTCCTAAGATTGCAAAAAAATTTAAATTTGATTTATGCTCATGTTTCCGCTTTATTACAATATGATTGTATGTTTGTTCTCGTTTCTTCAAACAAACAGAAACCATCCAAACTTTTCATGGAGCAACAACCAAAATCAAGCTTCAACTCCACGTCAATTTTATCCACCGAGTTTCCAAGGACAAAATCAACCACAACAAGAAAGAAAGTCGAGTTTAGAGGAGTTAATCACCAAATATATTGCTCACAATGACACGAAATTGAACAGTTTAGAGGGATCCATACGTAACTTGGAGAACCAATGGGAAAACTAGCAAATGCAGTGAACAACCGTCCTCAAGGTGCTCTTCCAAGCGACACGAAGGTTAACCCTATGAAAGAGTCATGAGCAATGCAAGGCGACCACGTTAAGAAGTGGTAAGAATTTGCAAGAGAATGACAATGTTCTGACAGGTAAGAAAAACAGTGATGGGAAGCAAAAGGTCAAAACTGACAACAACAAGAATGAAGAGAATGAGGGAGATGCCAAGTTAGATTTGAACAATAATGGGGGCAAGCAAAACATGAAGAAGCCTCCCGTGCCATACAGACAACGTCTAAAAAGTCAAAAGCTTGATCACCAATTCTCTAAATTCTTGGATGTTTTCAAGAAACTACATATTAACATACCTTTTGCCGAAGCTTTAGAATAAGTGACGAGTTATGTGAAATTCATGAAGGAAATTCTTTCAAAGAAGCGAAGGATAGGCGAGTGTAAGATGGTAGCTCTAACGGAGAAATGCAGTGCTATTATTCAAAAGAAATTGCCAACGAAGCTGTAGGATCCTGAAAGTTTCACAATACTATGCACTATAGGGACACAGTTCGTAGGGAAAGCTTTATGCGACCTCGGTGCAAGCATCAATCTCATGCCATTATCTATCTACGAGAAGCTAGGTCTAAAAGGGGAAAAACAGTCGAACATCACATTGCAACTAGCGGATAGGTAAATCACTTATCCAAAGGGAGTAATCGAGGACGTGCTAGTAAAAATTGACAAGTTCGTGTTTCCAGTCGATTTTGTGATACTTGACTGTGAGGAAGATCAAGAGGTTCCACTCATTTTGGGATGTCCGTTCTTAGCTACAGGTCAAACATTGACGATGTGCAGAATGGCGAACTTACAATGAGGGTCAACGATCAAGAAATCAAGTTCAATGTGTTCGATACTATCAGGTTTCCGAACAAAGTGGAAGAATGTTATCTGGCGGAAGAGGGCATAAATCATGAGAAGAAAGTGCAGGATAATGGTGCAACACGATTGAATAAGAATGAATGGATAAAAGGAAAAGGAGTCGTGGAAGAAAACGGGTGATTGGTGAAGAATGAAGTGGAATGTGTAATAAGTAGGTTTTATACCTACTTATCCAGTATCTTTTACTTGAATTAGTTGCTTATATTCATGTGTCTTAGTTACTTTTCATGCATTTTGTGTTCATTTTGTAGGTTATACGTTTGGAAGCGGTGTGAGCGACTATTGGTAAGGAAAAACAAGGAAAATGCAAAGAAAAGCAATCCGGACATCATTTGGGCTTTCATGTTCATTTCATGTTCTTGGCTTGGAACTTGGACTATATTGTAGAGCTTCTTCTTAGCTTTTCGGAACATCTTGAATCATTCCAATCGGAGTTCGGATGCAAGAGCTATGACATTTGTACCAACGGACGTCGAACGTCGCTATTTTGGGTGGCCATTTGCATAGCAGTCACTTTCAGCCCAATTTCGACCTTCATCCGTCCGTTATTTCTCAAAACTTAAAGAATGAAAGTTGTAGATCTCGTCGATATCTTCGATTTGATAGGTGGCAGGCCTCGTAACTCTTCCTGAATCAAAAGTTATGGCCGTTTTTCCAAAAGACGTCAGAGCAGAAAATTTTCCTTCACAAAACCGCCGCCGGGGTGGGCATGCAAGGCACAAAGCAGGCCCCTAGCCCGCCGGGGCGGGCCCAAAACAAGCCTAGACCCCCGCCGGGGCGGGGGTATGCCCAGAAAATGCGCGAAATTTCGAATTTTGGTCCAATTTGAGTCCGGGAAGGATTGTTTTGATCTGATTGACTCAAGGACTTCCAAGAGGACTTCCAACAGGACTTAAAGACATATAAAGAGACTTATAAAAGGAGGAGAATCACAAGGATTAGGGGAGATTAGACTAGATAGAGGATTCCATTAGATTATATTAGAGTAGAATAGGAAAACACTAGTTCTAATTAGATTTGGAGATTGAAACAACTTGGACACCATTGAAGATTCAAAGGAGGAGCAAGGAGAGAGCATCAAATCTACAGAAAATAGATTCTATCTTCTTATCTTCTTTTATCTTTATTTTTTAATGATGATTCAATTGTGGATTCTTAGTTTTAATTCAATAATCATTAACTAATTCTTTGTTTGAGATTACAATGGATCTTATTTAGTTTATTTTAATATGCTTCGCTATCAATTATTATGTTCTATTGTGAGGATTGTCTATTGTGATTTGGACTTAATTGTTTAATTGATTGGCCATCAATTACCGTGATAATCTATATGAACTCGAGAGATAAAGTATTGATTTAGATCTTATCATAATAGCATGTGTCATGAATTTTGTCAATAGCAGATTTTTGATTATTGTTAAGGTAGAGATACGCTTGACATCGCATGTAATCGGATAGAGAACTTATTCTTCAACCTTCTTCAATTGTAATTCACATAGAGATATAGTGGGTTAGTTGATTAAGGTATTTAACATATTTCTATCTTAATTATGGATTGACGTTAATATGGGTATTATGCATCGAGAGGTGGTTTTATCTGCTTTAGTGTTCTTGATTAACAATTCAGGATAGAGAATAATTGATGAGAAGTGTGTTAACTTAAATAAAGCAATAAGTGAAGTTGTGATCTTAAATCTCCGTAATATTAATTAAACTAGTGGAATTTAATAGTAGTTTAATTATATAATTTGAATTTCATTCGTTTAAATAAGATTGAATTGGTTACGGGTTAGTACTTGGTATTTTTATTAAACAATTCCTCGTAGGAACGATACTCTACTTTCACTTTATTACTTGTTGACCACGTATACTTGCGTGTTGTGCGTAATTAGAATTTACCCAACAAGTTTTTGGTGCCGTTGCCGGAGAATTAGTTAATATTTTTTACCAATATTAATTTCAATCAAAATAGTCTTAATTTAAACATTTTGATTTTTAGTTTTAACTCTTCCTATATTTCTCTCTTTTCAGGTACCATGGATGACTTTGCGTATAAATGGCCATACACGAACATGACTCAACCAAGGGAAGCATGGATTGATGGACTTAATACATCTTCTATAGAGCTAATACAAATTGAGGCAACTTCGAAGACGTTGGAGGTTATCGCAGGCCAACGAAGTCGAAGGATGGCAAGAATGACTCAGCCAAGGGGAGCGGAGATTGACAGACTCGCGACACTTTCTGCATTATCAGCACAGATTGAGACAATTTCGAGGAGGTTAGACTCTTTTGAAGCTCAACGTCGTCAAAGTGTGGCAGTTACCTGTGATTATTGTGCTGGAAATCATGAGTCATCAGTGCGCCATCAGTTTCGAGCCGGTATAGTATGGTGGTGATTACCCCAATAATTATGTCTATCCTAACAACTATTATCAGGATTGGGGGTATCACCCGAATTTTTCATGGAGCCATACTCATCAAGATCAATTCTATGCTCCAAGTCCAACATACACGACGGAATTCTCATATCCACCTCCAATACGACAAGAAGACAATTTAGAGTTGAAGGAATTCATGTTAAGGATTATAGCAAACCGAGAGGAGAGGATGATGAGTCAAGAAATATCGAGCCACAATTTTCAGCACCAGATGGAACAACTCATCACCACTTCAACTCATGGTCCTCAATACATAGATTCCAAAACTAAGACAGATAATTCAAGTTTGGAGGATTTGTGGTTCAAATTTGTAGCATCAACTGAGGAGAGGATGATTAATCAAGAGCGGTCAATTCAGAATCAAGAGATAGCAATTCAAAATCTTCAAAATACGATAGATCAATTGACCAAAGCCGTAAGCAACTGTCCTCAAAACAATTGGTGTAATGACGAGGATTTCGAGATTGATGAAGTGCCCGAACCAAATCTGCAACTGGATGAGCCACGAGATATCAAAAGTGTGGAGACAATTGGGGATAATGAAATAGAGGTCGACGAAGATCTAAATGTGCCTCCACCAAAGATCAAAGAGTCAGTTAGATTTGTAAAATCATGCCCACTTGGTAGTCATGTCGTCGGCGAAGCTCTTGTTGTCATAAGAGTGAGTACAATTTTCAATCTATGGTGGGAAGAGAAAGAGAAGATAGACGAAGAGCCCATTGTGTGTGACAAGCTTCCATGCCCCAAAGTGATCACATACACAATGGAGAAAACACCTAACTGTGGGATGTTCTTGATTGAGATCATACCAAATCAGAGCATGCTAGGTGACTTTGATGCATTGGCCATCGTAAATGGGAACCTACCAAAAGCTACATTATTTCCGATGGATGGAGGGTTCCTCAACTATCGAAGAGGAATTAGATAGCGTTGACCAGACAAAGTCAGGCTGAAAGACTATAAATCAAGCGCTGACTGGGAGGCAACCCAGGAATTTTTCTATTTATATGCTTTACTAGGTTATTTAGTAGATAGGAATCCAAGTGTTATAATCTAATCCATGTTGTCTCTCTTTATTACAGGTATTGGAGGTTCAACGGATAGGAAAATGATCGTCGCCACCATCGCCACCATCGCCATAAGCTTAAATAATTACAGGGAAGTCCTCGTCCACTTCATGCTTTATTTTACAATGAGGACATTGTAATTGTTAAGTTTGGGGGAGTTAAATAATTTAGTTTTATTTATGTTTACATTCATGTAGTGTAATTGCATAAGTAGTTGCATAGTAGTATAGTTTAAATAGCATAATATTCAGTTTTTTTTTTAAAAAAAAAAATTCAAAAATTCAAAAATTCAAAAATAATAGTTAGTTACTATGTTCATCTTGCATGAGTCCAGCTGTTTGATATTTACAGTTTGTTTTGGCCAATGATGAGATTAGAATTGGGTAGACAAGTATAGTACTGACCATTAGAGCTTTGATGTGATTTCCTGTTATGAATTGAATCTTTTTCTGTTTGAAACTGGTATAATAAGGATAACACAGTAAAAACAACTTGTTGATTAATTGAGTTTAAATTGATACATACTGAGATTCTAAAGGATAATGTTAGTTTGAATGAAAGAATGACAAAAATAAATAGTGATGGCTAAAGTTAGACAAGAACCTAAGTTTGGGGGAATATTTGGGATATATAAGCTGTAAAAAAAAAGAAAAAAAAAGAAAAAATATGAATAAACACCGTGGCGTGCTTATCTAGTTTTGTGGCCTTTGTTACTTGAATAAGTAAGCCCGAGGGGATTGTCTCTACACCTAGCGCCCTAAGGTCTTAATAGTCTGGGAGTCGTTGGTCGAAAACTCGTTAAGGTAGCATTGAAAAGCTTAAGGGAATAAGACATTACATAGCTATGTGTATATAAACCAAAAGAAAAAAAAAAGAATAAAACGGGAAATAAGAGCAAAAAGCCCCCGTGGATGAAAAATATAGCATAAGTATCCCATGTGTTTAAAACCCTAATTAACTTGATTCACATAGGAATAAAGTGAGTAGATTGATTAGGATGTTCCTTGTAATTTTGTGTCTTAAATATCAAGATTTAAGTGGATTTATTCGCGTGTCTTTCGAAAGAAGTGCGTGAGTACTATAAAGCATTCTTGAATAATGATTCGTATTACTTAACTGAATTAAATGGGAAGTGAAACGATTTAAACGAAATACCAAGGAAAATTGTAATCTTAACCTGTTAAATCTGCAGTGAATTTTGATCTTAGTAATAAGTTTTGTTAATTTTAATTTTCAAATCACTACTAATATTTCGTAGTTTAAATTAAGAGTAATTGAATTGGAATTCATAATCGATAAATATTAGTATATTTCCTCGTGGGAACGATATCCTTGCTTGTTGAATATTACAAACGAACACGTATACTTGCGTGTTAAGTGCTAGTAAGAAATTAGGCAATAAGTTTTTGGCGCCGTTACCGGGGAAATTAGTTTACTATTTTGTTATTATTGATTTCAATCAAATTAATCTTAATTTAAACGTTTTTTTATTACTTTAGTTCTCTCTAGTTTAATTCCTTTTCAGGTACCATGACTGAATTTGATTACCAATAGCCTTATTCGAAAATGACTCGGCCAAGGGAGGCAGAGAATTATGGACTCGATGAATTGTCAGCACAATTTGAGACACTTTCTAGGAAGATTGATGTTCTAGCAACACAACATATTCAAAGTGTAGCGGTGATATGTGAGTATTGTGCTAGAAACAATCCGAATCATCAATGCGCCATCAGTTTCGAGTCGGTATAGTATGGTGGTAACTTCAGTGACTATCCCGACGAGTATCATTATAGTTGGGGGAATCATCCGGATTTTTCATGGAGCCATAATAACAAGTCCAAACTTGCTCCAAGCCAATCATACACTCTTGAATTTCAGGATCCAGCACCTCCACATGACCTCCACATGAAGAAGAAAGGATGTCAAACTTGGAGGAACTTCTTTCTAAGTTCATAGTTTTGATTGAGGAGCAGACGAATAGTCAGGAGATGTCGATTCGAAATCTTCAGAACCAGATGGGACAACTTTTCGACGCCATCATCAATCGCCGTCAAGGTGAATTGTTAAACGATGGTTCCAAAGATTGATGGATTGCTCGCGCCAAAGTTACAATTGGGTGTGCCAATAGATGTGGATGCTAGAAAGGAGAAGAAGCGTGGGGACCGGGGAAAGAAGGTCGGAGAAGATCATGTCTTGAGTTCTAACGAGGACGAGCCGGTTTTGATAATGCCCCATATACCTTCCCCACCAAAGTCTAAGGATCCGGGTAGTTTTGCAATCTCGTGCCCAATTAGTAGTCATTGCGTTGGCAAAGCTT
Organism: Panax notoginseng; assembly: GCA_016801055.1. Classification (NCBI taxonomy): domain Eukaryota; kingdom Viridiplantae; phylum Streptophyta; class Magnoliopsida; order Apiales; family Araliaceae; genus Panax; species Panax notoginseng. The sequence goes on from CM029018.1 coordinate 94,679,788, forward strand.
TTTGTGACAAGGGAGCTATCATAAATTTGGAGCCATGGTGTGATGAAAAAGGGATTCATGAAGAGATGTATGAAGATCCAGTTGTATTTAAAAAGTTTCAATTCAATAATCCATTCATGGACACATTGGACCAAACGCCTAGCTACTTGAAGTTTATAAAAGATAGTATTTAAAAAGAGCAAGCTAGGTAAATTTGAAACAATGACCCTTACAGATGGGAAGCTCTCAAAAGTTGCATTATCACTGATGGATGGAGGGGTACTCAATTATCGAAGTGGAATTGGATAGTGAAACCGAAGACAGAGAGTCGGGGTGAGGACATTAAACTAAGCGCTATCTGGGATTTAGTTCAATCAATTTGTTTTTGTAGTATAATTAGTTTATTTTAGTTGGTATTAGTTTAGTTCAGTTAATCAATTTGTTAGTTTAGTATTAGTTGGTTAATCAGTTTAGTTAATTTAGTTAGTATTAATTTTCTGCAAATTGAAGTTTAATGTTGGTGTATTTGGATTGTTGGCAAAAGCTTGAAAGATGTTCGAAAGGTACTACGTTATACTCGAGTGCCTAGAGCTCTCCAACAAGCCAGAAGCTAGCGCCTAGTGCGCTCGGCACAAACCAAACCCCTGACTCACAGCGTCTAGTGCGCTTGACCTTTGTAAACTGTAGCGCCTAAAGAGCTAGCCTGGTGACCATTTCCCTTCCTTATAGCGCCTAGTGCGCCTATGAAGCAACAGAGAATTTTTAAAGCCCAAGTCGGGCGAAACTCCTTGCAAACCCAAAGTCAACTCTCTTTTTCTCTTCTGTTCCTACCAAAACACTATCAAACTCCATCCTTCACCCTCTCTAACCCAAGATAGCACCGATTATCTTCCCCTATGCAAATCAAAATCCCAATCTTCTAATTCAACTCAACAAATCCAATTTCCAAACACACGGATTGCTCATCTACACCCACCCATCTCATACACGGATTGGACATCTCAAGCATCAACATCCAAATCGGTTCATCTATCTCCATTAGAACACCATTTAGTGCCTTCTACAAGTTTAACAAAGAGTTATCATTAATTACTTGTTTGGGACTGAGTTAGTGAGTACATTGAAGAGATTTTGCTTATTTTTGCTTGAGCACCCATTGAGTTTGTGTTGGCTCAATTGGGTTTGGGTACTCTTAATTGTTGATTTATTGCATTGGAAGGATAGTATGCTTGATTAATTGACAGATTTGGTGCAAAATAAGTTTGGGGGAAGAGCTTTTCAAAGGTTGTTTGTAACAGTGCACTCCAAATGTTTGATATTGTGCCATAAAGAAAACTCTTGGCTTCTTTGGGGGTTTTGAACACTGTTTTTGGGCAAGAACTTGACACACACAGGTATATGGCTTCGAAGAGGCATAGAGGAGAAAGTTCAGGAACCTCAACTAAGTTTGATAAGAAGAGATTTGCGAGTGCCTAAGCAATGGAATGATATCATAAATGGCAGATGTGTTTGCCAAATGATCCGGTGGCAGCTCCATACCAGTTCCCACCACCTCCACCTTTGTCTGTGTATCCACCACCTGACTTAGTCCCCAAGGATGATGCAAATGAAGAAGAAACAGATGATGTTAACGTGGATCAAAACATCGATCTTTTAGGGAAGTCCTCCGTGCCTAACTTTTTAATTTTTATTCAATAAGGACATTGCATTTGTTAAGTTTGGGGTGCATTCTTCTAGTTGCATGTTTATTTTTAAGTATTGTAGGGCATGTTGCATGATAGATTTTAATTTTAGGTTGTGTTTTGCATTTAGTTGCATGAATCAGGTGATAAATGATATAGTATCTAATTTTTGCCAATGAAAAGATTGATTTGATAGTTTTGCTTTAACATAATTGCAAACTAATGTTAAGTGAAGACTTTGACTGTGAAATAATTATTCTTGTCTGAAACTCATGTTAACAAGGAAAGTACTTTATTGACTATTTGCTCAATCTGAATTCAAATCTTTACATAATTAACTTCTGGTAGAAAATTTGGGATAAAATTTGACAAAGTCAGTAAGGAAGACAAAGTCAAGCAAGAAACTAAATTTGGGGGGAAACTTGGGATATCTGTATAATAAAAAAAAAGGCTGGCTTAGTTTAACTTTGTGGCCATTGTTACTCGGACAAGTAAGCCCTAGGGGTGACTCTACACCCAGCGCCCTAAAACCAACTGGTTTGGGAGTCGATGGAAAGTTCGCTAAAAGGGTAACTTTGAAAAGCCTAAGAGAGTTGAGCATTGCACAAGTCAGATAAAAATAATAATAATAAATAATAATCACTTGACTAGTTTAGTTTTGTGGCTTTTGCTACTCGAGAAGTGTCTTAACATCTATTGCCCTAAAACCAACTAGTTTGGGAGTCATCAGTCGAAAGCTTGATACATGGATAGCTCTGAAAAGCCTAATAAAACCAGACATTGCACACGTATGTGAATTAATAAAGTATGATGTAATAAATCTTGTTGGTACCCCTTTGCTTATAATTTGCTTGCGATAGTCTGATTGTATGCATTTACTAATAGAGTTGAGTAAAATTGAACGTTCTTTCTAAGAAGTTAATTATGTGGGTGATTTGAGTTATGATTGATCAAAATAGTCTATTTTCACTGTGACGCCCCCAAATCCGGGTATCTTCCAACCAGACAGATGGTGCTACAGTTCACACAAACATTCAATTGAAATGCCTCAAAAGAACGAATGTCTTATATATATTCCCAAAACAATATTATCATTTCCCAGGTTCGTTATAACCGTTACATTTGTTCTTGTAATAATATCAAATATCATCATTACAAACCTATACTATTACATAGGTAATCTACGGATTCACCTTAACCTTCCCTTTATCCTTGTTGGATCCTTCGTTCCGTTCGGTCTTAGCTGCATTCATATGGTTCAAGCAAGAATGAGCATAACAAGCTCAGCAAGTACAACAATTTCATTGAAACGACATGCTTGAAACATAGGAATATTATATTTTCAATAACTGAACAATAGTTACGAAGTATTATTTAATAATTCAAAATATCACTTCTTTTCCTTCAAAACGTTTTACAATGACAATCTTCAGTAAAACATTAATTCCGATCCAAGACCATGAGCATTTCATAATTTCTTTGAAAAGGACAACCCAACACTAAGTCCGCAAGTCCGTCATATCTTACGAGCACGTCTAGGTGATCAGCCTATAGTACTCTATGTTGATCAACACTACATTCTTTAAACGTATGTACGTTTAAGTTGTGGCAACCTCACGTGCCTGTCGTTTGACGACAAAACATTTTAGCATACTCAGTCTTCATTTGAAAACCACACCAACATAGTTTAGTAAAACATTGACAATACTTTAATAGATTATAAGAAATCTAACATATCGTAAGTCTAGAAAGAATTGACTTTGACTTTATCATACATCAATTCATGCGTAAGAATACATGAATCACAAAGCTTGTCCAGATTGAACTGAAACAAGGGTTAGAACACTTGCCTTGAACGTCTGCTACTGCTATTACACGTTCACTTTAGGTCATTAAGGTTTCTACAATATGTATCACATAACGTAACACATTAGGTCATGAATAAACATACATGGTTCCTATAAAATCTTACCCTTCTTCTCAATCTAATTATGACTTAGATTTGTTATTATTGGTTACGGCGTTTCGTTACGTCGTTCTTACGTTCACATGCAATTGACTTACTTCAACCCTAAGTGATCATACTTAAGATTTAACAATGTCTTAAACAATGTCACATTTAAGTTGTAGTTCATTAATCAATCAATTAACTTTCCTGTTATCATAATTTCCCTTCACTGTGCAAACCCTAAGGCTGGCGCTGCGGCGCCAATTTTCCTTCTTGGACTCGCGATGCGGCGCGGGTTAGCAGTGCCCAAGTCTCGGTCTCGGCGCTGCGGCTCCAAACATTCCTCACTGTGCCGCGCTGCGGCGCCAACTAACAGTGCACCATGTTCCGGCCTCGCGCTGCGGCGCGGGCCTTTGTTCTTTGAGTCACGCTGCAGCGCGGACTCTGTGCCTTAGAAAAATTGACAGATTTTTAACTTTGTGAACTTCCCGGACTCTAAATTTGATCATTTTAAGTCCGAATTGGCTCGTTCAAAAGCCATTAGATCACAAATCACATACTCTACGTGTTCATATAAGAATTTTACATTTTTGACACCGTTAACTCAAAATTCACCTATTAGTTCATTTTTAACGAAAACGATAAACGTTCGTGAACGTTCAACGCTCGTCTCTTCGTTCTAAGTCGAAATTCGGTCATTTTCGAGTCCGCAACTCTATAATGCCAAATAAGACTTGTCTCCATTGAAAACCAACGTTTCCGAGCTTAATAACAAAGTTCAACTTCCATTCCGAGAATTTTACGAATTCGACGATTATCGTTCAATCATGTGAATTCCGACACAACCTCGTTACTTATGATTTGTTCCTCGTTCCAAATGAATTCAATCCATCAAATAGACATCTCCACCTACATATTACAACAACTTATTTTCATGTTAAGTTACGGCTTATTCTTCATGAGTTTATAACTTATCAAAGTATAAACTACTTATAATTTCATTTCTCATGAATTATGATTTAAGTCTTCTAACCAACATTCTTACATCCCTTTATCATACTAACTTCATTCATGTAAACATATGACAAGTTCATATATGTTCTTCATAAGTTCATAACTTATTTAAGTTCAAATTACTTATTCATGAATTTATACGGCATAAGTCCATTGATTATCCAATTTCTTTACTTCTTAACATACATGTACCATCATTCATCACTTCTTTATCAAGCTACTATGGAAGAGATGGAAGATTATTAGACAAGAGTCTTACCCTTGATGAACTAGCTTTTCTTCTTCTTGAAACAAATGAAAGTCTAACTTATACTTGTTTATTCTCTCTAACGCTTAAGCACTTATCTTGCTGGTGAAATTAACAAACAACAAATGAGCCAACTCTCCCTCTATTTATAGGATTGCTAAGGTTAGGGCATATTCGTTATTTAGGCCAATCCCACCTCCTTACTATTCAATACTTAGCAACTAAGTAAACTTGCTCCCTACACTAATTGCTTGGCCACCACATAAAGTTCTTGGTCACCAAGATTACCCAAATTATCATGGGTTGCCCCATGGGTCACCCTAATCCATTGGATCATTACTTTGGGCCTAGGTTAATTAGCTTAGCTTATTCTTTTGGGCTTGCATTAATTTGCTTTAGACTTTACATTAACCAACACTTGGGCTAAACATTATTAAATCTTGGACTTGCACCTTAATTCTTATTGGATTTTACAATTTCATACCAAATCCTACAAGTCCATTATGTTTGGCTTAAAGCCTTAGAACGTATACTATACGTATAATTCTCGTATTCCAACTCGTATATTAATTCATAATATATGGTATTCCATTATTCATACATACTCGTATAATACTTTGTATCATACTCATATTCCTTACCTCGTACAATACATACGTATCATACGATCAATGCTTTAATTAGTTAACGTTTTATTTTTCCTAACTTCTCAAATTAAATCCGCAGGCGAAAAATTACGTTTTCCATACTTGAATTATTATTACATAATTCATCTCCCCTCAATATTCTATCGTTACATATTTCTCGAAAATTCAAAAATAATTCCCGAGCAGAAATGCGTGAATAGTGTTTTTCAGAAAATTTCTCGGAAAGCTTTTATTTTCGTCTTGAAAATTCAAACACTTTAATTCCTTCACGTAGTCAAAATACTACGACTTTCCGACGTTTCTAGGTTATAGAACGACATTCATCTTACTAACACATAATAATAATATATAATATAATTTTATTCATTATTAAATCAAATAAAATTATTTTACAATTTACTCGATTTTCTGGGGCATTACATTCACACACACATCATGGGTGATGACAGGTATAATTGATGAAGTGGTTAGAGTGAAAATTTGGCGTTAGTTGGATATTTTGTTTGAATGTTATATGTTATCTTTGAGGCCTGTTATTGGATGCTATGATTATTTGGTTACTTGATTCGTAGACATTTAGTAAGGGTGCATTTGCATTATTGCATTGCTTGGGGACAAACAATTGATTAAGTTTGGGGGTATTTGATGAATGGGTTTTATACATACGAATTTGGTATTGTTAAGCTTAATTATTGTTATCTTTGAGTATTTTTAGTATCTTTTTATTGGTTTTTGTGTTTATTTCTTGTAGAATGGAGTTGGAGGGACAAATTGGTCATTTCGGAAAAGAAAAGAATTAAAAATCATTAAAATTAGAGCTAAGTGGCATTTTTATAAATACATGGTCTTAGTCTAACGCCTATTGCGCTTGGACAGAGTTATTCCTGGCGCCTAGTGCGCTAGAACACGCCCAATGTTGGTTTGTTTTGTTGTTAAGTTAGATTCTAAAGCTAAATAGGAATCTTGAAGAGGGTTTGGACCAATACAAATAGGAGAAGACTTCAGAAAGAACGTATCAAGAGAATTGTCAAGAGATTTGGAAAGAGAGCAAGGGAAACACGAAGGATAAAGATCAAGTGGAAGATTAGGACCAATCTGACAAGTTCTTCTAATCTATTCTCTAATTTTTAATCTTTGTAATTATCTTGGATGTTTGGATTATTAATTTGGATGATGTTTTCTTTAATCATTATGAACTAAATTTTAATTAAGATTGCAACGGAACTTGGTATGTAGTTTAAATTAAACCTTCCCATTGAATGAAAGTTGGTTTTTATTGAATTGTTTATTATATCTTATGCCTATTGATTAATTGTTTGGCCTGCAATTATCATGATAATTTATATAAAATTGAAAGATGGAATATAGATTTAGATTTGGATATAATAACATCTGTTCATATAATCTGAATAGGGTTAATATGATTAACATGTAGGATAGGAATATACATGTGTCTTTTGTATCCATTGAAAGAATTTGTGTTTAAAACTCTAATTAACTTGATTCACATAGGAATATAGTGAGTTGATTGATTAGGGTGTTCTTTGTAATTATGTGTCTTAAAGATCAGATTTAGGGGGATTTGCTCATGTGTCTTTCGGAAGAAGTGCGTGAGTACTATAAAGCATTCTTGGATAACGATTCGTATTACTTAACTGAATTAAATGGGAAGTGAATTGACTTAAACGAAATATCAAGGGAAGTTGTAATCCTAACCTGTTAAATCTGCAGTTAATCTTGTGAATTTTGATCTTACTAATTAGTTTTGTTAATTTTAATTTTCAAATCACAACCAATATTTTCGTAGTTTAAATTAGGAGTAATTGAATTGGAATTGATAATCAATAAATATTAGTCTATTCCCTCGTGGGAACGATATCCTTGTTTGTTGAATATTGTAAACGAACGCGTATACTTGCGTCATGTAACACATTGCTTTAACCTGAAAAAAGATTGTAGGAAAGCCTTTAAGCAGACTCAGGGATAAAGAAATATGAAACACTTCAGTTGGCAAGTGTTTATGGAAACTAAATATCTATGAATTTGAAGTTAAAACTACTCGAAAATGAAAAAACAAGCTAAAGGAGCTAATGATGAAATCATAGATGTTGGACTAAATCTCAAGGATGAGCCACAATCACCTCAACCAGCTCTATTTTCACCTGTGAAGGGGGTCAATTGATGGTTGTTCGTTGGAACCATTTTTTTTTAAGCACTTAAACTGAAAAGTAACTTATAACTTAAGCGCTTAAACTGAAGGCCAACTTATAACTTGAAACGGAAACAGAGTTCTGGGTATCAATATCTTACGTTCAAGTCATATTACTAGCACTTGTCCTCTATTATGTTTTTGGTTTGGTCAACTTCAAAGACATTGTCGCAATACAAAATTAAAAAGTGCATCATGGAACCAAATAGGAATTCAACTACTACTCAAGCGCTAGAACATATTAACTTAATGTCACTTTCAATGTCAATTGATATTGAATTTTTATAATCCACTGCCAAATGATGTGGACCACAAGAAATTCAAAGTGAAGAGAGTATGAAGAAGGAGATACTAAAAATTAGCACGGTTTACATAAGTAATCGAAATTCAGGCTTGTTGGAGACTTTTCGGTATTTATTTTCAATAAAAATATGTTTTTAAGATGCTTATCGAAGTTTTTGTTATATATTAGATTCTAGGTGTAATTTGATAAATTTTGGATTTCAGATTCCAAGCTTTACATAGTGAGAACTCTACTACCTCGAAGCACCTCTTATCTCCCACCAAACAAACCACATGACACTGAAGACGATCTCCTAATTTTTCCTCACTCTTACACTTCATTCCTCTCCAAACACAGAAAAAAGCTCTAATCCCAGACATACCTATTATCTCCGAACATTAGTTTTATGTGCAGGCAGAATAATGAGACACATGGTCATTTATTTCTACATTGTCATATTTTTTTTGGATTGTGGACCTCTCTCTTTGGAGTGCTAAGAGAGGAGTGGGTGTGTCTTATTTCGGTGGAAGATATGCTATTAATTCGTTTTAGAGGATTTGGAAATAAGAGAGGGATGCCAAAATTTTATAGAAGTGTGCATTCTTTTCTATCTTGTGGGGAATTTGGAATGAGCGTAATGCTAGGGTGTTTAGAAAAAGTAATTTATTTTTAAAGCTATTAAATGGTAGGGTTAATTTTTTTGCGTCTTTTTGGGCTTCTACTATGAGGGCATTTAGGTATCTTTGTTACTGATTTATGTAGAGATTGAAGCGCCTGCACTTCTTTAAGTGCTTTTTTGTTTTTGATCTTTTAGTCTGCTTAGGGTAGACTTCTTATCCCCCATGTATTGTATCCTTTCTTCTCTATTAATAAAATTTCTTCTCTTATCAGAAAAAAAAAGAAGAAAAAGAAAAAAGACGTACCTATTATCTTCTTATTTCTTTAATTTTCTACAAATTTAACTCTAAACATATTTTAAACCCTATCTTTAATATTTTACAGACAATTATCTTTCTCTTAATACCAGCAGCCTTAAAACACTCCAAGAGTCACATTTATGGTTCCAGGAAATACAAGTCAAGGGAACAAATTTGGAAAATTTTGTTTATAATTTACTTTCGGTACATATTGCTGATTGCAGTAAAATGTTTTCTCCTCATCTTCATAGAAAGCTAAGTACTTGTATTCTTGACAACTCCAAATAGAATTCTGAAGTGTGAAATTGTCAAAGCAAATATGAGCGCAATACCATATATTGGTGAATCTGATAGAAAACTCACCTGTGTCTCATTACACAGGGACTCAAAGTCATCCTGTAACATTGAAGGAGATAACAGTTGGGATTCAAATTACATATCTTTTATAGTCAATAGATCCACTAGAAGTGCCAAAAGGGGTGACCCAACTACATGCGCAATATACAAAAGCAAGGGAAAATAAAAGGAACACCTATGCCCCCCAATGAATGCAAAACCTCACCATGTGCAAGGATTCAAACTACAATAAAAGGCTTAAATTGCAAATCAGAGGCAGATATGGAAGATGATGCTTGAAGGTCATTATCTAGTCATCAAGGCTACCAGGTAAGTGACAAACATACAGGCTAGAGGTGTTTTTAAGAGTGATGCAGCTAATATATATAACATAATTTTGTGAGCATAGAGGACCCAACCATGACCACTTGAAATAAGGAAACCACTCCAACTTAATTATAATAAGCAACTATGAACATAAGAAGAGAAGGAAAATGAAAAAATAAAAGTTATATGCAACAATTGTATATCATGGTTTAATAATGACAACCACTTTTTTTACAAGAAACAATAACAATTAATTGGGGATTGAATACATCATTATCCCACAAAAGTCACACAGGCACTCGTGCTATTTGTGTTGGCCTGTCTGGTAAACAAACGGGAAAAAGCACCTTTACCCAACTGTGGTCGTCGTGTTTTAAGCAATTAACCACTGTACTTTAAAAAAATTCAATTGACCCACTGTGCTTTTTAAATATTCTTAATCAGGTCATTCCGTCCAATTTCTTGGATGGACGTTAAGTTCAATTGTATATTTACATACGTGGCTGGGCAATGACTTGGCAACTAAATAACATTTTCCTATTATTTCTCCCTCTTCCCAAGTTCTTCTTCTTTATTTACTTAAAGAAATTAATAGAAATGTATACATTTATACAAAGGGGCTTAAATCACTCCTCCATGAATTCCGACTACAGGGTCAAGGAAACCCCCTGCAACCAGCAACACACCATGAATTCCGGCAAGGATAAGCCCAAAGACCACCGCAACCATCAGAAAATCCAGCAACAATAACCATATTAATTTCAACTCCTAAACTACAACACAGACATTATAATAGAAATAATAAACACTTACATGCTCGTCTGCACCCAAAATCTGTCCCGGCCACCATGACCCATTCCACCTGCGAACTCAAACCAACCCACCCACCAACTCATTAATGCCCATTGTTTTTGCCTCACCAGAAATCCCCATCTCTTCATCAGCACCCATTGAAACAATCTCCAAATATAATCTCAACTAGGAAAAGCCCCAATTTCAGAAAACTCAGAAAAGCCCCAATTTCATCTCTGACAAATGAAAAAGATAAAAACTCAGAAAAGCCCCAATTTCATCTCTGACAAATGGAAAAAATGAAAACTCAAAAAAGCCATGAAGCCAAAAACTAGAAAGATTGAAGATGAAGAAGAGAAGATGTCATGAGTCACATAGTTTCTCCAAAAAGGAAGGCCGTCGTTTGCGCGGAGGAACTGGTCGTATCGAGTCCTGAGCTTCACCTAATTATGGCCATCTCGAATGGGTTCCCAATCGAGGGAGGAATCGAGGCGGCGGGGGAGATTTTGGAGGACTTTCCGTCCGGTCATGCCGACGAGAAACGGCTGGTTGGAGGCGGTGAAGTACTTGTCGTAGCAACTCTTGAGGTGGAAGAAAAGAAGATGAAGAAAAAATGAGAAGAGAGAAAGAGAGAAGGTTTTAATTTTTGATTTGGGAATTTTAAGAGGAAGAAGAAGCACATGATTGATCACGTTTTGATTTTGATTTGGTCCTGTTTTTTATTTTTTTTGTTTTTATGTTTAGTTATTAATAGGTTTTAATATTTTTAATAGTATGATTCTTTTATGTTTAAGCCTAAATTTAACGATTTCATTGTATTACTATTAATATTAATTTTCAAAATAAAAAAAATTATTAAAAGAAAGGAAAAGAGAAGGAAAAAAAAAAATTATAAAGAAAATGAATTAAAATATTTATTTTAATTTTATTATTATTTTATTTATTTTTTGCCACATAATTAATGATTTTATTTTTTTATTTATTTTTTTGTGTTGCCACATAAGAAAATAATGATTGTTTGATTTTTTTTTCAATGCCACGTCTGAAAATATTTGACGTCCGTCCAAGAAATTGGACGGAATGACCTGATTAAGAATTTTTAAAAAGCACAATGATCCAATTAATTTTTTTTTAAAGTACAGTGGCTAATTGTTTAAAACACGACGACCATAGTGGGGTAAAGGTGTTTTTGCCCGTAAACAAACTCTGTGTTCTAAAAATCCCCGCCTAAGTCCGCTTAGGCGCTAGGCCCCCTTGGCGCCCTGCCTAGGCATTAGGCTCCCCATTGGCGCCCTGCCTAGGCGCTAGGCCCCCCTGGCGCCTCACCTAAGCCCAAGGCGGCAAAAAAATCCCTCCAGAAAATTAGACAGGGCCTAAACAGAGAGTTTTTTTAAAATTTTAAGAACTACCCAAACCAGATCTTGATATATTTATTTTTCTAATGATTTACCATATTCATAATACAGGTTGTAGTATATCAAATCACAACAAGAAGTGAACAATATCAAGTCAAAATGGATAATTTTATTATAGTTGTAATTTTTTGAACTTGTACCAAGTTCAAATTATATAAATGATGATACATTTGCAATATTTAGTTTAATTCAATATAATTCTTAAATTTATGTTTAGTTTCTTAAGTTTTAATATTGAATTAAATTTTTGAAATTTTAAATTTTATTATTTAATAACAATCTTGTTTATGAATAAAACTAATACGTTAAAAATATGTTTGAACTTTGAACAATTGAATGTTTGTGTTTGAACTTTGACATTAGCAATATGGATATGTGTTTGAACTTTAAACAAAGGCCTTTATTATCTTTATTATAGATTGTTTTGCTTTATATTATTGTTTTGTTTGGATAAATATAAGATAAAATATTAAAATTGGCTTAACATAAAAAATCCCACCTATGCCTCCCTCGGCCGCCCGCTTCCCGCCTAGCGCCTTTTAGAACATTGAACAAACTAATCTACAGAATCAAAAATAATAACTAATTAAACTCTCTCTATTCACTTTATCCTTCATTATTGTTGTTTTTCGCTGTCAAGTTTTTATGAAATATTGAGTTCCTTCCTCTATGATTCATCACTTAATATTTTAACCAAATACTGTCGACCTAGTTGGCAATATCAAAAGACAGGATAAGTAATGTTCAATTACGTGCATTCTCATGAATGAGAATGAATCTAGCTAGCTCATCATGCATTGCACAATTTAGAGACAGGAAGGGGGAGAGGCCCTGGCACCCACACCACACAGAATGATTATCTATAGAAGACAGTTACAAAAACAAGGAAACTTAAAAAATTCTAGAACATTGGATATACATAAAGTGATGCAAATAGCACAAAGAATAGTTACCTCTATGTTTTCATGCAAAGAAGTAATAACCTGAAAATATAGATAGCAAAGCGCTGATTGTTAGTTCAAGATTGGGGAAACCATTATAAATTCCACAAGAAAAAAGAGTAATATTGCATATTTTGACGAAGTTGAGGAAACCGGCATTGAACAAACTGATAGAAGTGGAAAACACTAATTAAATTCCTAGAGAATATTTAGGCTTGTTCTTGTCTAAATAACCTAATATTTGTTGGGCTGATTCCTAAGGCTTTTGGAGGTTCTTGGCTCAACAACCACATACCTGGCAATAAAAAATTTATTCTACTGAGAAATCTACAACATTAGGTCAAATTTCATATATGTTTATATTCGCTTCATGGCTTAATTTCGGGTATCACAACTATTCCTATCCCTTCATTCCCCTTTCGGTCTATCTACATTCCAGGAAATTCATACACTTCACAAACGGAGAAAAAAGTGGAGTCTTGGTCAGAGCAAGCCGCCCTATTCTATTAACAAACATAATTGGGAGAAGCTCATCCAAAACCAGAGCTTACAGTAACCACACTACTACAAGATTGTTAACAGAGATATGCAACATTTATCCTATCAAACTCAGCACTCAGTAGCCAATAACAAACATTAGAAAGATACCATGAACTTAATTTCAGTAAAGACTGCAAATAGAACTTCAAAAAATATACAAAAATTTGGGATTAATTTTGTATTAAATTTCAATAGTCCAAAGCTCACTGGTTATATGGACTCACAACATTATGAGGTTCAAACTTTGTAGAACTTGAATTTTAGAACTGGAGAGGGGGAGGATGGGAAACAGCGAAAAGCAAGCAGCAAGAATGTTCCAAGAACAGGATAATCATGGTTGATTTCATTCAGGTCTCGAACACTATTGCAACTTTGATGCCACTGCGCCACATCAATGCTTAAGTTAAATCTGTCTCAAAAATTGGGGAAAATGGTAATACCTTTATTATAGTTATATGTCCCTCAAAACCAAAGGGCAACCTTAAGCAGGAGAATAGATGGCTTTACAATTTTACATATGAGGTAATAACAACATAATAAGGTAAAAAGCATCATGAATCTTTACAAGTTCAACCCAATATGATAATGGGCTTTAAGAATGTCAATCCATGATACTATATATAATAAGTTGCATGTTGGGTCATTTAAATGTAAAGTTAGAATTTGGAAGCGAAGTACACAGTTTTGCAGGAGATGGTCAACAATCATCCCTCTGAAGATGATCAGTTCATAATTGTAACAACATTATATAAACTGTTGAACCAGAACTAAAGCTAGTTTAATATGAAATACCATAAAAGTAAAAAATTATACCATAAAAGAAAAAATTGTGGGATTCATTCTCTAACAACTTAAAACTATTTAGGACAATTGGTGTTTCAACATCTTAGCAAAGCAAACGTCGTTGCTTCACGTCATTCATTATAACTCAAAGCAAACATGTAAGCAAAGCAAACACTGCTTAACATCACTTATTATAAATAATCCACAAGTTTGGTTCAAGTAATGTCAAAGGTGTCTTCACTCAGTGCCAGTTGGTTTAAGTTGGATAATTATGGACATACAATGCCTTAGGATTAAGTATTCCTGCTTGCATGTTTCCCTTGTTAATTATTATGTCAGTGTTCTGTTTGTGCACTATGATATACACTGGTATTTCTTTCCACATGCAAGGGGGATCTCCTGTGAGAAGAAGTGCAAGTGTTGGCAGTCATTCCCAACCATAAGAAACTTTTTAAATAATTGGTGACCTGACAGCAATTCTTCTTCCAGCTTAAACTTTTAGAACAATTGTGACCTAACAATAAGTCCTATATTATGGTTCTTTAACAAGACAGTTGGGTAAAATGACAAAAGTGTTGAAGTTGTAACTTCAAGGTAGTGAGGTTCCATTCCCCATACTTGGCCCAACCTTACCTCTTCCTAAAAGAGAAACTTCTTTAACGGAAGATGAAATTTGATATAAATCCAGAATATTTTATTACCGTGTATCTACAATGGATCCTATTATATCATTTTGTTTTATCAACCACTTGAGAGAGACTTCCTTGATTTTAAGCTGAACCATATTTACAAAGGCTAGCTTTAGAGATAAACTTTTTCTTTCTATAATTTTGGGAGGATCCTCCATTGCTCGTTTCATTCATTCAAAATGGGAGACTGTTTCTTGGAATTTTCATTTTTCCAGGAATTTAAATGATCGTGAGGCTAATGATTTAATGGCTCTCTTGGGCCTTCTCAGCCAGGCTTGTTATTCTTCTTCTACTCATGATCAGAGATCGTGTACATTGGATTCTTCACAAAATTTCATACAAGTCTTACTTTTATTTTCTTATTCAATTTCTATCACTTGTTGAATTTCCCCTAGCTTCTTATATTTGGAAGGTTAAGGTTCCATCAACAATTAAGGCTTTTGTTTGGTCAGCAGTTCTCTTGTTAATACTAATGATTTGTCATAGTGGCACAGGCCACGCTTGTGCCCGCATATATTTGTCATGGTTTAAAGTGTCATGAACATCTTTTTTTGCATTGTTCTATAGTGTGAAACTTTGGAATTTTCTTTTTGGTACTTCACTAGTTTTTCCATATTTTCACACATAGTTTTTCTTTAGAGGACTCCTTCTAATCATGGTTCAAAGTGTCGGCCCATATGCCACCGGTTAGGTATCGGTCGATGTCGAATCGCAACCTTGACAAGAATCGCAAAATTAGGAATCATTGGGTAATTTTCGGCAACTCAGCGCAACGTAGCGGTTTTAAACCAAATAAAAGATAAATCACGGCGTAAAGGAGACATCACGGCATAGCAGTTTTGGACCAAATAAAGGAGAAATAATGGCGTATCTATATAGTACTTAATTAAGTATAACTTTAAAAAAAATCTACTTCAATTATCGTTAAATTGTACCTATATAGTACCCATGATTCAAAGTCGCGGTAGCGGCCTATGTTCCGAAAGGTCATTTTCTAACTCGATATCGATTTCGGTATAGGTGTCGGGCGATACGCACTGTTAACTAGTTAGAACGCACTATTAACTAGTCAGAAGCTTCAAAAACAGTAAAAGAGATGAAAAAAATTCTAAATAATAAAGCAACAAGAGGAATCAATTAGGTTTAAAAAAATACTATCTAGTGCACACAACATTGTCCAAATTATAAAACAGAAGTCTCGCAGATACGTTTAATCAATTTTATGATTGAATAAAGTTGATATTGATATTGTCTTAGCTCAAATACTTGAGCACACATGATCTGCATAATTTAAGTACAATTTAACTTAACTAAGTAAATTTTAAGTGCAATTTTTTTTAATTGTACTTAACTATAAAGGTACAATTTAATAATAATTTAAGCATAATTTAGCTTAATTAATTATATATTAAGTACAATTTTTTCATTTTGTTTAAGGAATACTTGACTAGCTACTACGTAAGTATAATTTTTAGAGAATTTTGTTCCCTTTTGTCGTCTCCTTTATAGCCTTTAGCACATTTAATTTTATTTTTTTGGTAACGTTTTTCCCCTTTACGCCGTGATTTCTCCTTTATTTGGTTCAAAAACGCTACGTTATGCCGAGATTTCTCCTTTATTTGGTTCGAAACTACTACGTTGTGCCAAGTTGCTGCAATTTTGTCGAAAATTACCCATTACATGAATACTTCCTAATTTTGTGATTCGTGTCAAGGTTGCAATTCGGCACCGACCGATACACCTATATTCGATGTAATGGTCGATACTTTGAACCATGATAATACCTAGTTAAGTACAACTTAAAAACAATTGCACTTAAAATATCCTTAATTAAGTTAAATTGTACTTAAATATACAAAACACATGTACTCAACCATTTAAGCTAAGACAACATCAATATCAACTTTATTCAAACGTAAAATTGATTAAACATATATGCGGGATGTCTATTTTATCATTTGGACAATCTTATGTGCACTACATAGTGTTTATTGTGAACTTAATTCATTCATCTTGTTATTCTTATTATTTAGAAGTTTTTCATATTTTTTCTACTTTTTTGAGCTCCTCACTAGCTAACAGTGCGCATCGCCCTAAACCGATACCGAAACAAAAAATGACCTTCTGAAACATGGCCACTACCACGACTTTAAACCATGCTTGTAATACCTTTCTGCACTCTCTTTTCTATTTAATAAAACTTCATTTTTTACCCAAAAAAATGGGAGGATTCTTATTCCATAAAGTTCGACCAAAATCCAATTCCAACATTATGTTAATATGATGTGTTTGTGAAACTAGATAAATTGCACATTGTTACGCGTACAGTCATTGTTGGGAAATAGGCCTAAAACATTACCACAGAACAAAGTTGTTAACAACTAAACATTAAAGGTTTATAAAATCGACACCAACTTTAAATGTGTAAATCCTAAACAAATATATGTTCCAAGCTTTTCCCTGAAAAGGCAAAATTAGACCCTTAAAACTAATAATAAATTGAATGCATTAGATCTTAAAGCTTTAGATAATATATTATAGACTTGAGCCATTGGCCTGCTCCAATCAATTACATAAGTCAACAACATCTAAATGATAACTTAGAGTAACTTATGAGAGCTCTTCAAATCACCAAATCCCATACTCTAACCTTCTAAACAGTAATTAAAAGTCGTGTCTTCCTTTTTCTTAACCATTATAACAATCCCTCGACAATGTATGCAGTTTACTCCCACCGTCCTCAAAAGTATGGCTTAAGGTACAATTTTTTTTGTCCTCAAAAGAATGACAATAAGTACATAAAGTAAAGGAAAAATATGTCATTTAGTGGGGTCCACTAGTATATAAAAAAAAGACTCATCAATTTATGAAATTTTGTGGGGACACTAAAGATAAACTTGGACCTTTTTCTACTCTCTTTCCTCTAATTTGTTTTTCTTAATTTGTGTACAAAATGTACTTTGGTCATCCTTTAGAGGACAGAAGGAGTACAAGGTTCCTATGACTTGTCAATCTGCCAAGTGACTACCAAGAAACATAAGATGGTAGAAACTATCAAAACTATATCAGCACAAATTCGTGAAGCACCATTTTTTCGATGAATTTCAACTTCTTAATCGAATAATATATTTATTTATTATTAGAAGTAGCTCCATTAAGAAACAATACATAATTGTCTAAAGTATATGAGACTCAGGGCATGAACTACCTGAATAAATAGTCGATGGAGACGTTCTTGCTCAGCATTAGTAAACCTTGGAAATGCTCTGCAGAATTCCTTTAGATGTATATAAGAGAATCAACAAAGTATAGTCAAGGGATAGAAGAAAATTAGTTGTTTATGAAGCTGAAATAAAGCAGCAGTCATAGATATATGATACTCAGTTATGCTTACTTTTTGATAAATTATTTTTATTACCAGATACAAAGAAATGGTAAAATATTGAAAGGTATATTCCAACCAACAATATAAAACGTGACTCATTTTACCCCTATTTTTCCTAAAACCAATTTGATCCCAAAACTATCATGATGCTTATTTTTACCCTCGTACTTTGAATTTTGATTTTAAGTGGTTCTTTTGTAAAATAAAAAAAATTACATACATCACACAATTGCCATACTAAATAACTTAAAGACATCCTAAAATAAGACTTTACTTATTGCTGAGATTGTAAGGATTCTCAAATTAAAGTAGATCCAAATTCCAAACTTTATCTATTCTTGGATCTTAATTCTTTCTTGAGCATTCCACAGGATCCGTCACACAACTGTCATACTAGACTAGAGAAATGACCAAAAATGCCCCGAAATAATAATGGATTTTACTACTTAATAATGAAGCTAACAAATGTACAAATAATAAACAAAAGAATGAAACATAAGAACCCTAATCAACCTCTCAATCACTCCCCTAAGAACGATACCCCAGCTTTACTTAATCCCAATTCTTTCTTTAATAATGTTTATTTCATGTAATTAATTTTATATTTGCCTTTCAGATTTTACATTTACAGATTTTTACTCAAGAAAACGTCATTCTAAAATCACCAATTTCAATTAAAAGTATAATTTCCATTAATTTAAATAAGTAAAGATAAAGACTACCTGTTTGGAAGAAGTTGTGAGTAGGGAACGTAAACCCAATTTAAATGACTTCTTCAAATTCAATTGCCTTGTTCCTGGAGCTGGAATTTCATTTGTTTCCTCCATTAATATCACCGATCTAAATCTGAAAATGTAAACAGCTATAACAACGAATTATGCAAGCAATACAAATATATATAGAGAGATAAGGGGAAGGGGAAGGCGGGAGATTGGAAATTGGGGAAGAGCATATTTCACGTGGATAATATGTTGACCCGAGTTAAGTTGATTCAAATAATAATATTACAAAATATATTTATCTTTACATACGATTAATTTTATTACAAAATATATTTATCTTTACATAAGATTTATTTTATTAGAGTAAAATACAGTGATACCCCTCTAGATAACTATAGTAACACTCACCTTCTTTTTAGTTTTTTAGATAACAATTAGTATCCCTGCAAATTTTTAAGGTTAACTAAATAGATAAAGTTATATATCTTGTATGTTATCAAATTTTAATTCCTGAATAATAATAATAATAATAATAATAATAATAATAATAATAATAATAATAATATGTGTGTATGCGCGCGCGTGTTTAATTATTCTTTTTTAATACAATACATTTAATTACAGTTTTATTTGTAATTAAGACAATCTCATTAAAATTGTTGGTAACATATTAAAAAACTAATTTAGTTTAATTAATGCATATTGTAGACACTCGAAAATTTGTTTTCCTGTTACTAACTATGCAGGAGGACAAAAACGTCTTTTTCACTCCAGAAATAATCCTAGAGGACCACAACATCAGTTCCAACCCCGGATACAACCCCAAGAAAGTCAGTTCCAATCCCGGGGATAACCCCGGGAGATCAAGTTCAAATGCTCGGAGTCAACCCCGGGAGGTCAAGTCAACCTTAGAGATAACCCTGAGGACAATCAGAGTTAACAACAGGTCAATCTCAGAGATAACTAGGGGAAAAGACTGCTACAACTGTGCTAAAACAGGAGATAACCCCGGGAGGGGCAAAATGGTTATTTTGCTAATTCAAATCAAATCAACTCATTTCAACTCAAACTGCTTCAAAAGAAGTCCCATAAGAACCATATCTTAACTTTCGAGCGTAAACTACGCAAAACAGCTCAACGGACTACCTGACGGAGACCCGAAAATACTATATCGGTCATGGACCCATCTTTCCGGATTCAAAAAAGCGCAAGCCCTATGTCATTGCGTAGCTCTCGGAAAGAGCTTTCCGGAATGGTATGGCACGCTTCCATCGGACTCCCGGATTGAAAGTTATGAAGGTTCGAGTTCACAGCGCATCGTCCAAGTGCACGTACTTCGAAACGACGAGACCCGCAGAGCTCAGGGCACCCCGGGCAGCCGCAGGTAGACCCGCGGCTCCTTGGTCTATAAATATGAGCTCTTAGCAGCTCATTTGAAAAAGGAAAAAATGAAGAAAAGAGAGAAAACTATGTCCATTTTAGTCTGTAACCTCTTCTAGAGTGCTCTAAACTGAGTGATTCTTTTTTCTAAACAATTGTAAGCTCGTGTTTTGTAACATACTGAAGTTTAACCGGTGGAAACCAAGTTTTCAGGCCTCAAAAGCTATCTGAAGTCTTCTTGGCATCCCACTGTAAGATTTTTTAGATTTTTAAGCTTTCGACTACTTATATATATATATATATATATATATATATATATATATATATATACTTACCGCTTTTATATAAATATCTGCTTTAATTGCTTTCATAATATAGATATTTAATCTTTTAGCCTGCGGGCTAGATTTGCTTAAATCTGACTATTCCTCACTTTAACCGATTCATGGTGACTAAACTTGACCCGTTGAAGCTGGAATGGTTTAGATTTACTCAAATCTAGCTCTTTTTTTCTAGCTTTTGTATATATTGCTGTTTCATGTGAGCCTAGGAATCATGTGATCACAAATTTAGCCTCTAAATCTAGATTCGATTCCCGTGATGGACATTTTCAGCTGCAACCAACTTGTAAATTATCTATGGTGTCTGAATATCCTTAGATGGATCTCATGCCCACAAGGAATTCGACACTACTATGTATCTTATTTTTTCAAAGATGTCTCGTATCTCGAAAATAGAAGTAATCAAGCTGAACATATAATAAAATGGAAGTATCAAAGGCCTCAATTACTATTGAGCATAAGGGTTTGAAAACCTGTTTTCCAAAACTTCACTGCTATATCTTGTTAAAATTGAACTTCTATACAAAAGTCAAACCCTTTGTATATAGGTGCAAACGAGGCATAGCACTACTTCAAAACAATTGCATATAGGCACAACTCACACACACATATACGTAGATAAAAAGAAAAATGAAAAGTGGCGGTAACCGTGTTTTCATGAAAGTCGGAGGGTGCCTAACACCTTCCTTCCGCTTAATCTAGCCCCAAAACCCTAACGAATCTCGGTTTCCAAGACCAGTTAAACAATGTCCAATCATTGGGTCTTTGTGCAAACCTTTCTCGGTTGAGTTGGTACAACCATTTCAAAATTATCAACTGACGACTCTAAAAGTCAAATCGTCGACATTTACATGTCGGGCCTTTTCAAACTTGTTTTTTCAAACAAAACTCATCTAAAATGAGAACACCAAAAGGCAAGCACAGAAAGGGACAAAAAAAATGCCGACGTCGACATGTGGCGACTCTGCTGGGGACTTCAGTAAGAGGGCTTAAGCCGCTATTCAAACTTTTCAAAACTTTTATCTACTTATGTATGAATATTACATTTACATTGAATGGATGTATACTAGTGCTTTATTTACTGCACTTTAGTGCTTCGCACCATATCTGCCTGTGATATTAGTGCTTCGCACATGTCATCATTTCCATACGGTGAGACGAGATGTATGTGAATGTATGTTGTGTGATTCCTCCACCAGGAGGCTAACCCATCGGTGTTTGATTACTAGACTCGTCGCAAGACTAATTCCACGAGGCTCAGGAAAGGCACCACCCAGATTCGCTCCAGTTGAAGGATTGGATTAACTTCCCATCAAGTAAATTGCGATGATTTGGGGACCTTCACGCCAAAAAGTCGCGAGAGTATCCTAAGATAGGTCAGTCTCTGATAAACCAAACGCGGAGGGAAGTCTCTTCATACCTTCCCATTTCAATTACCTGTAATTTCAATTACTTGTAATTTCATTTCCATGTCAATCTCAATGTAATGGAAAATATAAAGGAATATATGAATATGCATTCCTTTTCCCTATCAAGACCTGTCATGCTATCCTGTCATTAAAACAACTAACATCTGTTTTACAGGAAAACATTAAAACTCTCCTAAAATAGACACATTACATAGCATACAACATCTTCATGTTTCCCCAGACTAAACTACTTAGTCTTTTTGTAGGGAAACAATTGGTCTCGTTGCCCGTTCAAAATCCAAAAAGGCACTAAGCCCACTTCCAAACATGGCTACAAGTGCCCAGCCTGATCCTATTCCTGTTTCCCGAGAGGAGTTCGAAGGATTAAGGAATTAAATAGCATAATTGGCTGTCTTTCTAAAAGAACAAAGTAAAAACACTCGGGGCCAGACAATGCCTACTCAACCAGAGTCATTCACACTAGGGGGCAGTCAGGGTATTGACTGAAAAATGGAAATCCAGATACCTAAGCCTTATTCCAATAAAGGAACCAACAAAACCCCTGAAATCACCCATCTTAAAGAAGATCAAGACACCGGTGATATTCTGAAGAAAGTCCAACAAATGGAGAAAACCATCTGGTCAATCAAAGGGAGTGTCACCTATTCAGATCTCTGTATATTCCTAGGGGCTCGATATCCTGACAAATTCCAAGTCCTAGAGTTTAAAAAGTACAATGGGGCAGGCAATCCCTATATGCACCTGAAAGTATACATTGGCGAGCTATGGTCTTATGCTGAAGATGAAAGCCTCAGAATGCAGCTTTTCCAAAAGAGTCTCACTGGAGAGGCTAAAGCCTGGTATGCCCGACTTGACAATGCCAAAATCCACAACTGGGAAGAATCGGCCCACGCCTTTCTAAATCATTACAGTTTTTAGTCACAAATGGCACCGGATCGATACCAAGTGACTAAAGTCAAAAAGCAAAGCACTGAGTCTTTTCGAGTATATGCCCAAAGGTGGAGACGTCTGGCATCGCAAGTCATTCCATCAATTACAGAAACTGAGATGGTAATGACATTTATTGATATCCAAGAGGCACCTTACTATGAGAGAATCCTAGCAGGCATAGAAAACCCATTCTCGGAGATGATCAAACACGGCGAAATGGCAGAGATAGGCCTGAAGGCAGGTAAGATTAAAGACTTCACTACCTTGTAAGCAGTCGCCGAGCATATACAGACTGACAAGTATGCAAGCGATCCCAAGAGGGTACCCGATAAAGGCAATAAAGATGTATCCCTCGTTTTACAAGGGCAAGCTAGGAGACCAACTTACAGTCCCCCCATTTGGAAAAAGTAAGAAAATCTGCCATTTCAACAATAAGTTGCATTCAACCAATACCAGGACAGAAAGAGAAAATTTGAAAGAACAGAAAATCGGGTGTTCACTCCACTGGGCGATTCCCTTGAAAATGTATTGGCGATGTTAATGGATCACAAGAAAATTACCGAACTGGCTCCACCTCTGGAACCAGGGAGCAAAAGATACAATCTAAGGCAAAGATGTGCTTACCACTCAGGGTCTCCACGACACGACACACAAGATTGTTGGTCTTTAAAACATAAAATTCAGAATCTGATCAAAACTGGGAGTATTGTGGTCTAACGACCTGACCAACAAAATGTCAACACCAACCTTCCATTGCAGCATGATATGGAGGGAGTAAACATGATCGGGTCAGGAAGCACTGAAATGTATCCAAATCGTAAGTACAAAGAAGGATGGAGGAATACCCCCAAAGGCACAGAACAAATGTCCTAAAGTGGGAAAACTCGAAGGAGGGTATGACAGTGATGTAAAAATTAGAGACGATCCAGAACCAAGTAAATCTGCTAGCTAAGCTGATAGTGCACCAACATCAGGATACGAGGCAGTTTTTCACTCAACTATCATAAAGCCAAGAGAAAAAAGAGGTTAACCATACCGCGAGCCCATATCTCTCCAGCATGAGCCAACTAAATGAAGAAGGTAAAAGCATGCTGAAAGGATAAGAAAAGGGAGATGATAAAGTTGGTAAAAGATCTTGCCAGCAGAAAAATCGCTCAAAAGAATGCGAATTCTCAAAGAAAAAAGATCAAACAACCTCTAAAAGAGGCCAAAAATTCACCTCTCTAAGCAAATCAAATGAAGAAATGCTACACTTTCTGATAAGCGAAGGAAGGATTACTGAGTTGCTGTCTCCTATAAATCCCAAGATAAAGAGTTATGATTCCACCAAGATATGTCTCTACCATTCTAACTCACCTGGACATACAACTGAGGGATGTTGGCCTTTGCGACATAAAATCTAGGATCTCATTGAAAATGAAGAGCTGAAGATAGAATTCCTCATGACCAGAAAAGGCGAAAAGGAAATAAAAAGCTTAAGATGTCCACTCGAGACAGGCAGTTCAAAAGAGGTGAAGGCTATGAGCACCAATTCTAGCAGAACACAAGGTGGACTGATCCTAATGCAAGGAATGACAGAGGAGACAATGGAATTCCTGAAGGAGATTCCTTCGCAAACATCAAAGATCTTGTGGTCCAAAGATAGAAACCACGTTCCTGATTTTATCACCTTGGATGATGAGGAGGAAATATTAATCCTTTCCAAGGAAGAAAATGCCAAAAAGAAAAGTTCCTTGCAAGAAATGCAACAAAAGTTCGAGGGAGATTTCATGGTCGAATCCTCTCAAGCCCAGGAAAAAGGTGAAGGAATAGATGAAGAAAAAGGTGGTGAGGTTGTCGGGGAAACTAACCCATCCAAGAATCAGGAGTTCATACATTTTTGCGATGGGTCCAGTTCAAGCGTCCCTGAGGAATGTACTGAATCAGGAAGCGATCAAGTTATGACCATAAGTGAAGATATTCAGAACTAAGAGGTAACCTCTATCGTGAGACTTGAAGGTAACATAACCACTAACGACTGGACTATCAGGCCTCAGCTAGCCAAGAAGATATAGATCTAGAGGATAAAGTTGAGATTTTCAGGAGATGTTGGGACGGAATCACTTTCTTCGCAGTATGCCTTTTATTTTCCACGCATGTAAATATTAAAAAAAATCAAAAAATCAAAAAATCAAAAAAATCAAAAAATCTAAAAGTCAAAATTAAAAAAATCAAGCCAGTCAGGTCTCAGCCAAAAGCCTGAACTACGAAAGACCTGATCTCCCATCATCAATAGGAGTACGTAGACAGCCCATTCTGGTGCAGTCAAACTAAATAAAACCTAAAAAAACACTTTTCAAATCGTTTAGCTCATCAAGCAGGAACTATGCAGACCTGATCTCCCGCATACATAGGAGTATGTAGGCAGCCATTAGTAGTTTGGTCTGACCCTCAAAATAAAGTTCTAAACACAAACATAAATCCCAAGACATCAAAATCAAAACTGAAAGGTCTACGCCCAAGAAAAACCCTCAAAGTCTGCGACCCATTTTGAGAAGACCCAACAACACTTCAATGTCATTCCATCAAATCTGGCACAAGTCCCAGAAAGGAAGAAACAACGATACACCAAGACAACCAACATCAAAGATCTTCAAAGAGCCGACACCCTCAGTCACAAGTCTTCATTAAATCAGAAGAAAATCATTAAGGCTGATTGCGCAAACAAGTCAAGAATAATGATTGAGGGCATCAAATCCCAAATCCACTACCTGTTCACCATGTGGTACGGAGGTAAAAGCCTTTTGCGATCTTGACATCTTATCGGCCCATCTGTCAAAGTAACTATCCCAGACAACAAGTAAGTCTGGGGCAATTTCAAAATCTGCGACAACCCGATATTGGGACCCTTATAACAAGACTGGGGCAATCTCAGAAATAGCGATAACTCAACACTGGGGCATTTATTAACCATCCTAAAGAGGAAAATGCACCAGTCAGCACCATCAACATGGTACATCATCATCAGAGCTTCCCTCATATCATCTCACTGGCGATTCGGTATGATCATTTGATCTTTTCCAATTATACTGTTCTCAGAATGAATAATCTACATCTGAGGTATGACTCTTTCATCTCTTTATGAGCTTTTAGTCTCTATTTACATGCATTAGCGATAATATACTGTTAAGTTTTTGCTTAACTTGTTATGAATGAGATTAATTCGGATAAGCTTCCGTGGGGCAAAAATCATGGGAACGATTAGAGAATTAAGACTATTCAACTCTTTTAATTGGGCGCGACATCCTAGTTTAAAACGCTTGTTGGAACAGACTTGACCTTATATGTATGTCTGCACTTTGTGATTGCCCAGAAACTCTTAGTTGTGGGGTATGAGGCTATTACAAAAATAATGGCAATTAATGAAAAGATAAATGATAAGTCACTAGCCTAATGTCTCGAATCGTGGCCTAGGTTACTCGAGTTATTAAGCCTGAGGGGTGTCTTTACACCTGGTGCCCTAAAGCCATCTGGTTTGGGAGTCATTGGCCCAACGCTCCTTACATGGGCAACTTAGCGCCTAAGAAAACGAGCATTAAAAAAAAGAAGGGCAAAACCTGAGCTGATCCGAATCGTGGCCTAGGTTATTCGAGTAATTAATCTCGAGGGGTGTCTTTACACCTGGTTCCTTAAAGCCATCTGGTTTGAAAGTCATCGGCCCAACGCTCTTTACATGGGTGACTTAAAGCCTAAGAAAACGAACCTGTCAAACTCAGGCAAAGAAGCAAATAAAGTGATTGCCTGATTTGTCTTGAAGCGTGGCCTTTATTACTCAAGCCAATAAACACGAAGGGGTGTCTTAACACTTAGTGCCCTAAAGCCCTCTCGTTTGGGAGTCATTGATCCAAAACTCGTTACATGGGTAATTCTGAATAGCCTAAGAAAACGAGACAAGATTAGGCGAGGGAAAAAAATTTACGAAGGCATAGAAGTGAAGCCCCTGTTAAGAATTGCGTCACTCATAGTGCATGTGTCATATAAAGTCAATTCTGCGAAGAATAACGTGTAGAGCAAAGATAAAGTATCTCTGATATAGGGACTTAAGTCTTTTGAATCTAATCCTACCCATGTATAATGACCATGAATGTTTCAAATTTCCTTGTGATTTCATAACTCATAAACTTTTTGTGACGAACGAGATTTTTGTAAATTAATTTTTAATATTTATTGAATTAAATAAATATTTTTCGATGATTTAATTATTGGATTAAATAATTATTTGATGCAATTGTGGTAGATTAATTTAATTATATGTGTTACATTTATTAAATTAAATAATTATTTGATGTAATTTGGTACAACCCTACTGGATAAAGTTAAGGAGGCTCAACTTCAGGACGATGGATTGTATATGTGTTATGTCATATCAAATCGTATTTGAGTATATATTTGTTATGTAGACCATATCATCAGCATCATAAAACATATCGTTATACGATGGCTTGTTATTTCAAAATTTACAGAGTTTGGGTCATGACCATATGGCCTTATACGTGATTTTAGTATGTCAAACATAAACGTTTTCGTAAAATTTATACTCTTATTTTATTATGCATGTTATTACGAAGAGACCAAAGTTTAAATGGTTGGATTTGGCATTATAACGAATCCGTAGTATTAATTTTCATGGTTTTTGTTCAAAACCTTCAAGAACACAAAGAACAGTGAAATTTATATATTTTAATTCTGTGATTATATGTTTTAATGGGTTAAAATCATTCTATAATTGTTGGGTAATGATTATATATGAATTATAACATGTGGGTACGTGTAATTTGGTGAAATTAGTGTTTATGAAGTGTTGATTTCGCTGAATTCTGTGTTCTTCGCGAACTGAAAATTCAGAGTATGGGGTTTCGTGCCGCGGCGCCAACTCCCAGTTCATTTCTCGCTCCGCAGCGCCAAGTACCAGGCCTCAGCTCCACGGTGCCGCAGCGCCAAGACTAAGTACAAAAGGGGCGCCGCAGTGCCACTTAGCAGAATGTCCAGAAAATATTTTTTTTAATTGTTCAAGTCTAGCAATGTGTTAGTAACTTATAGTAATGAACATAAAAACTTGTTAGACATATAATGAGGTGTTAAAATAAATTCTTAACACGTCCATAACACAATTATGTGTAAATTGAATGATCGAATGCATAGTTAGCTTATTGTTCGTGAAATTTAATTTTTGACAATAAGTGTAGTAATTGACTAAGTATAGTCATAACTTCGAGATTAGACAAAGAATAATTTATGATGTTTAGTACATTGTAATTGACTGGTATTGTGAACGTAATTGATATGTAGGATTTAAATCAAAGAACGAGTTTAGTTAAAGTGTAATCATCGCACGAGGCAAGTTTTCCTAACCCTACTTGTTATCGTTATATAAGTTGATTTATTCACCTTTCTACGTTGAGCAAGTTATCATTATTATTGATCAAGTCTGTTTTGTATATTAAAGTTTATCAATCTTTCAAGCATGATGTTGTTATACAATACTTATTCTATTGTATACCTTTTGAGATTATGTTCAAGTTAAATATTCATTTACTGTTAAACCTTGTTAGACTAACGAACCCTTATTGATTCGACTAGTCCATAGTTGATGAGCGTTCTAAATTTCAGAACCCTTGATGAATTATCCAAACCAAACTTCCTTTGGTGCGGACTCTGATGTCAAACTGAGATGAACAACCCTGTATAGGGGACGCTTTAGCGTTAAGATATTGTGCACAGTATGGTACTAAGGGTTGACCCCCCTAAGTACGAGAAGAAAGGTCCATAGACTTATGACTGTTAAAGGTTTCAAGTATAATCCTTGAAAACCTAGGACATAGTTCAAGGTCTTATGACCCTCAGAAATTTCTTTGATTCTTGTTATTCATTCTTGATTCAAAAGTTGAGCTTTTATATTCAAAGTTATTATTTTTCTCTCATGTTATTAGTCATTGTTATATTGTTATACTTGTTGGCAATCGTGTTCACTCTTGCGTAATAATAACATTGAAGTTAAGAACGAAAGAGCAGACGAACCTTCCACTAGTAAAGGCAAGGGTAAGCTTAGCAAGTAATGAAGATCGTTTATTTATGTGGTTATGTAATGATAATTAGAATGGATGTTACTTAAGACTTATTTATTTATGTTTCCGCACAGATGATTTAAGGTTAGAGTAACTTGGGATTTATTTATTATGCAGTTGATGTAACCCCATAAGGGGAGATTTATTATTATTTCTGTCTATTGCATGGTTTGCATTTATTTATGGGTAGATAAATGGATGATGTTTGTACAGTTAACACCAAATCCTGTGGAAATGGTAGTACCGAATTTGGGGGTGTCACACTTTTACTTCAAATGCCTTATTCACAAGAGTGTACTGATCTTGATGGTCGAGCCATCGAGCTTTTGGTGCATTTTGTTCTTTTGATGTGCAGGATATTGCTCACTCGTGACTTGGTCAACAAAGAGAGTTTCTCATATGAATCCCCAAGATCAACATGTGAAAGATCTAGGGCATTTTTCGATCCCAGGAAAGGGAAGGAGTTTAAGACGGGATCAAACCTCTCATCAAAAGAAAGGGGAGAACTCCTGAAAGAAATCATGGCGACATAAGCTTGCCCTTACAAAAGAAGGGAAAAATTCTAAAAAAAGTCTTTAACTCAAGAGTAGAAGGCTGACGACAAAAGGTCTAGTGAATGAAATCTACACCATCAAACATGTTAACCTGTGTCAAGTCCTCACAAGTTGAGGCCTCTACACCTAAGTTCAAAGTTGGGCAGTGAAAGAATGAGCCGCACCCTCCAGGGATGTCAGCAGCACTCAGGTCATTAGTCCAGCCGGGTTACGAATCAAAAGCACAAGGAAATGGGGCACAAGCACCCAACAGCGAAAAGAAACTCCAAATCACCTCAGAAAGGGTGAGGTAAGGTTATACTCCAGACAATTTAAAATGTGCATGAACCTAGGACAATA
Source organism: Panax notoginseng (assembly GCA_016801055.1). Lineage (NCBI taxonomy): Eukaryota > Viridiplantae > Streptophyta > Magnoliopsida > Apiales > Araliaceae > Panax > Panax notoginseng. The sequence goes on from CM029018.1 coordinate 94,709,722, forward strand.
GACTCCTAAGGATAAATCTAGGTCATCACATCATGCATGATCTACACATGTGCAAATGCGCTACATCAGCGTACATCTCCATCAAGATTTAGCATGCATCTCTAGTAGATTTAAATATGTGTGCACATTAAATGCCTAGATTAAAGGAAAATTTCATCGCATACATCATTTGGTATTATAAACTATTAGCATCAATCCAGCGTAACATTATGTGGAGTCTGGTGAAGTAAGTCGTTGAGTGTTACTTTAGCAAGTTATCGAAAGATATGGTATTCTAAACCATTGGCATCAATTCAGCATAACATCAAGACAGTTCAGTGATGAAAGCTTTGTATACCACTTTGCGCGTGGGAATTGAAATAGTGTGGTGATGTCAATGTAGTCAACTACCAGCAGAGTAGGATCCGTTGTCAAAATACCAGCATGGTAGGCACCGTTGTCAAACTACCATCATGGTAGGCACTGTTGTAAACTACCAGCGTATACATCGGGAAGGTCCGGTGATTTTAGAACGTCATCCCTAGTAGAGATATAGAAAACATCTCAATTTTTCTTTATCAAATAGGCATCGACAACACCGACAAAAAGCATAACCGTTGGAGTCAACACCAGCATAGGCATCAGTAATAACCGGTAAAGGTAAAGCAATTTGTGATGTGCGAAGTATGATTTGTGAATTGCGATTTATGAAATGCGATGTGCGAGTTTCGAAGTGCGATTGGCCAAAATCGAAGTGCAAAGTGTGATGTGCGATTTACGAACTGCGATTTGTGAAATCATTTTAACATTCATCATAACATTCATTACATTGCGATTTGCATCATTAAAAATACCTTGTCATATTTCAAATGTCTAGTAATCTTTATCATGTTCATTCCATTGCATTGCATGAACATGATAAAGAGGGGCATCTGTAGATACTCGAAATTTTATTTTTCTGTAACTAACTATGCAGGAAGACAAAGAGTTTTTTTCACTCCAAAGATAATCTTGGAGGACCACAACATCAGTTACAACCCCAGAGATATCCTCGGCAGATCTAGTTTCCAACCCCGAATATAACCCCGAGAAATCAGTTTCTAACCCCGGCGATAACCCCGAGAGATCAAGTTTGAATGCCCAGAATCAACCCTGGGAGGTTAAGCCAACCTCAGAGATAACCCTGAGGACAGTCAAAGTTAACAGCAGGCCAATCTAGTGGATAACCTTGGGAAAAGACTGCTACAACGGTGCCAAAACTAGAGATAACCCCGGGAGGGGAAAAATAGTCATTTTACCAACTCAATCTCAACTCAAATCAAATTAACTCATTTCAACTCAAACTGCTTCAAAAGAAGTCCCACAAGAACCATATCATAACTTCCGAGCGCAAACTACGCAAAACAGCTCAACGGACTGCCTGACGGAGACCCGTAAATGCTATTTTAGTTATGTACCCATCTTTTCAGATTCAAAAAAGTGCAAGCCCTATGTCATTGCGTAGCTCTCGGAAAGAGCTTTCTAGAATGGTATGGCACGCTTCTATCGGACTCCTGGATTAAAAGTTATGAAGGTTCGAGCGGACAGCGCATCGTCCAAGTGCACGTACTTCGAGACGACGGGACCCGTAAAGCACGGGGAACCTTGGGCAGCCGCAGGTAGACCCCCAACTCCTTGGTCTATAAATATGAGCTCTTGGCAGCTCATTTGAAAAAGGAAAAAAGGAAGAAAAGAGAGAAAACTCTATCCATTTTAGCCTGTAACCTCTTCTAGAATGCTCCAAACTGAGTGATTCTTTTTTTTAAACACTTGTAAGCTCGTGTTTTGTAAAATACTAAGGTTTAACCGGTGGAAACCGAGTTTTTAGGCATCAAAAGCTATCTGAAGTCTTCTTAGCAACCTACTGTAAGATTTTTCAGATTTTTAAGCTTTGTACTTCTTTTATATATATACATTTACTAACGTTGAGATTCGCGTTGTGGGGATATGTCCGGATCGTCGATCCATGTCTTTTTATTGCTTTATATATATATATATATATATATATATATATATATATATATATATATATATATTAAAGCTGTAAACGCATCGGATATTATATCCAGGCTCAATCGAATCTAAGTTCGATGATATATATATATATATATATATATATATATATATATATATATATATATATATATATATATATATACATTTCAAAGTCCTGGCCTGGAGTTTACTTCGTGGTCTTTTACTGCTTATATATATATATATATATATATATATATATATATATATATATATCTACATTTCAAAGTCCTGCCTGGAGTTTACTTCGTGGCAGTCAATCGTTCATATATATATATATATATATATATATATATATATATATATATATATTACCGCTTTTATATAAATATCTGCTTTAATTACTTTCATTATGTAGATATTTAATATTTCAGCCTGCGGGCTAGATTTGCCTAAATCTGACTATTTCTCACTTTAACCGGTTCATGGTGACTAAACTGGAACCGTTGAAGCTGGAATAGTTTAGATTTACTCAAATCTAGCTCTTTTTTCTAGCTTTTGTATATATATATATATTACTTTTTCATGTAAGTCTAGGAATCATGTGATCACAGATTCAGCCTCTGAATCTAGATTCGGTTCCTATGATGGACATTTTCAGCTGTAACCAGCTTGTAAATTATCTACGGTGTCTGAATTTCCTTACATGACTCTCATGCCTACAAGGAATTCGACACTGCTATGTATCTTATTTTTTCGAAGATGCCTCGCATCTCGAAAATAAAGGCAATCAAACCGAACATATAATAAAATGGAAGTATCAAAGGCCTTAATACTATTGAGCATAAGGGTTTGAAAACCTGTATTCCAAAACTTCACTGCTATATCTTTTTAAAATTGAACTTTTATACAAAAGTCACACCCTTTGTATATAGGTGCAAAAGAGGCATATCACTACTTCCAAACAATTGTACATAGGCCCAACTCACACACACATATATGCAGATAAAAAGTTAAATAAAAAGTTGCGATAACTGTGTTTTCACGAAAGTCGAGGGGTGCCTAACACCTTCCCTCCGCTTAATCAAGCCCCCGAATCCTAACGAATCTCGGTTTCGAAAACCAGTTAAACAGTGTCCAATCATTGGGTCTTTGTGCAAACCTTTCTCGGTTAAGTTGGTACAACCATTTCAAAATTACCAACTGGCGACTCTAAAAGTCAAATTGTCGACATTTACATGTCGGACCTTTTCAAACTTGTTTTTTCAAACAAAACTCATCATAAATGAGAACACCAAAAGACAAGCACAGAAAGGGACAAGTAAAAATCCCGACGTCGACACATATTTTTGGATAAATGATACAAAAATTAAGAATTTTAAATTAAATTATTAATTGAGTTGTTCTAATTAGAGTGATTGAGTATGTTGATAGTTTAGTTTTTGATAATTAACAACAAAAAATATTATTATTTGAATTCTTAGTTTTATATTATGATTTTTATATGTTAACTTTTCTTGAGTATATGTCAAAATTTGAGATGTTTATAATTTTAATTATATTTTTTAGTATACAGTTGGTGTTGTTTTTATGAAATGTTGAATGAAATAAAATATAATAATATTTATTACTACATCTATCATGTAAAAAGATTTTTCTTTTAATATATTTTTTCTGTTTTTGAGTAACAACATTTGTCATTTTAACTGTAAATAATTATATCCAAGTGTGACTTATGTTTAGTTTAATATTTGAAAAAAATAGTTTATATGATTTTTAATAATTTATATGAATAATAAGATTCGTTCTGTAATAATAAGTTTGTTTTACGTAACTTTTAATATTTAGGAAGAATATTTATAATTTATTTTTTGCATGAATTTGTACTTTTTTGAGTATTAAATTTTACTTTTTAATTACAAAATAATAGATTTGAATGTATATTATGTAAATTTTAATCTTTGAAAAATTTAATTAGCAAAAAATGTATGACTTTATTTTCCTGATAAAATGAAAATTTATTATTTTTTGACATTTATGTTATTTATTGCACAAGTTCATAATGTAACTAATTAGATCAAGTTAAGTAAAAATTATACTATATATTTAGTGGATATATTAAGCATTATAATTTGAAGGGTGTATTAGACATTCTATTTTAAAAAAATAGATATTAGTTGGTCAACCACACTAAGTATAGTGAATGTTACATATTATAGACTAAAGGGGTGCTGATTGTTAATGTAAAACTAGAGGGATGGTGAGTGTTATTATGATTATCTACAGGGGGTGTTAGTGTATTTTACTCATTTTATTATATAATTATCTTTACTGAGAATATATATTTTTCTATATCTTTAAATAAAAAAATGTTTAGAGAGATTAAGAAAAGAAAAAAAAAGAGTCCAAAAAATAAAGAAAAAGATTTTTAACTTATATATGTGATTTTTCCATTAATTTGGCATTGATAGCATCTTCTGACGTGATCATCACAGTCAGCTTTGAGAGAGATCCAATAATGCCCTGTTGTTAATATCTTCTTGGCAAGTAAAGGACCGCCCATGTGTGGGCCACATACTCCACCATGGATTTCGTCCATGAGTCTTTGGGCTTGGTCTTTGTCTAAGCATCTTAGAAGGCCTATTATCACATCCCTTTTGTAAAGTGCGTCTCCCCTTAGATAGAATTTCATGGCCATTTTATGGATTCGCTTTCTTTCAGCTTGACTTACCCCAGCAGGATCCATCTCGCAGATACTCTTTGATGGAATGGTACCAGGGGTGTTGGATGGGAGGTAGCTCATCCGATACTTCTCCAATATAATTTCCATAGGCTGGTGCCTTCTAGCTTGCAAGTTTGATATTTGAGATACCTTATCTTTCAGATATGTTGATCAAGGAGGCCAGGGTTGCTAGCGTATCCGCCAAATCATTTCTGTTTCGAGAAATGTGGATGAAGGATATTTCTTCAAACTCCATAGCTATCTTGATAACTTGCTGATAGTAAGGCAGTAAATGCAATTCTTTAGTGTGATATGCCCCAGTGGTTTGCTTGATGACCAGTTCGAAATTCCTAAAGATAGTTAACCGTTTGACACCCATGGATTGGGCCAGTTTCAACCCCATTATATAGCCTTCTTTCCTACTAGCCGACTTGGGCTTAGGAATAAGCATACCCACCATAGAAACATGAATTTTCCTCAGAGGCTTTACAGATCCTGCATCTGTAAGATTTGATAGCAAAATTATAGAGGAAGGAACCGGTGGATATTTGTGCAAGTTCTGCTAATTTGATCTAGAGGAATGTCCTAATCCATTCTTCCTTGTTTGGCTAGGAATTTGAATTGGACTTTTGATTCCTTGCTGATTCTTCTCTAACCCTTATCCAGGCTAGAAACCCAAAGATATCATTTCCTGACTAGTCGACATTACTTCAGTGGAAATTCTGTGCTTTAAAGCTGGGGCCCCGATAGGTTGATAGTGAGTGTTGCTCTCTTCAAGGGCTTGAAAATTGACAATCTCAACTCCTTCATTGAGACTGATTAGAGGCATATCACATTGGACATGGACAAGATATTCTGGTTCAGCATTAACAGTGACCAGATTATCGTCGATGATGTATTTGACATGTTGATGCCATATGGATCCAAGGCCTTCCGAGCAACAAATTATATCATGTGGTTATGTTGAGCACTTGAAAGGATATATAAAAGGTATGTGGACCAATCTCCACTGGCAGTTCAATTTCTCCTACAGTATTTCGTCGAGACCCATCAAAGACTCTTACGACTATGTGGCTGCTTTAGATCCAGTTGGGATTGATCTTCATTCTTTCCAACGTGGCATAGGGGCAGATGTTCAAGGAAGATCCTCCATCTATTATCATACTTCCGACCACATATCCTGAAGCCATCACTGCTATGTGCAGTGACTTGCAATGTCCCGTCCCTTCAGGTGGTATGTCATCATCAGTAAAAGATATCACATTGCTGTTGAAAATGTGATATATCAAATGATGAAACTTGTCAATGTCCACCGTCATTGGCAGGTGAGCTTCTTCTAGAACCTTCATTAAGACCTTGCGATGATCTTCAGAAGAGAATACTAAGTCCAGAATGGATATCTGTTGATGTGCTTTTTTAAAGCTTTGCACCGCCTAGGCTTCATTATGCCCCATTGATGAGTGAGTTTTATACCTACGAATCGACCTCTAATTCAAGCTTAAACTGTGTTAATTCATCATGTTTGTGATTTGTTTTACTTGTTTAGTGTGATTTTTATGTTTAGGTATGGTGGCATAGCATTTGGACTTAAATGGTGGTTTCGTGGCGAAACTTGGCTATAAAAAGAGCTAAAACTGGACTGCAGCAGAATGAACCCCTGCCGGGGCAGTAGCACCCCCCGCAGGGGCGGACACTTAAAGAAGGAAAACCCCCGCCGGGGCGGGGGTGCGGGAAAAACAAAGAGTCATGTTTCTCTTGTACTGTTGCAGAGGCGTGAAGGGGAGAGATTGACATGGTTTGAAACTGTAAGTGGCGTCAAATTATGGTTAGAATATGTGTTCTAAGTTGGATATTAGGCAAGAAACAACAAGGGAGAAGATATCATACAATTAATTAGCAATTGGAAGCCTAAATTTTGAGAGATAACATTGGTGGAAGGATTGAAGGTCTGTGTTACGATAATTGTAAGTTGGAGCTAAGGAGAAGGGTGGTTCTGGATTCATTCTTTTTCTTTAATACAATAATTGTAATTGGGATGATGATTACTTTGATGATTTCAGTGTTTAATTCATTTGTGATGAAATAATTTACTTATTAGGCTTATGACGGATCTTATGATTGAACGATGATTATGTAACCTTGAATTTTAGTTTAATAATCTATCTTTCAGTTTATCTATAGTGATTTGTATTTTAATTTATGAATTGCTTGATCACCAATTTTGTGTGGAATTGTATGGACTCGCGAGAGGAAATATGAATCTAGACTTAGTCATTATAACATGTGTTCTTGAATTCTGTGAGTGAATGAAATCTTGATGAATGTTAGGGTAGAGATATACTTAACATCGCATGTAATCGATTAGAGAACTTGAATTTAAACCTTCTTTGATTGTAATTCACGTAGAGATATAGTGAATTAGTTGATTAAGGTGTTCAGCTTAATTCTATCTAATTTGTGGATTTAAGTTAATACGGTATTAGTGCATCAAGAGATGGCTAGTTCTATTTGAGTGTTCTTGATTAATAAACTGGGATAGTGAATTGAACTGAAATACGGTGTAGTAATCGGAGTGATACTTAAAGTGAAGTCGTAAGCCTAATTCTCAATTATTTGCTTGAAATTATAGTTTTTGAGTTTATTGATTGATTAGTATTTTCATATTTTTAGTTTTTAATAGTTATAATCATTGAATTGGATAGTTTAATAAAATTGAGATTAATATAAAGCTGGTAATTGTTAGGATTAATTTCATAATAGTCTCTTTGGGAACGATACTTGACTTCTCATTATATTACTTGTTGACCACGTACACTTGCGTGTGAGCGTATATAAATTTTACCTAACAAGTTTTTGGCGCCAGTTACCGGGGACTTTAGTATAGATTTTAATATTTTTCAATATCAGTTTAATTAGTCCAGTTTTATTTAAACATTTTTTTTCTTTTGTTTTGTTCTTTCTCATTTCAGGTTCTTGAAGTCAGTTAATCAAACTCGGTCTAAAAACCCAGACTTGCTTCCTTTTGAGGACGATATCAAGAAACGGTTTCCAAGGCTAAGTAAGTGGATAAAGGACACAAGGGAAAACTTTGAGAATTCTGAGACAGAAGAAATAATGGCTGTAGAAGACCAGAAAGCATTGAGGGATTATGCCACTCCCAAGGTGACGGAGTTACAGTCAAGTATCACCAGGCCGACGATTGCTGCAAACACTTTTGAGATCAAGCCTGGGACTATACAGATGATTCAGAACTTGGTACAATTTGGGGGATTAGCAAACGATGATCCGAATGAGCATTTGGTCATCTTCTTGGAGATATGTGACACCTTTAGATACAATGGGGTGTCCGATGACGCAGTGAAACTTCGCTTATTCCCATTCACTCTACGGGACAAGGCGAAGAGTTGGTTACATTCTCTACTGTCGGGACCAATCACTACATGGGAAGATCTTGCTCAGAAATTTTTGGCAAAATTTTTCCCACCAGCAAAGACTGCAAAAATGAGAAACGATATTACCATGTTTGAACAGCAGCATGGGGAATCTTTGTATGAGGCATGGGAGAGGTACAAGGAATTGCTTAGAAAGTGCCCACATCATGGATTACCTAAATGGCTGCAAATGAACACATTCTACAACGGGTTGAATAGGAATCTCAGGACCAGTATGGATGTAACTTCGGGTGGAGCATTTATGGCCAAGAGCTACGAGGAGACATATGAGTTGGTAGAAACTATGGCAGGTAATAACTACCAATGGCCTACATTGAGGATGACACAACTGAAGGTAGCTGGAGTATTAGAGGTAGACGGGGTAATAGCGTTGGCCGCACATATTTATGCTTTATCAAAGAAAATGGATACTCTGACGGGTGCACAACCACAACAGGTGGCATATGTTTGCGAGTTATGTGCAGGAGAACACCCTACAGAACAGTGCGCCATCAACCCATCATCAGTACAGTTTGTTGGCAGCTACAATAGGATTCCACAGAATATGTACCAAAATACCTACAACCCGGGGAATAGGAACCATCCTAACTTTTCGTGGAGTACTAATCAAAATTAGCAGGATCCATGACCATTATATCCCCCGGGGTTTCAAAATCAGAATCAACAGGCAGCTCCGCAGCATGAGAAAAAGTCAGATTTGGAAGAGATACTGTTGACGTACATAGCGGGTAACGAGGCGGCCATGAAAATGCAAGCAGCAACGATAAAGAACTTAGAGAATCAGATAGGACAGCTTGCATTGGCTTTGAACAACATGCCTCAAGGGACGTTGCCTAGCGATACAGAAAAGAATCTGAGAGGAAATCACGAGCAATGTAATGCAATTACACTGAGGAGTGGTAAAGCCTTGAGTGCTGATTGTGATGGGAAAGCAGGTACAGAAGAGGTTTATGAGAACGAAGAGAACGATTTGACAAGAAAAACTGAGGAAAACCTTGTGGAAAAGCCGAAGGAAGATAAACAGAAGATAGCTACACCACCGGTACCATTTCCGCAAAGACTAGAAAGTCAAAAGTTAAAGGATCAATTTTCAAGGTTTATGGACATATTCAAGTAGTTGCACATCAATATTCCGTTCACCGAAGCACTTGAGCAAATGCCACGATATGTCAAATTCATGAAAGAAATACTTTCAAAGAAACGCAAGCTCAAGGACTTCGAAACAGTGGCGTTAACTGAAGAATGTAGTGCAGTAGTGGAGAAAAAGTTCCCTCCTAAATTGAAAGATCCGATAAGCTTCACAATTCTGTGCGCAATTGGCAATCAAGATGTGGGGAGAGCTCTATGCGATTTGGGAGCGAGTATAAATCTTATGCTACTGTTCATTTACCGAAAGCTGGGGTTAAAGGAAGCAAAACCAACCAACATTAGTCTACAGCTCGTAGATAGATCATTAACATATCCACTGGGGATAGTCGAAGATGTGTTGGTGAAGGTTGACTCTTTGATCTTTCCAGCTAATTTTGTGGTGTTAGATTTTGAAGAAGATAAGAACATCCCTATCATCTTGGGACGACCATTCCTTGTGACTGGACGAACACTGATTGACGTGCCTAACGGAGAACTGATTATGAAAGTGTTCGATCAGGTAGTGAAAGTGAAAGTGTTCAAATAAATCCCAATCCCGATTGACAAGGAGGAAAGGTATGTGAACGTGGTGAATACACATGTTAAGTACAAAGATTGTAAAGAGGTTGGTGGTCTAAAAGCTTTGATCGAGGACATAAAGTCAAAGTCAATTTCAGAAATGCATTTGAATGGCCATGCAATAAATCATTGTTGGTGTTGTGTGATAAACAAACAACATGCCGCGGAGAGCCCAAACGAACTAGGATAACATAGGGAGTAGTCAGGCTGAAAGACTAAAAAAAAAATCAAGCGCTAATTGGGAGGCAACCCAATTTTACTTTTATTCTTAGTATTTTTAAGCATGCTAATTAATTCGTAGTTCAGAGTATAGTTTAGTGTGAGTTTAGTTAAAAGTCCAAGTTTAGGAATTTATTAGGTAGTTAGTCGAGTCATGTTCTATAGTAAATTCAACCCTCAACGTTCAATATTCTTGTTGTTATCTTAAATTTATCAATTTTTGGTGTTTCAGGTACTTGGGAAATGCATGGATATGTGTTGGACACAAAGAATTGGAAAAATCAAGTTCAACTGCAGTGTACTACCCCCCCCACTGGGGTGGGCTTTTATGAAGGAACCCCCATCGGGGTGGGGGTCTTGAATAAGAAACAGTGTACGCCCCCGCTGGGGCGGACAAATTGCATAGAAATCCCCCGCTAGGGCAGGGGTCTTGGTCCAAAAGCAGAACACCCCCCCACGCCGGGGCGGCCATCTACAACTTATAACCCCTCGCCGGGGCGGGGGTACAGGAAGTTGAACAGACAAATTCGGTAGTTACACACAGTTAACCCATCTTCTCCACTTACTTCTCTCATAACCGGCGCCTATACCCCCATTAACCCACAAATTAGCCACAAACTCCCCACTTCTCCACTACATTAACCCACTAAATACTTACACTACTTCCTCTCTATAAATCCAAGCCCTAGTCATATCAATTTCATCCCATTCCATACAATTTCACCAAAAATAGAGCTTGGATTCTTCTAGTTAGGGTTTTAACAAGGAGGAGAGTACTTCAATTAACCTCAGCCACTACATCAATATCGCCATTGAAAGAGAATTCAGTGAAATCAACAAGGGTAAACTTTGGTGCTAATCATTTTTCTAAGTTATTCAACATTATTGGGTTACAGTGGTCAAATTTGGGAGTCTAGTGGGTAGTGCACACCAAGTGTTCGACAATTTGTTCAAGTAAAGTTTAGGGGAAATTTGGCTAGAGTTCATCCATTCCAGTACCATGGCACTAAAACCAGCATCGAAAAGACAGTGAGGCAAGAGTTTCGGATCCACACCACCGACTCGGGCCTTTGACAGGAGAAAGTTCGTTAGTGCCAATGCCGCCGACCACTATGACTATTTAGTGGCTAAGGTACTAACCCCTGAGCTCGGCTTGGCACCCGACAACGTGGATGGCAAAATGAAACTACAAATATATGAAAAAGGATGGGATAGGTTCACTAACGAGCCGGAGCCAACGATTGTTAATGTGGTGAAGTAATTCTATGCCAATGCGGATGATAAGGCCCCTTTCATAGCATTCGTGAGGGGCAAGAAAGTACATTTCAGTGCTGATACCATTAATGAGTACTACCATCTGCGAGTTCCAGTGGAATGCCAGTATGCCTATTTGCGTGACCACGATCCCGACTATGAGGCAATTTTGACCGAAATAACAAAGCCAGGCACTACATGGGTCAAGGGCCGAAAAGGGGGCACTATCTTCCACAACAAGGACCTCAGCCGTTATGGTAAAATATGGTATGCGTTCATGTGCGCCAAGCTATTACCGTCCACACATACGATAGATGTGACAAAGGAGAAGATACTTCTTTTATATGCAATTGTGCAGAACTTTCTCATCGACGTAGGTGCCATCAACATTTTCTCCATACGAAGATGCCTACGAGGTCCATTTTTCGGTGACCTGCCACACCCATCTCTCATATGTGGGCTGTGTAGGTAGGCTGGAGTGAGATGGTTCGGTGATGAGACTACACAGATGCCGCTTCAAACTTTGGACACAAGGATGATCGCACAATATACAGTGTGGCCCGGGGGCTAGTCGCATCTAAGAGGGGTCGGGTTCATATTTCCACCAACCTTTGAGGAGGAGGCTGATGTTAAGGACACCTTCGATGATGACGAGTTCCAGGTAGACGAGAGGATGGGAGAGAAGGACACTGAGGAGATACCGCAGTCCGACAGAGATATGTTTAGCCCTCAATTTTAGAGCCTACAAAGACAAGTGGATGGGTACAACAAGGATGTGAACAGACAAATGAGGAGACTCGCGGCCAGACAAGATCACATGTTCGAGGCCATGAACATGTCCTTCACCTCTTTGAATGTGACACTTCAAAGTTTCAATCCAAATGCACAGTTTCCATAACAGTAGCCTGCCCCAATGCCAAGGTTTCCACCTTTCGATTCAGACAATGAAGAGCAACAACCACCACCAGCTCAAGCTTAGACGATTACAGGGAAGTCCTCGTACACCGAGTGATTTATCTTTCCAATGAGGACATTGTAATTGTTTAGTTTGGGGGAGTTAGTTTAATTTTTATATTTTTATGTTTTCGCGTTTAATTTAGTAGTTAGTTTTGTATATGTTAGTTTCGTGTTTAGTTTTAAGATCATTATATGTGTGCATTCATGTAGTGTAATAGTTGCATAGTAGAATAGTTTGGTAAATAGTTTTTATTTAGTTTATAATTCTGTTATGTTTATTCCATATATATATATATATATAAATATTTAGTTAAGTATTGTGTTATCTTGCATGAGTCCAACTGTTTGATATGTTACAGTCTATTTTGGCCAATGATGAGAATGTGATTAAGTAGACAAGTATAGTACCGATTATTAGAACTTTGACGTGATTATCTGTTATGAATTGGATCTTTGCCTGTTTGAAACTGGTATAATTAAGGTTAGCACGTTGGAGACAACTATGTTGACTAATTAAGTTTAAATTGGCACATAATGAACTTCTTAAGGAGAATACTAGTTTGAATAAATGAAAGACATGAATAGGCGGAGATGGCTAAATTTAGACAAAAACTTAAGTTTGGGGGAAAAATCTGGGATATATAAGCTTAAATTATTTTTTTTGAATAAATACCGTGGCTAGTCTTGTTTCGGGGCCTTTGTTACTTGAGCAAGTACGCCCGAGGGAATTGTCTCAACACCTAGCACCCTAAGGTCTTTATGGTCTGGGAGTCGTTAGTCGAAAGCTCGCTAAGGGGTAGCACTGTTAACCTAATGGAATGAGACATTACACAGTCATGGGAATTAAAAAAAAATAAAATAAATTAAAACGGGAAAAGAGCAAAACGCCCCCGTAATGAAAAGTAAAGCATAAGTATCCTGGATTGGACTCTTGAACTTGGTAGATGTTTGACTTTAGTTGGATCTTGTATGTTTTTGAAATTCTTGAGTTTACATTGTATGATGCTTTCAAAGAGATGTGTTATGTATTAAATTTGAATTTACATCAGTTAGCATTGGTGTTAAGCACACACGCACTATACTAGTAATAACATTTTAAGATTTGATGATTGATAGAAATTGTTGATTGGTTTTGATATGAAGTATTGTCATGTTTACTTAATTTCTCTGAGGCCGATTGAACATACTTGTTTTAGCACTACTGTTGAATTCGTAGGCATATAGACTAGTTGCATTTCATTGCATTGCATTGCATAGCACTGTTATTTTGTTTTATGCTCGAGGACTAGCACAAGTTTAAGTTTGGGGGAGTTTGATGAGTGGATTTTATACCTACGAATCAGCCTCTAATTCAAGCTTAAACTGTGTTAATTCGTCATGCTTGTGATTCATTTTACTTATTTAGTGTGATTTTTATGTTTAGGCATGGTGGCATAACATTTGGACTTAAATGGTGGTTTCGTGGCGAAACTTGGCAAGAAAAAGAGCTAAAACTGGACTGCAGCAGAAAGACCCCCCGTCGGGACATACATTTTACACACAAAACCCCCACCAGGACGGGGGTACTCGACCAAAGATAGTAGCACCCCCCACCGGGGTGGGCACTTAAAGAAGGAAAACCCCCATCGGGGCAGGGGTACGGGGAAAACAAAGAGTCCTGTTTCTCTTGTACTATTGCAGAGGCCTGAAGGGGAGAGATTGACATGGTTTGGAACTATAAGTGGCGCCAAATTATGGTCAAGATACGTGTCCTAAGCTGGATATTAAGCAAGAAACAACAAGGGAGAAGATATCATATAATCAATTAGCAATTGGAAGCCCTAATTTTGAGAGATAGCATTGGAAGAAGGATTGAAGGTCTAAGTTACGATAATTGCAAGTTGGAGCTAAGGAGAAGGGTGGTTCTAGATTTATTCTTTTTCTTTAATTCAATAATTATAATTGGGATGATGATTACTTTGATGATTTCAGTGTTTAATTCATTTGTGATGAACTAATTTACTTATTAGGCTTATGACGGATCTTATGATTGAACGATGATTATGTAGCCTTGAATTTCAGTTTAATAATCTATCTTTCAGTTTATCTATAGTGATTTGTGTTTTAATTTATGAAATGTTTGATCACCAATTTTGTGTGGAATTGTATGGACTCGAGAGAGGAAATATGAATTTAGACTTAGTCATTATAACATGTGTGTAAGACCCCGAATTTTATGAAATAAAAGTATTCAATTTTTTTTATAATTATTATTCAGTAAATGGTTAAATTGATAAATGTTAAAGTTAAGGGTGATATATGAATTTTTTCAAAATACGCAAGTAGTTATAAAATATTCATTGTTGTCGGGGAATATTCGTTTAGTCGTGGAATATTCTTTCTGTCGGGGAATATTCGTACGATGGCGCAGTCATTTGTGGGCCCCATAACAGAATAACTGTCGGATGAAGAAAACGACAAAATTGAGTTTTTTTAAATAACGGCGTAGTTGTTACCGTTAACACTGTTCGAATACCCGATGGTTAAAATACAGTAATACGCGTTATTGCACAGTAGCACACGGTATTGCACAATATTTTTAAAATTATTGATTCTTACGTAAGAAGGCACTACTCAATAATTGTTACAGTAATTACTGTTCAATATTTTATTTTATTGATTTAATAATTGCTACGTTGAAATTTTATATTATTGTTGTTCAATAATTGTCACTGCACAGTATTTCCCATTATCAGATTAATAATTCATATTATTTGAATAATATTATTAGATAACATTATTGGCAATGCCTAGAAAGTTCTGTCTAAGGAGAGGTTTGGTCATCTGATTGCGCGCCAGTAAGGAGAAATCCTTATTGGAAAGCCCCCCTCTTTCCTGGGAACGGCCTGGTTGTCATAAATGTGATTCTGTAATATTATCTGTGAATAATTAATTATTGATTCATATGATAAGGAAATATTTATTTTATGTGGATATAAATGAGGGATATATTTTTGTAGTTAAAAATGAAGGAGTTAATGTTGAGGTGTTTTAGCTGTATTTTTGTCGGAACGGAGGTATTGAAAAATAAATTAGGATTTTTTGAGATATTTTGCGAGGGTTATAATTTTTAATCTGACCGTTGAATCGTGGTAATATTTGGATATGTTATACATATATAAGTTGAGTATATGTCCATAAATTTTGAACCGTTAAAAATGAACGTATAATTTGTTATGAATTTTACGAGATGACTGGTTCAGAAATTGTTGAATTTTCGGAGTTAATCATTTTGGTGGAAAATTCTAGAATTGGTGGGCCCCACTCTTGGTTGGTGAAGAAATGTGCTGAGATTTTTATTCAAATGTGGTGGGTGGGAATAGTAGCAGGTAAAGCCATCAGGTTACAGGTTAAGTCTGCTTCGGCGTGCTAACATTTTCCTATAAATAGAGGGCAAAGTTAGAATTGAAAATCACACCAGAAACATAAACTTTCTCTCTTTCTCTCTCTATATTATGAAGCATATTTTGTGAGTATTTAGATACTTTGAGAGTTGCTATTCAGTGCAAGTTTCTTTCGGCTTTGTGAATACTCACAAAATATGCTTCATAATATTTAAATATCTAAATACCAACAAGAATATGTAAATATCATAATATTCAAAGTATCTAAATACTCACAAAATATGCTTCATAATATAGAGAGAGAAAGAGAGAAAGCTTATGTTTCTGGTGTGATTTTCAATTCTAAATTAGCCCTCTATTTATAGGAAAATGTTAGCACGCTGAAGCAGACTTAACCTGTAACCTGATGACTTTACCTGCTACAATTCTCACCCACCACATTTGAATAAAAATCTCAGCACATTTCTTCACCAACCAAGAGTGGGGCCCACCAATTCTAGAATTTTCCACCAAAATGATTAACTCCGAAAATTCAACAATTTCTGAACCAGTCATCTCGTAAAATTTATAACAAATTATACGTTCATTTTTTAACGGTTCAAAATTTGTGGACGTATACTCAACTTATATATGTATAACATATCCAAATATTACCACGATCCAACGGTCGGATTAAAAATTATAACCCTCGCAAAATATCTCAAAAACCCTAATTTGATTTTCAATACCTCCGTTCCGACAAAAATACAGATAAAACACCTCAACATTAACTCTTTCATTTTTAACCACAAAAATATATATCCCTCATTTATATCCACATAAAATAAATATTTCCTTATCATGTGAATCAATATTTAATTATTCACAAATAATATTACAGAATCACATTTATGACAACCAGGCCGTTCCCAGGAAAGAGGGGGCTTTCCAATAAGAATTTCTCCTTACTGGCGCGCAATTAGGTGACCAAACCTGTCCTTAGACAGAACTTTCTAGACATTGCCAATAATGTTATCTAATAATATTATTCAAATAATATGAATTATTGATCTGATAATGGGAAATACTCTGCAGTGACAATTATTGAACAACAATAATATAAAATTTTAACGTAGCAATTATTGAATCAATAAAATAAAATATTGAACAGTAATTACTGTAACAATTATTGAGTAGTGCCTTCTTACGTAAGAATCAATAATTTCAAAAATACTGTGCAATACCGTGTGCTACTGTGCAATAACGCGTATTACTGTATTTTAACCACCGGGTATTCCAACAGTGTTAACGGTAACAACTACGCCGTTATTTGTAAAAACTCAAATTTGTCGTTTTCTTCATCCGACAGTTATTCTGTTATGGGACCCACAAATGGCTGCGCTGTCATACGAATATTCCCCGACAGAAAGAATATTCCACGACCAAACGAATATTCCCCGACAACAATGAATATTTTATAACCACTTGCGTATTTTGAAAAAAATTTCATATATCACCCTTAACTTTAACTTTTTATCAATTTAACCATTTACTAAATAGAAAAATTGAATAATTTTATTTCATAAAATTTGGGGTCTTACAATCTCCCCTCCTTATGAAATTTCGTCCTCGAAATTTACGTACCTGGTAATTCAAAGAGTTGAGAATACCTTGCTTTCATTTCAGATTCCATCTTCCCTGTCATCATGATTTCTCCATTGTTCATCTCCTGTATTTCAGATATCATTCTAGAATACAGCTTCAAAACAAGGGTTAATTGAATAAATTAACATATCACATAATATCCCGATATTATGACTGACCAACAAATAAGCTTCGGTAGGATACACTAGCGAAGGATTTACTCATCACACCCCTTCTAGTTCTATTCCCCGATCTCCGCCAGAGACCATATCCCTAAGCTATGATACCAACTGTGACATTGGATACCATCATGTGTCAGCACCTCACAAAGGTACCTATCAGCTTGCCACCGTAGAACGGCGTCCCCTACAGAGAGTCTGGCTTCGGTGCATTCCCCATCCACAGGATGTCACCAGATAGAGGCTCGGGGCTCTTTACTTATGGCTCTGATACCAACTGTGACGCCCCCAAAATAGGTCCATTCCATCCAACCTATTCTGAGTCGCCAAATATATGGTACAGAAAACAACTACAACTTTATTACAACAATTATCGTACAAAATACAACAATATATATGCTGTGAGTTTGGATACAAATATATACTAACTGTGACTCTTATCCCAACCGTGGACAGCACCTCACAATGGCACCTTACATAAAGGTATAGTAAAAAACTGTTTTAGAAATTAGAATCTTTGGGAAGTGCTCAAGGAAACCTTCGTACATGGGAGGTCATGCTTCTAGGTTGTGATAGATATCATATGGCCACAGAATTATCCTTGGTTGACCCAATAGACCCCAAAGAAAAACGAGAAGATTACTATCATATTCTTCCCAATGGTGAGTCTTCTCTTGACTTATCATTATCTCCACGTCTCTAATTGAGAATTATACTTCAAACAAATACCAAGATTATATAGGTAGTGCTCGTAGATATACTCAGCAAGTGGATGAGCACAACCTTGTCTTATGATGACACGAGATTGTATGTCATTAGACATCTTGTATGATAGTGACAAAACACCCTTCCAACGTTGGGTTCGCCTCACCCTATTTTCTTCACCAAATATAACTACTAACTGATGACCACCGTTCTATTCCCTTGTTACCCCCGCTCGACTCAGCTACACTCTTATTACCTGAAAGGAATTGTGAACAGAAGGGTGAGCACAACTAGCTCAGTAAAGAATATCATGACTAAAGATAATTAAATTATCAATAGCCTTCAATAGAATTAAATCAGAGATTTAGAACATATGGTAGATGATAAAAATTTCAACCATAGTTGCAGCGGAACGAGCAATCCTTTAGAAGAGTCAAATAGACCATAAAGTCTATTATCTTCTCCATGTTAAAAATTCACCAATAATGTTTTATCCCTGTAACATTAATCAACAGTTCCTTTCCACAATTATATGAATAACTCATAATCATAATTGTAATTCTAAATTCCTCTTCGCATTCAGGACGAAGGTAATTTTCATCACATGTCTTTACCTGAAACATCAAAGATCATGGTTATACCAAATCACAGTTCCTGTTTATAATCATACTAACAATTTTATCTTTGCACTACGACCAAAGATATTCATCAATAGACCGTCTTTGCACTACAGGCCAAAGATATTCAACAACAGGTCATCTTTGCACTACGGGCCAAAGATATTCATCAACAATTCATCTTTGTATTACAGGCCAAAGATATTCCTCAACAGTTCATATTTGCACTACGACCAAATATATTCATCAACAGTTCATATTTGCACTACAGGCCAATATATTAATATCTCAAAGAAATATATAATCATTTCAGAATTTATATAAACAATAGTTATAACCATGTTGATCAATTCACCTTTGCACTTAAGCTAAAGATATTCACTTATAAATTCAATGGTCATGATCATACCAGTCAACAATTCAACTTTGCACTACTGGCCAAAGAGAACCCATAGTCATGATCATACCAAAAATCTACCCATCTTTACACTCAAGTCAAAGAGAAATATCATCATTAGTGTTATAAAAATGTTATATATAATAATAAAAATAATTTGATAAACATATAGTTTTAATCTCAAGAGTAATATTCGTAAATTAACTATAATTTGGTTAGAAAAAGAAACCAATTTTTTCGTGAATAGTAACTCGTGAATAGTAACTCATGAATAGTAACTCGACACAAAAAGGTAGAAATTCCACAATAAAATACATACCAATATTTCGGTATAATGATATTGAAAGAATAATATTTCTTAAGCTTATAAACAATTTATTTTAATTGTTTACACTTTACTAAATAATGCATTTAATCATCCTAAAATGCCAAACTCATAAGATTTCATCACCAATAACCAAAAACCCTCATCAAAAATCTGCATATACCTCATATAGGATTCTCAAGCCATAAAATCCTATTTTCTAATTTTTTTACTTCACAAAACATATTTAATTCATTTATTCATAACTAGACCATTTTCATGAAAAATACCAAATCAGTTCCAAAAATATTTCTTTTCTTGGATTTAACATAATATAGTCCCATAGTGAACATATATTTTTCTCAGAATTTTTAAAATTCATTTACTATTTTTCATATGGCCAAAACCGCCGAATAGAGATTTATCATAAATTGTACTTTTATCCAAAAATTCCAAAACTCACAAAGTATACTGATATTATATAGATATACTTTCAATAAAAATTTCATCAATTTTGGAGTTAACCACAAGGAGTTATAAGCGGTTACTTTTAAAATAGTCTTTCCCCGTAAAATTCATAACTCTTAATCTATACATCCAAAAATCACCATTTTTAGACACAATCAAGAAAACTCATCAAAATATCATTTTAAATTTTTCTAAAATTTTTGAAGGTCAGAAAAATTACGAAACTGAAAAACATAACAACCCTTAAAATCCCTTACTATCCCTTACCTCAAAAGTGCAGTATTTTTGACTGGAATGCAAAGTCGAAGAAAACTTGCACTGAATAGCAACTCTCAAAGTATCTAAATACTCACAAAATATGCTTCATAATATAGAGAGAGAAAGAGAGAAAGCTTATGCTTCTGGTGTGATTTTTAATTCTAACTTAGCCCTCTATTTATAAGAAAATGTTAGCACACCGAAGCAGACTTAACCTGTAACCTGATGACTTTACCTGCTACTATTTTCACCCACCACATTTGAATAAAAATCTCAGCACATTTCTTCACCAACCAAGAGTGGGGCCCACCAATTCTAGAATTTTCCACCAAAATGATTAACTCCGAAAATTCAACAATTTCTGAACCAGTCATCTCGTAAAATTTATAACAAATTATACGTTCATTTTTTAACGGTTCAAAATTTGTGGACGTATACTCAACTTATATATGTATAATATATCCAAATATTACCACGATCCAACGGTCAGATTAAAAATTATAACCCTCGCAAAATATCTCAAAAACCCTAATTTGATTTTCAATACCTCCGTTCCGACAAAAATACAGATAAAACACCTCAACATTAACTCTTTCATTTTTAACCACAAAAATATATATCCCTCAATTATATCCACATAAAATAAATATTTCCTTATCATGTGAATCAATATTTAATTATTCACAAATAATATTACAGAATCACATTTATGACAACCAAGCCGTTCCCAGGAAAGAGGGGGCTTTCCAATAAGAATTTCTCCTTACTGGCGCGCAATTAGGTGACCAAACCTCTCCTTAGACAGAACTTTCTAGACATTGCCAATAATGTTATCTAATAATATTATTCAAATAATATGAATTATTGATCTTATAATGGGAAATACTCTGCAGTAACAATTATTGAACAACAATAATATAAAATTTCAACGTAGCAATTATTGAATCAATAAAATAAAATATTGAACAGTAATTACTGTAACAATTAGTGAGTAGTGCCTTCTTACGTAAGAATCAATAATTTCAAAAATACTGTGCAATACCGTGTGCTACTGTGCAATAACGCGTATTACTGTATTTTAACCACCGGGTATTCCAACAGTGTTAACGGTAACAACTACGCCGTTATTTGTAAAAACTCAAATTTGTCGTTTTCTTCATCCGACAGTTATTCTGTTATGGGACCCACAAATGGCTGCGCCTTCTTACGAATATTCCCCGACAGAAAGAATATTCCACGACCAAACGAATATTCCCCGACAACAATGAATATTTTATAACCACTTGCGTATTTTGAAAAAAATTTCATATATCACCCTTAACTTTAACTTTTTATCAATTTAACCATTTACTAAATAGAAAAATTGAATAATTTTATTTCATAAAATTTGGGGTTTTACAATCTCCCCTCCTTATGAAATTTCGTCCTCGAAATTTACGTACCTGGTAATTCAAAGAGTTGAGAATACCTTGCTTTCATTTTAGATTCCATCTTCCCTGTCATCATGATTTCTCCATTGCTCATATCCTGTATTTCAGATATCATTCTAGAATACAGCTTCAAAACAAGGGTTAATTGAATAAATTAACATATCACATAATATCCCGATATTATGACTGACCAACAAATAAGCTTCGGTAGGATACACTAGTGAATGATTTACTCATCACACCCCTCCTAGTTCTATTCCCCGATCTCCGCCAGAGACCATATCCCTAAGCTATGATACCAACTGTGACATTGGACACCATCATGTGTCAGCACCTCACAAAGGTACCTATCAGCTTGCCACCGTAGAACGGCGTCCCCTACAGAGAGTCTGGCTTCGGTGCATTCCCCATCCACAGTATGTCACCAGATAGAGGCTCGGGGCTCTTTACTTATGGCTCTGATACCAACTGTGACGCCCCCAAAATAGGTCCATTCCATCCAACCTATTCTGAGTCGCCAAATACATGGTACAGAAAATAACTACAACTTTATTACAATAATTATCGTGTAAAATACAACAACATATATGCTGTGAGTTTGGATACAAATATATACTAACTGTGACTCTTATCCCAACCGTGGACAGCACCTCACAATGGCACCTTACATAAAGGTATAGTCAAAAACTGTTTTAGAAATTAGAATCTTTGGGAAGTGCTCAAGAAAACCTTCGTACATGGGAGGCCATGCTTCTAGGTTGTGATAGATATCATATGGCCACAGAATTATCCTTGGTTGACCCAATAGACCCCAAAGAAAAACGAGAAGATTACTATCATATTCTTCCCAATGGTGAGTCTTCTCTTGACTTATCATTATCTCCACGTCTCTAATTGAGAATTATACTTCAAACAAATACCAAGATTATATAGGTAGTGCTCGTAGATATACTCAGCAAGTGGATGAGCACAACCTTGTCTTATGATGACACGAGGTTGTATGTCATTAGACATCTTGTATGATAGTGACAAAACACCCTTCCAACGTTGGGTTCGCCTCACCCTATTTTCTTCACCAAATATAACTACTAACTGATGACCACCGTTCTATTCCCTTGTTACCCCCGCTCGACTCAGCTACACTCTTATTACCTGAAAGGAATTGTGAACAGAAGGGTGAGCACAACTAGCTCAGTAAAGAATATCATGACTAAAGATAATTAAATTATCAATAGCCTTCAATAGAATTAAATCAGAGATTTAGAACATATGGTAGATGATAAAAATTTTAACCATAGTTGCAGCGGAACGAGCAATCCATTAGAAGAGTCAAATAGACCATAAAGTCTATTATCTTCTCCATGTTAAAAATCCACCAATAATGTTTTATCCTTGTAACATTAATCAACAGTTCCTTTTCACAATTATATGAATAACTCATAATCATAATTGTAATTCTAAATTCCTCTTCGCATTCAGGACGAAGGTAATTTTCATCACATGTCTTTACCTGAAACATCAAAGATCATGGTTATACCAAATCACAGTTCCTGTTTATAATCATACTAACAATTTTATCTTTACACTACGACCAAAGATATTCATCAACAGACCGTCTTTGCACTACAGGCCAAAGATATTCAACAACAGGTCATCTTTGCACTACGGGCCAAAGATATTCATCAACAATTCATCTTTGCACTACAGGCCAAAGATATTCCTCAACAGTTCATATTTGCACTACGACCAAATATATTCATCAACAGTTCATATTTGCACTACAGGCCAATATATTAATATCTCAAAGAAATATATAATCATTTCAGAATTTATATAAATAATAGTTATAACCATGTTGATCAATTCACCTTTGCACTTAAGCTTAAGATATTCACTTATAAATTCAATGGTCATGATCATACCAGTCAACAATTCAACTTTGCACTACTGGCCAAAGAGAACCCATAGTCATGATCATACCAAAAATCTACCCATCTTTACACTCAAGTTAAAGAGAAATATCATCATTAGTGTTATAAAAATGTTATATATAATAATAAAAATAATTTGATAAACATATAGTTTTAATCTCAAGAGTAATATTCGTAAATTAACTATAATTTGGTTAGAAAAAGAAACTAATTTTTTTGTGAATAGTAACTCGTGAATAATAACTCATGAATAGTAACTCGACACAAAAAGGTAGAAATTCCACAATAAAATACATACCAATATTTCGGTATAATGATATTGAAAGAATAATATTTCTTAAGCTTATAAACAATTTATTTTAATTGTTTACACTTTACTAAATAATGCATTTAATCATCCTAAAATGCCAAACTCATAAGATTTCATCACCAATAACCAAAAACCTTCATCAAAAATCTGCATATACCTCATATAGGATTCTCAAGCCATAAAATCCTATTTTCTAATTTTTTTACTTCACAAAACATATTTAATTCATTTATTCATAACTAGACCATTTTCATGAAAAATACCAAATCAGTTCCAAAAATATTTCTTTTCTGGGATTTAGCATAATATAGTCCCATAGTGAACATATATTTTTCTCAGAATTTTTAAAATTCATTTACTATTTTTCATATGGCCAAAACCGCCGAATATTTAGAGATTTATCATAAATTGTACTTTTATCCAAAAATTCTAAAACTCACAGAGTATACTGATATTATATAGATATACTTTCAATAAAAATTTCATCAATTTTGGAGTTAACCACAAGGAGTTATAAGCGGTTACTTTTAAAATAGTCTTTCCCCGTAAAATTCATAACTCTTAATCTATACATCCAAAAATCACAATTTTTAGACACAATCAAGAAAACTCATCAAAATATCATTTTAAATTTTTCCAGAATTTTTGAAGGTCAGAAAAATTACGAAACTAAAAAACATAACAACCCTTAAAATCCCTTACTATCCCTTACCTCAAAAGTGCAGTATTTCTGACTGGAATGCAAAGCCGAAGAAAACTTGCACTGAATAGCAACTCTCAAAGTATCTAAATACTCACAAAATATGCTTCATAATATAGAGAGAGAAAGAGAGAAAGCTTATGTTTCTGGTGTGATTTTCAATTCTAACTTAGCCCTCTATTTATAGGAAAATGTTAGCACGCCGAAGCAGACTTAACCTGTAACATGATGACTTTACCTGCTACTATTCTCACCCACCACATTTGAATAAAAATCTCAGCACATTTCTTCACCAACCAAGAGTGGGGCCCACCAATTCCAGAATTTTCCACCAAAATGATTAACTCCGAAAATTCAACAATTTCTGAACCAGTCATCTCGTAAAATTTATAACAAATTATACGTTCATTTTTTAACGGTTCAAAATTTGTGGACGTATACTCAACTTATATATGTATAACATATCCAAATATTACCACGATCCAACGGTCGGATTAAAAATTATAACCCTCGCAAAATATCTCAAAAACCCTAATTTGATTTTCAATACCTTTGTTCCGACAAAAATACAGATAAAACACCTCAACATTAACTCCTTCATTTTTAACCACAAAAATCTATATCCCTCATTTATATCCACATAAAATAAATATTTCCTTATCATGTGAATCAATATTTAATTATTCACAAATAATATTACAGAATCACATTTATGACAACCAGACCGTTTCCAGGAAAGAGGGGGCTTTCCAATAAGAATTTCTCCTTACTGGCGCGTAATTAGGTGACCAAACTTCTCCTTAGACAGAACTTTCTAGACATTGCCAATAATGTTATCTAATAATATTATTCAAATAATATGAATTATTGATCTGATAATGGAAAATACTCTGCAGTGACAATTATTGAATAACAATAATATAAAATTTCAACGTAGCAATTATTGAATCAATAAAATAAAATATTGAACAGTAATTACTGTAACAATTATTGAGTAGTGCCTTCTTACGTAAGAATCAATAATTTCAAAAATACTGTGCAATACCGTGTGCTACTGTGCAATAACGCGTATTACTGTATTTTAACCACTGGGTATTCCAACAGTGTTAACGGTAACAACTACGTCGTTATTTGTAAAAACTCAAATTTGTCGTTTTCTTCATCCGACAGTTATTCTGTTATGGGGCCCACAAATGGCTGCGCCGTCATACGAATATTCTCCGACAGAAAGAATATTCCACGACCAAACGAATATTTCCCGACAACAATGAATATTTTATAACCACTTGCGTATTTTGAAAAAAATTTCATATATCACCCTTAACTTTAACTTTTTATCAATTTAACCATTTACTAAATAGAAAAATTGAATACTTTTATTTCATAAAATTTGTGGTCTTACATCTCCAGTTAGACTCTTTTGAAATAACTACTTCTCAGTTTTTCATCCTCGGCATAGGATCCGAGTTCTCCGATGAACGCTTTTAGATGAGTGTAAGGATCTCCCAATCCGTCACATTTTTCAAAATCAAGAGTTTTAAACTTGTTTGGATAATGAACTCAGGAAAGATGCAAAGGTCTGAGTAAGTCACGCTTCCATGCGCTCTAGTCCCTTTGATTGACTAGATGGTTTCTTTTATTTATTGGACTTTCTTCCGAATATCACCAGTTTCTTGATCTTCTTTGAAATGGGTGATTTCAGGGGTTTTGTTAGATTTTTCAATTTGAGGCTCAGGTATCTTTACTACTTTGTCAGTAACCTGAATTCCTCCCTGCGCAGAGGATTCTGTTTGAGTGGGTTTTCGTGGACCTTGAGTTTGTTTGTTTTGTTCTTTTAGAAAGACAACTAATTCTGCTATCTGATTTCTTAGTCCCTCGAAATGCTCTAGGGAAATAGAAGTAGATTTAGGTTGGGCACTTGTAGCCATGTCTGAAGGTGGGCTTAGTGCCTTTTTGGACTTTGAACGGGTAAAAGGACCAATTGTTTCCCTACAAAAAGACTATGTAGTTTAGTCTGGATAAATATTAAGAGACTGCATGCTATGCAATTTATCTGTTTTAGGAGTTTTTTAATGCTCTCTTGCAAAA
Source organism: Panax notoginseng (assembly GCA_016801055.1). NCBI lineage: Eukaryota > Viridiplantae > Streptophyta > Magnoliopsida > Apiales > Araliaceae > Panax > Panax notoginseng. The sequence continues at coordinate 94,736,418 of CM029018.1, forward strand.
CAGATGTCAGTTGTTTTGATGATAGGATAGCATGACAGGTTTTGATAGGGAAAGGAATGCATATTTGCATCTTCCTTTATATTTTACATGGCATTGGAATTTACATGGAATTAAAATTTACATGGAATTGAATTTACATGTAATTGAATTTACATGCAATTTAATTGGAATTGAAAGGGAAAGGCATGAAGAGACTTCCCTTCGCATTTGGTTTATCAGAGGTTGACCTATCTTAGGCTATTCTCACGGCTTTTCGGCATGAAGGATCCCAGATCATCGCAATTTACTAGATGGGAAGTTAATCCGATATTTCAATTGGAGCGGATCTGGGTGGTGCCTTTCTTGAGACTCGCGAGATTAGTCTCCCTTGAGTCCAGTAGTCAAACACTGACGGGTTTTCCTCCTGGTGGAGGAATCACACAACATACATTCACATACATCGTGTCTCACCGTATGAAAATGATGACATGGTGCGATGCAATAATACCATATGTAGATATTGTGCGAGGCACTAAAGTGCGGTAAATAATGCATTTGTTCACATCCATTCAATGTAAATGTAGCATTTACACACAAGCAGATAAGAAGGGTTTTTGAAAAGGTTGAAATGCGGCTTAAGCCCTCTACTGTCCCCAGCAGAGTCGCCACCTGTCGACGTAGGGAAAATTTTTACTGTTTTCTTTTCTTGCCCTTTATGTTCTCCATTTTGTTGAGTTTTGTTTAAAAAGGCGAGTTTGAAAAGAGTCCGACATAAAATGTCGACGATTTGAAAATCAGAGTTGCCAGTTGGTAGATTTGAAATGGTTGTACTAACTCAATCGAATTTGAAAAGGTTTACACAGAGGGCCAATGGTTGGACTCTATTTAACAGGCCTTGGAAATCGAAATTCATAGAGTTCGGGGGCTTGATTAAGGGGGGGAAGGTGTTAGGCACCCCCCGACTTCTATGAAAACACGGTTACTGCAACTTTTCAATTTCCTAATTATCTGAATATGTGTGTGTGTTTATTGGGCCTATGTGTAGTTATTTGGAAGTAGTGCTATGACTCGTTTGCACCTATATACAAAGGGTTTGATTTGTATAAAAGTTCAATTTTAAGCAAGATATAACAGTGATATTTTGAAAATAGGTTTTCAAACCCTTATGCTCAATAGTAATTGAGACTTTTGATACTTCTATTTTATTCCGTATTCGACTTGATTTGATTTTATTTTTGAGATACGAAGCATCTTCGAGAAAATAAGATACATAGCATTGTCGGGCTCCTTATGGGCATAGACGCCATCCAAGGATGTCCAGACACCATAAATAATTTATAAGTTGGCTGCACAGCTGAAAAGTGTCCATCGTGGGAACCAAATCTAGATCCGTTAGCTGAATCTTAGACCTCATGACTCCTAGGCTCACATGATTGATATATATTTACAAAAACTAGAAAGAAAACTAGATTTAGATAAATCTTAGCCATTCTAGCTCAATGGTTCCAGTTTAGCAACTTTTGAACTGGTTGAAAGTTAGAGATGACTAGATTTAGATAAATCTAATCCACAAACTAGAATATTAAGGATTTACATTGCAAAAGCAGTTAAAGCAAATATTTAAATTCAGTAAACAGTAAGTGTATATATATATATATATATATATAAAAGAGTAAAAGGCCACGAATTAGAATCCAGGCCAAGCAGGAAATGTATATATATATATATATATATATATATATATATATATATATATATATATATATCAAAGCAGTAGAAAGCTTAAAATCCGAGAAAATCTTATAGTGGGCTGCCAAGAAGACTTTAGATCGCTTTTGGAGTTTGAAAACTCAGTTTTCACCAGTTAAATTTTGATATGTTGTAGAATAGATGCTTACAAGTGTTTAGAAAGAAAAATATCCAAGTTTGGAAAACTCTAGAAGAGGTTAAGGGCTGAAATGGACATAGTTTTCTCTCTTTTTCTTATTTTTTTCTTTTGAGTTGGTGGGGGGGGGGTCTATTTGTAGACCAAGATGTCCGCGGGTCAACCTGCGGCTTCCCGGGTTGCCCTGGGCCCCGTGGGTCCTATTGTCTCGATGTACGTGCACTCAGGCCAACGCGATGTCCGTTCGAACCTTCATAACTTTCAATCCTGGAATCCGATGGAGGCGTGCTATACCTTTCCGGAAAGTCCTTGATGAGAGCTACACAATGACATGGGATTTAACATTTTTTGAATCCGGGAAGATGGGTCCATGACCAGATCTCCAGGTCTTCGCAGTCTATTCGTTGAGCTGTCTTATGCTGTTTTCACTCGGGATTGAAGTTATGGTCCTGCATGACTTCTTTTGTAGTGCTTTGAGTTAATTTGGCAAAATAACTATTTTGCCCCTCTCGGGGTTGTCTCCGGGTTTGATGCAGTTGCAACTATCTTTTCTCAAGGTTATCTCCGAGATTGGACTGCTGTTGATTCTGACAGTCCCCAGGGTTGTCTTTGAGGTTGGTTTGATCTTGACTTCTGACGGTCCTCAGGGTTGTCTCTGAGGCTGGTTTGATTTCCTGGGGTTGTCTCTAGACTTTGAACTCGATCTCCCGGGGTTGTCACCGGGGTTGGATTTGATGTCTTGGGATTATCTCTAGGGCTGAATCTTGATCTCCAGGGGTTGTTGCCGGGGTTGGAGTTGATCTCCCGGGGTTATCTCCAGGACTGGCTTTTGATATCCTGGGGTTGTCTCCGGGGTTGGATTTTAATCTCCCGGGGTTGTCTCCAGGATTGGACTTGATGTCCGGGGGTTGTCTCCGGGCTTGGATTTTGATCTCCCGGAGTTGTCTCCGGGGTTGGATTTTGATATCCTGGTGTTGTCTCTGGGTCTAGATTGGATTCTCGCATAGTTGTTGTCGGGGCTAGATTTTGATCTCCCGGGGTTATCTCTGGGGTTGGAGTTGATTTCTTGACTTCCAAGGTTGTCTCTGGAAGACGATTCTGCCCTCCTTCATGATTAGTAATAGGAATGCAAAATTTCGAGTGTCTACAAACGAGAAAACATTATTTATGAAGAAACACTTTTTTATATAACATTTCGTATTACGGCATAATATTTAAATAGTGTATAAATACGTACTCACTATTTAAAAGTACAAAAAGTCAAAATTAACATTTTGGCTAATCAGATGAGTTAGGAAAGCTAACTAAAAATCAAACTAGAAGCAAACTAAGTTGGATTTAAACCAAGGGGAAGGGGAACCGATTATGTAGGGGCCTTTTGGCCATATTGGAAGCTTGAATTACTTACATGGCTTGTAAGTATCATTGTTTGTCTTGCATCTTTGATGACAAAGTGAGAACTTGTTTAGCTTTAGTGTTGTCAAGCAATGAAATGAGAGATGTGGCCTAATTACTTACTTGTGGAGTGTTGTTAAGCATAGAGTGGGGAGTTATGCCTTGTATTGCAACACAATTGTTGCAAGAGACAAGTTTGGTAGGTCATGGCCTTGTTGGCCACTTGTGTGTGGGTTAGCTTGTTGACCTAGTTAACCACTTGTGTGTGGTGGAGCTTGGTGGCTGTGACGCCCCCAAATTCAGATACTAATGTCTCGAATTCAGTGCTTCACAATCTATCACTAATAACATACTAATAATTCATACAACGGAATAATAGAATAAATTACATTAACTTAATATAATTATCCTCAACCCAAGGTCTCATAATTGTTACTAAAAACATATTACATAACCTAAGTTTAATCATAACTTAATATATATCTTAAATATGTCTTATTACAACATAGTAATAACATCTAACATAAAGGACTAAAGCTATTCCATAGCCTTGCCCTTGCCTTTGTCCTTGGCTGAGGTACTTCCTTGCTCTGCCTTAACTAAAATGTTTTAGGAAAGTAAGAATGAGCAACAAATTTGCCCAGTAAGTGATATAGCAATAAGGGTAAATAGGTATATAAAGTTCATGATCTCAAAGGTATAATAGTAAATAATAGCTTTAAAATTTAAAAGAATAATGTTGGAAACAAGAATTTTCAATTATTCCAAACCTGTCCTTTGAATTGAAATAAGAGTCTCTATGGACTGAAGGATATTCAACGAAATTCAAAGGTTTCAATACTTTAAAGTTTAAGGAAAATTAAACACTGAGTAGTCTCTAAGGACTAAGAACTTCTGCTAGAATTAAAAGTATTTAACTGATAATTCAATATAAATAAGTACAACAGGTGATCTGTGAAACCCCAAAACCCTAATAAGACTCGGATATGTAAATTCAGTTATATTAATAAAATCTCTCCGTTTTGAAAGTGTTATGTGTTAATATATACTCTATTTAACAAATTAGGTCAAATAATTTTCGTCCAAAAAATGACGTGCTTGACACCTCGTGCTTAAAATTTTCTTTCAAAAACGGACTTTTCGATATATTTGTTTTGACAAGCTGCTTTGTCGTGCTTACACTAACAAAACGCTTTGTCGTGCTTGTTAGGATTTGTGGAAAATCTAAGTTAGAAAGCCTAGATTACAAACCCTAACCCTAATTTGTAAATCTTAACCCTAATTAGCTAGACCAAACCCTAATTAGGTTATCCTAACACCTAATCATGATTGCTAAACTTCAATTAGGTATTAATAAACATCATTAAGTAACCCTAATCATAAAAAATAAAACCTTAATCAAGATTAATGAGGATTATGGTATAATTAAGCTACTAATTTGGTCAACTAGCTTACAAGTAGATTAGGAGTCATCAACACAAGTTTCAAGACATCACATGACATGCTTCCAAACTTCCAAGCACCGCCATAGTCACAGATCAGATCTTTTAGGAGGCAAGTAGGTGGAAAAATGACCAAAAAGCCAAGTTGGAAAAATTCTATTAAATATACTCATATAACCTGCCTATACAAGCCCTGGTGATAGCAACAACAGATTCAATAGCCAAAAATCAAAAATCAAGCAAGAAAAGGTGCAAACCCTAATTGGTAGCTAGATCTTTGATGCTATGATTAATTTGATGTTTAGATATATGTTATAACATGTTAGAAAGTATGCTAAGTTGATAGAACATGTTTTCATAACATCTAGATGCATCAAACTAGTGTTTTAAGCAATTTGGAAATTTTGGAAAAACAGGTCTGACAGTCGAATGTCAGAGCCTGTAGATCCGTGTATGTTAATAATTAGGTCTGTTAATTGTATGTTATTTGTAGTATGACATAAGGTCTTCAATCTGGAAAAGAAAACATGTTCATTGGAACCTTATATTGCAAGATATAGGTGGTCAAAAGTGGTTGACCGATTATAAAGTTCTATTTTCTGGGTTACCTAGAAATCTCAAGAATAGGTTGAACCGGCTACTTTGACCAACCTTTTAATCGCTTTCTGTTTGATGTTATAATAACTTATTGTAATGAATTAATACCTTGACATACATACTACATATCTATGACATTCAATTGCTTAAACAATTCATAGGATTACTAGAATTAATGGTCAAAAGTCGTTGACCGAGCATGACTAAGTTTTCTGGGTTACCCAAAAAACTGATGAACATGAAGAACAACCTTTGGCTGTACTTTGACTATCATATATCAAGACCTTAGAATCATATTTTGTCCAAATCAATGTTATATATAAGTACCTTGACATAACGACTACCTATTACAACAAACAAAACAAAAATCTATCACATGGATTGAAAGATATAGAAGCTACAAAACCGTTGACCGACCTTGACCACTCTTCTGGGTTACCCTGAAACTCAAGAACAGCTCTGACAGTGACTTTGAGCATCTATAACTTCTTGTTATTTGTTGGTTAAAGCATGAATTTGGTCTGATGTTGTACTACTGTGTGAGTACTATAACATCCATACTTGTCCAAACCCAGAATCATCAATAGTAGCAAATTAGATCATGGTCAAAGTGGTCCCTTGGCCATGACCAACTGATTCCCAGAAACTCAAGAACACCTATAGCGACACTTTCTGTCACTATAGGGCTTTAACGACAGACAAAAAATGTTTTCTAAGAAATTAATTAATAAAAATTAGAAATAATTAATAAATAAATATAAAAACAGTTTTAAAAATTATTTTAAGTTATAATAATTAACTTTTAATATTTTTACATAAATTCAATAAATATTTTAATTTATTTGGATATTATTAATAATTAATTTAATAATAAAGTAATTAGAATAATTATTTATAAATAATAAATAATTATTTAAAAATAATATTTATGATATAAAAATCATAATAAATGATTATAAATTATTTAAAAATAGTAAACAAAGTTTTTATAATATTCTAAGTAAATATTAAATTATTTAGACTTAGAAATAAATGATTTAAAAATCATTTAAGGGATAAAAAAAATACTTAAAAAATTATTATAAGATTCTAGAAATTATTATAAAGGATATTTAAATTATCTAAAAATATAATAAAGCTTATAAATAAATTTTAGTCGAGTTATCAACTTATTAAGTACTCGATAAAGTCTTTGGACACCGAAACCATATTAAACTTAACCCGAACATATGTAGTTTATGTATTTGAGTATTGTTATCAATACTAATGTGTTAGATTTATACGAATGAACATCTTAGGTGTTTATTAACGAATCGAGTAGCATTACTTGACTGATCTTCGCTCAGGCAAGTTTACTAAACCTAAATTACTAATTAATCAAATTTCTCAAACCCTACTTATTCGTTGAACAAGATTTCTATCTTGAATTGCTATTGATATGTTATACCAAACCTAAACTTGAATTACCAACTGTTGAAAAGTTATTGCTATAGCTTCAGCATAACTAAGAAATGAATTGTTTATCCATATGATATTATTGAGCATAAACTGTTGTGTCAAACTAAATTATTTTGGTAAGACATCCTATACTGAAGCTATGTATCCCGAAAAGGGATCGATGTTTAGTTAATTAAAATATTGACGTTAGTGCATGTGAGCACTAGTAGGATGAGATGCATACTCCTAGGATATTGAATAGGTTGATCCCCTATCTCATATCTAAACAAAATTTCTAAGCCTTTGTGACTGACAAAAATAAAAAGTCTGGAAATGGTTGAAATAGAAATTCCAGAAATGGTAGCAACTATCAGTTGAGTTTTGAACTGTTATACTTCTTCAAATCATATATTGTTATAAATATAAAATCTGCTGAGCATGTCATAGATCACCCTTGCAAATTATTTCCTTTGCAGTATTAGATGGTAACTTTAACACTTCTGGAGTTAATAAAGGGAAGCGTCCCTGCTCAGATTAGTTTATATTACTGTCTAGTTGAATGTAATACTTTGTAATAAAATTTTTTTTATGAAGAATTATGTAATCGAACCTTAATGATATATATATATATATATATATATATATATATATATATATATATATATATATAACATCTTTATTTCTACAACCGTGTTTTCTTACATATATAGATGTAATTAGAATTTCCAATCTAGTTTGAGATCCTTGGGACCTATTTATCTGAGTGAGGGTATTGACAACATGGACTGTTCATGTTGTTATTGATACTCTGGAATTTGGATAGATAGGTACTATCGATACGATAGTGTAATTCGTGTGACATAAACTATACATCTGAGTGAGGGTATTGGTAATATGGACTGTTCATGTTATTACTAGTACTCTGAATTTTGAATAGATAGATACTATTTACAGATACAGTTCAAACATCTAAGTGAGGGTATCCGAACATAACAATAGTTCTCCTAAGAATTGTTATTTGTTATGGGATACTGTGAATCTTGGATCTATGGGAATTGCATATGGTTCTAAATTGTATAGTCACTCAATTAGATATAAGCATATAATCAGATACCATGGGCATATAGATTTGAATGCATTATATACATTGACTTGTAGTAAGCACTCTATCGGATACCGCGGATGTATAGATATGGGGGCGTTACATTAATGGTATCAGAGCTTAAGACTATAGATATAAGGAAGAGAAATCTTAGTATATTGTCTTCGAGTCCGTAAAAATATTAAACTTCACATAAAAATAACATTAAAAATATTATGTTTGTGTAAATTTCTATACCAGTAATAAAGGAGTTTTATTTTATAGGATGGCCAACTCCAGTGCTGAAGAAATGGTGATAGTAAACAATCCACCACAAATTGAGTAATTTATAGCTAGTGATGCAGAGGATGAAGAATTGTTTCATGATCAACAACTGCTAGATGCTGAAGAAGAGGAAGATCCAGTAGCAGGGCAATTAATGAGAATTGATGAACATGATGAGGCAATGGCATCGCTAATGAAGACTTCTGAATATGAGAATAATAAAATGAAGTTTAGGGCACACTTAGCTAAAGGAATGTTAAAGCATGAAAGGGGAACTAATAATCAACTAAAAGTACAACTGCACCATGCACAAAGGGGCAGGAAGGAAATACAGTCAAGGCTTCTTAAATCATCTTTGGGTACTTGAGATGTCTTTAATTATTTGCAGCGTCGAGTAGTCCGATATTCAGTTGAGGAGAAGAAAACTGCCTATCTGATAGATCGATCTGTGGTATGCCATATGATCTAGGATTCCTTTGACGACGTTAATGAATTCAAGAGGGTAGTATAGAAGTCTAAATGCTCTATAATAGTATGAATAAAAGAGTATTTAAAGTTTGTAATATAGCTGGTAGTATGTGTAAACTACTAAGTTATTTTGTATGAATCTTGTGACATATGGATAAAAGATATGTTTGTATTACTCAAATTCTTATGTGGATTTTTTTTGTTTTATATAGAATCATGCCACCAACCAGAAGACCTCAATGAGAGATAGATAATGATGATAATCCTGCCTAAAATTTAGTAGAACTTTTGTTAGGTGCTATGAATAGACCCCTAACCCAAAACACTTCCTTTAAAGATTTTAAATTAGTTGGTCCACCTGAGTTCAAAGGTACATCCGAACATGTCGACACATAAATCTAGACTACTGAAATAGAAAATTTTTTCTTAGTAACCAATGTCACTAACAATCAAAAGACAACTTTTACAACCTTTTTCTTGAAAGGTGAGGCGAATTACTGGTGGGAATCAACTAAGGGTCGGGTAGAAGATAAAATTGTGCCATAGGATAGATTCAAAGAATTGTTCTTTGAAAACTATTTTTCCCAATCTTTGAAGGATCATATGGAAGTACGATTTCTAGAATTGAAATAAGGAGACCTGACTGTATCTCAATATACGACTGAGTTTAACGAACTGTCCAGGTTTGCTCCTCACCAAGTCAATACTGAACTTAGAAAGACTCAAAGGTATCAGGAAGGTTTAAAACCTCAGATACGAAGTAAGTTATCCATATTCCAATTAAAGACTTTTTTCGAAATACTCGAGAAAGCTTCTATAATTGAAAGTGAAAACGAGAATCTCATTAAATTTCATCAGGAAAAGAAGAGTCAAAATGAGAAAGGGAAATCTAAGACCGAACACAGTTTAGGTGGGTTTAATAATAAACGAAAATGGGATACTACTTTTTCTAACAACCCGAGGAAAATGGTAGGTAATAATAATAATAACTTTAGTAATAATAACTTTAATAAAAGGGAATCTTGTCCTACATGTGGAGGAAAACATAAAGTTGTATGTTTTAAAAGAATAAACAAATGTTACAATTGTGGACAAATGGAACACCTTTCTCCATAGTGTCCTCTCCCTAATAAAAATAAGTGTTTTAATTGTGGTTCATCGGAACATTTCGCAAGAAACTGTCCCAAACCCAAGAATCAGGGAGGAAAGAGAATTAGAGTACCAGAGAATAACAATAATCAGACAACAGTAGCTGTAGTTGGAGCTCAGAATTGACCAACCGCGAGAACATTTAATATGTCGGTGAGGGATGCTGTTGCTTCACAGGACGTGGTGACAGGTATCATCCCTATCAACACTTTAAATGCATATATGTTATTCGATTCTGGTGCTACTTGTTCCTTTGTGTCTAACAGTTTTTCTAAAAATCTGAATATACCATGTGAACATTTAGGCAAACCATTATGTGTAGAAATTGCAAAAAAATGAAAAGATTCTGGTTAATACCATATATAGGGACTGTAGTGTGGAGATAAAGGGACACAATTTTCTGGTAGATCTTATTCCATTTCAATTGGGAGAATTTGATGTAATCTTAGGAATGAATTGGTTAGTTAACCATAACGCGATGATCGATTGTCATAAAAAATGTATAAACCTTTTGACTGCGTCGAAGTCAAAGGTAGTGTTCAACGGCGGTTGTTCACCTAAGCAATCTCGATATCTGACCATAACTCAGGCAGAAAGGTTACTTAGAAAAGGTTGTTTAGGATATTTGGCCTATATAGTTGATACTCGATATGAAGGAGTAGAACTAGATCAAATACCTATAGTTAAGAATTTTCCCGATGTATTTCCAATTGACTTACCAGGTTTACCTCCAGATAGGGAAATTGAGTTTATTATTGATCTTGCACCAGGAACGACACCAGTTTATAAGGCACCATATAGGATGGCACCTGTAGAACTGAAAGAGTTACTAGTACAACTACAGGAACTCTTAGATAAAAAGTACATACAACCTAGTGTTTCACCTTGGGGAGCACCAATATTGTTTGTAAAGAAGAAGGATGTAACCATGAGGTTATATATAGACTATAGAGAATTAAATAAAGTAACTATTAAGAATAAATATCCTTTACCAAGAATTGATGATTTATTTGACCAACTAAAAGGAGCCGAACACTTTTCAAAGATTGACCTTAGGATAGGTTATCATAAGGTAAAAGTAAGAAATGAAGATGTGCCGAAGACAACGTTTAGGACACGCTATGGACATTATGAGTTTCTTGTAATATCTTTTGGGTTAACAAATGCATCGACAACATTTATGGACTTGATGAATCGAGTGTTTAAACCATGCTTAGACAAATTTGTTGTAGTGTTTATCGACGATATTCTGGTATACTCAAAAACACGGGAAGAGCATGCTGAACACTTGAGAGTCGTTTTGGAGATATTACGAAAGGAACAACTTTACGCAAAGTATTCCAAGTGTGAATTCTGGTTAAAGAGAGTTCAATTTTTAGGTCATGTAATTGACAAAAATGGAATATCGGTAGATCCAACTAAGATCGAAATGGTTGTGAATTGGAAACAACCAACAACTCCAACAGAAGTAAGTAGTTTTCTCGTGTGACACCCCCAAATCCGGGTCTCTTTCAACCCGACATATGGTGCTACAATTCACACAAACATTCAATTGAAATGCCTCAAAAGAACGAATATGTCTTATATATATATTCCAAAACAATACTGCCATTCCCCAGGTTCTTTATAACCGTTACATTTGTTCTTGTCAGAATATCAAATATTATCATTACAAACCTATACTATTACATAGGTAATCTACAAGTTCGCTTTAGCCTTCCCTTTATCCTTGTCGAATCCTTCAGTCCATTCGGTCTAAGCTGCATTCATATGGTTGAAGCAAGAGTGAGCATAACAAGCTCAACAAGTACAATAATTTCATTTTAAAAGCATGCTTGAAATATAGGAATCATATATCTTCAGTAACTGGATAATAGTTACGAAGTACTATCAATAACTTAAAATATCATTCATTTTCCTTCAAAATGTTTTACCATAACAATATTCAGTAAAACACCAAATTTGGTCCAAGACCATGAGCGTTTCATAATTTCTTTGAAAAGGATAACCCATCACGAAGTCCGTAAGTCCGACATATCTTATGAGCACTTCTAGGTGATCAGCCTATAGTACTCTATATTGATCAACACTATATCCATTAAACGTGTGTACGTTTAAGTAGTGGCAACCTCACGTGCCCATCAAATACTCGATGAAAATACATTTGTTTATTCATATTCAGGCTTACCTTGAATCCGTACCAAACAATTGGCATAGGATAACGTTAGCAATTCTATATTAAAAGACTTGTAAATCAATCTATCTATCAAGATTAGTCTAGCCGAGTTAAAACTGACATCGACTCTTTCTTTAAAACCATACCTACATCTCATAAACTTGAATCATTTGAAAACTTGGCTAACACGAAGGTTAGATAAGCGTTTAAGAAAAACTTGCCTTCAGCGTCTGCTATAGTAAAATTACGTTTCCTTTGAGCCTTTACGGTCTCTACAACACATAATTACACAACATACCACATTAGGTCATGAATGAACATACATGGTTCCTAAAGAATCTAACCCTTCTTCTCAATCTAATCATATATTAGATTTGTTATTATTGGTTCCGGCTTACCGTCGTTCTTTTACATCGTTCTTATCATCTTCTTTCCCTTTTATAACTTAATTGAAATAATTTCATTAACACAACTCAGTTCGAGTTAAACATCCTTCTTCATGGCTTATTAATGTTATTACGTTATTAATCAAAACTCGATCGTCATTGGTGAAGTATTAACATTAATAAATCATTCACGATTTGTTTACTTAAACTTTACATTCTTCGTTCCCGCTCAATTGATTATCTTCAACCTTTAGTTATACTTAAGGTTTATCTTTATTTCCTTACTTGTAAGCTTTTATTACTGTGCATGATCTAGTGCTGGCACTGCTGCGCCAGCTTCTCCCATTGGGCTCGCGCTGCGGCGCGAGATTTTGGTTCCTAAGATTCAGTCACGGCGCTGCGGCGTCACGCCTAGTGTATTCGACCGCACTGCGACGCCAGTTAAAATGGGCTACTGTGACGGCCCCAAAACAGGTATACATCACCCATCTTGGGTCGCCAAATATATAGTACAAAAATTTAAATACAAACTTAATTATACAACTATCGGGTAATATACGACAAAACATAGCTGAGAGTTTAAACAAGAATATTGTCATCTAGACAATATCCACACTCAATGGTGTCGTCATTACAATTATTATCACATTATTCCGTAGAATAGTGAGGACTACTAAAGCCATTTATCCTGGACCATCACTCCATTTCCCGACTCGTTCCAGCTATATCCTCATTCTCTGAAGAGAATAATGAAAGAAAGGGTAAGCTCAACTAGCCCAGTAAGAAATATTATGACTAAGATAATGCAGAATAAATTATCCTTAGCCTTCAACAGTATATCAACTGATAGAATACAATAGACAACAAGTTTTAGATCAACAACTACAGCGAAAATAAGCAATCCATTAGAAGAGTCAAGTAGAGCATAAAATCTACTATCTTCTATGATTTAAAAAGTTTTTCATCAACTTTATCGCTGAGACTCAGCTTAATAAATAAAATCGAATCATACCTGCTCCACGGCCAAGGATATTCATGTAATCATCAATGGTCATGACTATACCGAATAATCTCTGGTCAAAATCATACCAACAACTATCCACCAATGAACTACAGGCCAATGAGGACTTTTACCACATCATTCGTCACATTACGGTCATGATTATACCAAATAATCCCTGGTCATAATCATACCAAGTCCATCTATGCACGTAAGCCAAAGATGACTTTCATCACAATATAAGCATGAGAATGATGACAATGACATAATAATTCAATAAAACAAGTTCAAGAATAAATTTTAAAGATTTATAAATTAATTTATCCAGAAACCAATAACGTCCAAATTGTCAACATGATACTGCTTTGTAGAGTAAAATTCAAGAATGCTCATAAGAATATTTCCATAAAAAGATACTGGGTGAAGCGCAAATATCAAGGATATTCCATTAATTCCATAGAGTATAGAAGCCAAAGCTTTAACCAACTGAGTATAATAGAATATATGAAACAGCAAATGGATTTTAGCCCGCCGTGCGGTAATCCGGGTAGACAGATCATTTCCACAATTTAAAAAGGAATGAATACGAAGGATCATTCACCATGCATGTGGTAATCCACATAGACAGGTTATTCCAACAGAATAATAAAGAATGGAACCAGGTCATGCGTAATCCGCACAAACAGGATATTCCAACAGAATAATAAAGAATGGAACCAGGTCATGCGTAATTCGCACAGACATGATATTCTAACAGAATAATAAAGAATGGAATATCAACAGAATTCACCAGGCACACGATAGACCGCACAGACAGTTATTCCAACGGAATAATAAAGAATGGAATAATAGAAGAATTTTACCATGTATGTGGTACTTCACATAAATAGGTTATTCCAACAAAATAAAGAATGGAATAACAGAAGAATTTCACCATGTATGCGGTACTTCGTATAGACAGGTTATTCCAACATAATAATAAAGAATGGAATAACAGAAGCTCTCTTCATGAATACGAAAGAAATAATACCCCTTACGAGTACAACAAATAATATTCCTTACGAGTACAACAAATAATATCTCTTACCTTAGAAGAAGACTGGATACTGAAATAGTGAGGTAGAAGACTTCTCTTCTTCTTTCTCTCTATAATTTCTCTCTATAGTAATTGCACTATAGCTTTAGTGAATTGGTGAGAAATGAAGGAAGAATGAGCTTCTATTTATAGAAAAATATAGTTTCAATAATTGCACATTTTGGAGCTCAAAATATTACAGTATAATACCTCCCTCTTTTTCTTCATTTTTAATTTAGTCTTGCAAGTATTATCAAACTTGCACCACCTCCCTTAATAGTAAATCATGTGAATTAATAGTTCATTAATGTGACTAAATAGTATAATCATATGAAAAAACTAATTACAGTATAATACCTTCAACTATACCTCCATTTTTAATTTAGTCATGCAAGTATTATTAATCTTGCACCAACTCCCCTAATAGTAAATCATGTGAATCAATAGTACACACATGTGAATAAATAGTTATAAGCATGTGAAATAATAGCAATTAATTGCTCATTTATCCGGTGAATTACCCGATTGGCCAATATAACCTCCAGACATCAATTATTATCGAAATAAATGTCAATTTCCACTAACACTAATAATCCCAACACAATGGAATTATCAATTTCATCTTTAATCAACACGAACTTATTCATCATTAATATTATAACTCATACTATTTAACAACCAGGTCGTTCCCAGGAAAGAGGGGATTTTTCGATAAGGATTTCTCCCTATTGGCGCGCAATTAGATTATCTAACCTCTCCTTGACAGAACTTCTAGACATTGTCAATATTACAAATAATAATATCAATAACTTTGTCATCTCAATTATTAATTTAATAATATAACATATTATACAGATGATACTGCGACAATAATTGAATCAATAATATGAGAGATATGATACAACAATTAGTGTAGTAATAATTGAGTATAACTGAGTGACTTCTTACATAAGCATCAATAATCAATACCGTGTGCTACTATGCAACCACGCGTATTACTGTACTTTTACTACCGGGTAGTTCAAAAGTTTTAACGGTAACACTTTCGCTGTTATTTTTATAAAAAGATAATTCTGTCGTTTTCTAACTACGACAATACTTCTATTGTGGGGTCCACCAATGATTGTGCCGTCGTGCGGATATTCCCCGACCAATCAAATATTATATAACCACTTGCTTACTTTGCAAAAAATTTCACATATCACCCTTTTATCAATTTAACCATTTATGAAATAAAATAATAATTAAAAAAAAATTGAATACTTTTATTTCATGAAATTCGGGGTCTTACAATCTCCCCTCTTTATGAAATTTCGCCCTCGAAATTTACATGCGTACTTGGTATACCGAAGAGATGATGATACTTCGTCAAATTCTAATTCTTGAGGTATAACCTTTGAGTGTCGAATATAATCCTTCTTATCCAAGATTTTAACACGTATCTCCTCATACGTTAAATCTTCAGCTATCTCGTCTAGTTCTAATTCAATATTGTGGTTCGCGTCGTCCACATATTTACGTAACATCGATACATGAAAAACGTTATGAACACGCAACATACTTGGCGGAAAAACGAGTCTATAGGCCACAGTTCCTACTCGATCGAGGATTTTAAATGGGCCAATTAAATCGAGGGTTGAGATAACGCTTTCTTGAACCTTCTTCTTCACATTCATCAGATTCGGGTGTGTAGCTTGAGCGACTTTATCTTTATCGATTTAAAGTTGATTCTAATCGTATATTCGTTATCTTCACATAAGTCCCTAGAGTCTTTAACTCTATCTTCATCATTTGTAAGTTCTACGAAATGGGTTTTTGTGTTAACAACATTGCACTCGTAAACGCATACGATCTTCTGCTTAATGCGTCAGCTACCACGTTCGCTTTCCCACGATGGTATTAAATGGTACGATCATAATCTTTAGCAGCTCGAGCCAACGTCTTTGGCGCATTATACGTTCATTTTGGGTGAAGAAATATTTGAGGGTTTGAGAAATGGGTTTTGTACTGGGGTTAATATAAAATTCGATTTCACGCTTTGGGGTAGGCTAGGAAGTCTTCAAGAATACGTCAGAAAATTTATTAACGATAGAAATATCATTTAAAACTGTGACTCTCATCCAAGACTTGGATAACACATGTAATGAAGGTTTCTCTTAACGGAGTTTCAACCGATAAGTCAAAGTCTAATTTCTCTGGAGTCAAATTTAAACGTTAAGCGAGAGATAAAAGAATGGGTAGAACCGGTATCTAATAAGGTATATAATTTGCAAGAATTTATAATTAACTAACACGTGCTAACTTCGTTCGGGTTACTCGCTTTTTGAGAAGTCACGAAAAACGCTCTTCCTGAAACCATCGACTTTATTTTGTCCGTATCCGCCTTTGGTACCACCGTCCTAGCTAGACTTAACTTTGGTGCACGACAAAATCGGGCTAGGTGACCTTTTTTTTCCACAATTGTAACATGCTTTGGACTTCATCATGCAGTTTGGACTGATATGTCCCTCCCCTCCGCATTTAAAGCATACGACCGATGGTCGTTCTCCTTCCTTAACAGGTGTTGGTGCTGCTATCTTTCTATCGTTGTTGAACTTTCTCTTCTTAACATTTCCACTCCTATTATCTTGGCCATGATTACCACCGAAGTGGTTACCATTCTTGGCATGATAATTTCCCCCACGATGGTTATCATTGTTCCGATGGTCGTTGTCACCGGTATGATTATTATCGTGTTGTTGCTCGTTACCTTTTGGTTGTGCTGACTCATTATCGCGCTCCAATAACTGAGCCCTCTTCACAACATCTGAATATAAATAAAGTTTGTGAGAAATGAGGTATTGATGTATATCGGGTTTCAAACCTCTTAGAAACATTCGCGTCATTTGCTCCTCATTATCGACCAAATGGGATGCAAACCGGGATAACTCTGCAAATTTAGCCTTGTATTGCGACACGGTCATATTATTTTGCTCCATTGCACATCTCAAAATTTTTAGATGTCATTCTCAAATACTGTCACAAAACAAGGTTTAATTGACATATCACATATTATCCCTATACTTTGACCAACCAATTAAATACAAAATAAATTTAGGTAGGTTATACTAGCGAAGGAATTCCCCGTCTCTCCCCTCCTAGTTCTTGTCTCACATCTCATCCAGGGATCATATCCCTAAGCTTTGATACCAACTGTAATGCCCCCAAAATAAGTATACATCACCCATCTTGGGTCGCCAGATATATGGTACAAAAATTCAAATACAAACTTAAATATACAACTGTCGGGTGATATACGACAAAACATAGCTGAGAGTTTAAACAAGAATATTGTCATCTAGATAATATCCACACTCAATGGTGTCCTCATTACAATTATTCTCACATTATTTCGTAGAATAGTAAGGGCTACTAAAGCCATTTATCCTAGGCCATCACTCCATTCCCCGACTCGTGTCAGCTATATTCTTATTCCCTGAAGAGAACAATGAAAGAAAGGGTGAGCTCAACTAGCCCAGTAAGAAATATTATAACTAAGATAATGCAGAATAAATTATCCATAGCCTTCAACAGTATAACAACTGATAGAATACAATAGGCAACAAGTTTTAGATCAACAACTGCAGCGAAAATAAGCAATCCATTAGAAGAGTCAAGTAGAGCATAAAATCTACAATCTTCTATGATTTAAAAAGTTTTTTTTATCAACTTTATAGCTGAGACTCAGCTTAATAAATAAAATCGAATCATCCCTGCTCCACGGCCAAGGATATTCATGTAATCATCAATGGTCATGACTATACTGAATAATCACTGGTCATAATCATACCAACAACTGTCCACTAATGAACTACAGGCCAATGAGGACTTTTACCACATCATTCGTCACATTACGGTCATGATTATAACGAATAATCCCTGGTCATAATCATACCAAGTCCATCTATGCACGTAAGCCAAAGATGACTTTCATCGCAATATAAGCATGAGGATGATGACAATGACATAATAATTCAATAAAACAAGTTCAAGAATAAATTTTAAAGATTTATAAATTAATTTATCCAGAAACCAATAACGTCCAAATTGTCAACATGATACTGCTTTGTAGAGTAAAATTCAAGAATGCTCAGAAGAATATTTCCATGAAAAGATACTGGATGAAGCGCAAATATCAAGGATATTCCACTAATTTCATGGAGTATAGAAGCCAAAGCTTTAACCAACAGAGTATAATAGAATATATGAAACTGCAAATGGATTTTTGCCCGCCATGCGGTAATCCACGTAGACAGATCATTTCCACAATTTAATAAGGAATGAATACGAAGGATCATTCACCATGCATGTGGTAATCCATATAGACAGGTTATTCCAACAGAATAATAAAGAATGGAACCAGGTCATGCGTAATCCGCACAGACAGGATATTCCAACAGAATAATAAAGAATGAAACCAGGTCATGCGTAATTCGCACAGACAGGATATTCCAATAGAATAATAAAGAATGAAATATCAACAGAATTCACCAGGCATGCGATAGACCGCACAGACAGGTTATTCCAACAGAATAATAAAGAATGGAATAACAGAAGAATTTCACCATATATGCGGTACTTCACATAAACAGGTTATTCCAACATAATAAATAATGGAATAACAGAAGAATTTCCCCATGTATGCGGTACTTCGTATAGACAGGTTATTCCAACATAATAATAAAGAATAGAATAATAGAAGCTCTCTTCATGAATACGAAAGAAATAATACCCCTTACGAGTACAACAAATAATATCCCTTACGAGTACAACAAATAATATCCCTTACCTTAGAAGAAGACTGGATACTGGAATAGTAAGGTAGCAGACTTCTCTTCTTCTTTCTCCCTATAATTTCTCTCTATAATAATTTCTCTATAGCTTTAGTGAATTGGTGAGAAATGAAGGAAGAATGAGCTTCTATTTATAGGAAAATATAGTTTCAATAATTGCACGTTTTGGGGCTCAAAATATTACAGTATAATACTTCCCTCTTTTTTTTCATTTTTAATTTAGTCCTGCAAGTATTATCAAACTTGCACCACCTCCCCTAATAGTAAATCATGTAAATTAATAGTTCATTCATGTGACTCAATAGTATAATCATATGAAAAAACTAATTATAGTATAGTACCTTCAACTATACCTCCATTTTTAATTTAGTCATGCAAGTATTATTAATCTTGCACCAACTCCCCTAATAGTAAATTATGTGAATCAATAATACACACATGTGAACAAATAGTTATAAGCATGTGAAATAATAGCAATTAATTGCTCATTTATCCGGTGAATTATCCGATTGGTCAATATAACCTCCAGACATCAATTATTATCGAAATAAATTTCAATTTCCACTAACACTAATAATTCCAACACAATAGAACTATCAATTTCATCTTTAATCAACACGAACTTATTCATCATTAATATTATAACTCATAATATTTAACAACCAGGTCGTTCCCAGGAAAGAGGGGGTTTTTCGATAAGGATTTCTCCCTATTGGCGCGCAATTAGATTATCTAACCTCTCCTTGACAGAATTTCTAGACATTGTCAATATTACAAATAATAATATCAATAACTTTGTCATCTCAATTATTAATTTAATAATATAACATATTATACAGATGATACTGCGACAATAATTGAATCAATAATATGAGAGATATGATACAACAATTACTGTAGTAATAATTGAGTATAACTGAGTGACTTCTTACGTAAGCATCAATAATCAATACCGTGTGCTACTATGCAACCACGCGTATTACTATACTTTTACTATCGGGTAGTTCAAAAGTTTTAACGGTAACACTTTCGCTGTTATTTTTATAAAAAGATAATTCTGTCGTTTTCTAACTACGACAATACTTCCATTGTGGGGTCTACAAATGATCGTGTCGTCGTATGGATATTCCCCCACCAATCGAATATTATATAACCACTTGCTTACTTTGCAAAAAATTTCACATATCACCCTTAACTTTAACCTTTTATCAATTTAACCATTTATGAAATAAAATAATAATTATAAAAAAATTGAATACTTTTATTTCATAAAATTCGGGGTCTTACAATCTCCCCTCTTTATGAAATTTTGCCCTCGAAATTTACGTACGTACTTGGTATGCCGAAGAGATGATTATACTTCGTCAGATTCCAACTCTTGAGGTATAACCTTTGAGTGTTGAATATAATCCTTCTTATCCAAGATTTTAACACGTATTTCCTCATACGTTAAATCTTCAGCTATCTCGTCTAGTTCTAATTCAATATTGTGGTTCGCGTCATCCACATATTTACGTAACATCGATACATGAAAAATGTTATGAACACGCAACATACTTGGCGGTAAAACGAGTCTATAGGCCACAGTTCCTACTCGATCGAGGATTTTAAATGGGCCAATTAAATCGAGGGTTGAGATAACGCTTTCTTGAACCTTCTTCTTCACATTCATCAGATTCGGGTGTGTAGCTTGAGCAGCTTTATCTTTATCGATTTAAAGTTGATTCTAATCGTATATTCGTTATCTTCACGTGGGTCCCTAGAGTCTTTAACTCTATCTTCATCATTTGTAAGTTCTACGAAATGGGTTTTTGTGTTAACAACATTGCACTCATAAACGCATACGATCTTCTGCTCAATGCGTCAGCTACCACGTTCGCTTTCCCACGATGGTATTGAATGGTACGATCGTAATCTTTAGCAGCTCGAGCCAACATCTTTGGCGCATTATACGTTCATTTTGGGTGAAGAAATATTTGAGGGTTTGAGAAATGGGTTTTGTACTGGGGTTAATACAAAATTCGATTTCACGCTTTGGGGTAGGCTAGGAAGTCTTCAAGAATACGTCAGGAAATTTATTAACGATAGAAATATCATTTAAAACTGTGACTCTCATCCAAGACTTAGATAGCACATGTAATGAAGGTTTCTCTTAACGGAGTTTCAACCGATAAGTCAAAGTCTAATTTCTCTGGAGTCAAATTTAAACGTTAAGCGAGAGATAAAAGAATGGGTAGAACCGGTATCTAATAAGGTATATAATTTGCAAGAATTTATAATTAACTAACACGTGCTAACATCGTTCGGGTTACTCACTTTCTGAGAAGTCATGAAAAATGCTCTTCCTGAAACCACCGACTTTGTTTTGTCCGTATCCGCCTTTGGTACCACCGTCCCAACTGGACTTGACTTTGGTGCACGACAAAATCGGGCTAGGTGACCTTTTTTTCCACAATTGCAACATGCTTTGGACTGCATCACGCAGTTTGGACTGATATGTCCCTCCCCTCTGCATTTGAAGCATACGACCGTCGGTCGTTCTCCTTCCTTAATAGGTGTTGGTACTGCTATCTTTCCATCGTTGTTGAACTTTCTCTTCTTAACATTTCCACTCCTATTATCTTGGCCATGATTACCACCGAAGTGGTTACCATTCTTGGCATGATAATTTCCCCCACGATGGTTATCATTGTTCCGATGGTCGTTGTCACCGGTATGATTATTATCGTGTTGTTGCTCGTTACCTTTTGGTTGTGCTGACTCATTATCGCGCTCCAATAACTGAGCCCTCTTCACAACATCTGAATATAAATAAAGTTTGTGAGAAATGAGGTATTGATGTATATCGGGTTTCAAACCTCTTAGAAACATTCGCGTCATTTGCTCCTCATTATCGACCAAATGGGACGCAAACCGGGATAACTCTGCAAATTTAGCCTTGTATTGCGACACGGTCATATTATTTTGCTCCATTGCACATCTCAAAATTTTTAGATGTCATTCTCAAATACTGTCACAAAACAAGGTTTAATTGACATATCACATATTATCCCTATACTTTGACCAACCAATTAAATACAAAATAAATTTAGGTAGGTTATACTAGCGAAGGAATTCCCCGTCTCTCCCCTCCTAGTTCTTGTCTCACATCTCATCCAGGGATCATATCCCTAAGCTTTGATACCAACTGTAATGCCCCCAAAATAAGTATACATCACCCATCTTGGGTCGCCAGATATATGGTACAAAAATTCAAATACAAACTTAATTATACAACTGTCGGGTGATATACGACAAAACATAGCTGAGAGTTTAAACAAGAATATTGTCATCTAGACAATATCCACACTCAATGGTGTCCTCATTACAATTATTCTCACATTATTTCGTAGAATAGTGAGGGCTACTAAAGCCATTTATCCTAGGCCATCACTCCATTCCCCGACTCGTGTCAGCTATATTCTTATTCCCTGAAGAGAACAATGAAAGAAAGGGTGAGCTCAACTAGCCCAGTAAGAAATATTATAACTAAGATAATGCAGAATAAATTATCCATAGCCTTCAACAGTATAACAACTGATAGAATACAATAGGCAACAAGTTTTAGATCAACAACTGCAGCGAAAATAAGCAATCCATTAGAAGAGTCAAGTAGAGCATAAAATCTACTATCTTCTATGATTTAAAAAGTTTTTTTTATCAACTTTATAGCTGAGACTCAGCTTAATAAATAAAATCGAATCATCCCTGCTCCACGACCAAGGATATTCATGTAATCATCAATGGTCATGACTATACTGAATAATCCCTGGTCATAATCATACCAACAACTGTCCACCAATGAACTACAGGCCAATGAGGACTTTTACCACATCATTCGTCACATTACGGTCATGATTATAACGAATAATCCTTGGTCATAATCATACCAAGTCCATCTATGCACGTAAGCCAAAGATGACTTTCATCACAATATAAGCATGAGAATGATGACAGTGACATAATAATTCAATAAAACAAGTTCAAGATTAAATTTTAAAGATTTATAAATTAATTTATCCAGAAACCAATAACGTCCAAATTGTCAACATGATACTGCTCTGTAGAGTAAAATTCAAGAATGCTCATAAGAATATTTCCATAAAAAGATACTGGATGAAGCGCAAATATCAAGGATATTCCACTAATTTCATGGAGTATAGAAGTCAAAGCTTTAACCAGCTGAGTATAATAGAATATATGAAACTGCAAATGGATTTTTACCCGCCATGCGGTAATCCACGTAGACAGATCATTTTCACAATTTAATAAGGAATGAATACGAAGGATCATTCACCATGCATGTGGTAATCCACATAGACAGGTTATTCCAACAGAATAATAAAGAATGGAACCAGGTCATGCGTAATCCGCATAGACAGGATATTCCAACAGAATAATAAAGAATGGAACCAGGTCATACGTAATTTGCACAGACAGGATATTCCAATAGAATAATAAAGAATGAAATATCAACAGAATTCACTAGGCATGCGATGGACCGCACAGACAGGTTATTCCAATAGAATAATAAAGAATGGAATAACAGAAGAATTTCACCATGTATGCGGTACTTCACATAAACAGGTTATTCCAACATAATAAATAATGGAATAACAGAAGAATTTCACCATGTATGCGGTACTTCGTATAGACAGGTTATTCCAACATAATAATAAAGAATAGAATAACAGAAGCTCTCTTCATGAATACGAAAGAAATAATACCCCTTAAGAGTACAACAAATAATATCCCTTACGAGTACAACAAATAATATCCCTTACCTTAGAAGAAGAATGGATACTGGAATAGTAAGGTAGCAGACTTCTCTTCTTCTTTCTCTCTATAATTTCTCTCTATAATAATTTCTCTATAGCTTTAGTGAATTGGTGAGAAATAAAGGAAGAATGAGCTTCTATTTATAGGAAAATATAGTTTCAATAATTGCACGTTTTGGGGCTCAAAATATTACAGTATAATACCTCCCTCTTTTTCTTCATTTTTAATTTAGTCCTGCAAGTATTATCAAATTTGAACCACCTCCCCTAATAGTAAATCATGTGAATTAATAGTTCATTCATGTGACTCAATAGTATAATCATATGAAAAAACTAATTACAGTATAGTACCTTCAACTATACCTCCATTTTTAATTTAGTCATGCAAGTATTATTAATCTTGCACCAACTCCCCTAATAGTAAATCATGTGAATCAATAGTACACACATGTGAACAAATAGTTATAAGCATGTGAAATAATAGCAATTAATTGCTCATTTATCCGGTGAATTACCCGGTTGGTCAATATAACCTCCAGACATCAATTATTATCGAAATAAATGTCAATTTCCACTAACACTAATAATCCCAACACAATGGAACTATCAATTTCATCTTTAATCAACACGAACTTATTCATCATTAATATTATAACTTATAATATTTAACAACCAGGTCGTTCTCAGAAAAGAGGGGGTTTTTGGATAAGGATTTCTCCCTATTGGTGCGCAATTAGATTATCTAACCTCTCCTTGACAGAACTTCTAGACATTATTAATATTGTAAATAATAATATGAATAACTTTGTCTTCTCAATTATTGATTTAATAATATAACATATTATACAGATGATACTGCGACAATAATTGAATCAATAATATCAGAGATATGATACAACAATTACTGTAGCAATAATTGAGTATAACTGAGTGGCTTCTTACGTAAGCATCAATAATCAATACCTTGTGCTACTATGCAACCACGCGTATTACTATACTTTTACTACCATGTAGTTCAACAGTTTTAACGGTAACACTTTCGCCGTTATTTTTATAAAAAGATAATTCTGTCGTTTTCTAACTACGACAATACTTTCGTTGTGGGGTCCACCAATGATTGTGCCGTCATACGGATATTCCCCGACCAATCGAATATTATATAACCACTTGCTTACTTTGTAAAAAATTTCACATATCACCCTTAACTTTAACCTTTTATCAATTTAACCATTTACGAAATAAATAATAAATATAATAAATTTGAATACTTTCATTTCATAAAATTCGGGGTCTTACAGCTATGGTCTGGTCTCGCGCTGCGGTGCCAGCCTTTTTCCCTTGAGTCGCGGCAAGGCGCGGACTCTGTGCATCAGACAAATTAGACAGATTTTTGACTTTGTGAGATTCCCGGACTCGTAACTTCTTCGTTATAAGTCCGAATTGGTTCGTTCAAGAGCCTACGGTTCACAAATTACATACTCTACGTGTTCATGCAAGAATTTTATCTATTCGACTTCGTTTGGTAAAAAATCATCTATTAGTCCATTTTTAACGAAAACGGTAAACGTTCGTGAACGTTCAACACTCGTTGCTTCGTTCTAAGTCAGAATCCGGCCATTTTCGAGTCCGTAACTCTATAATGCCAAATACCACTTGTCTCCATTGAAAACCAACGTTTCCAAGCTCAATATCAAAATTCGACTTCTATTTCGAGAATTTCACGAATTCGACGTTTATCGTCTAATCGTGTGAATTCTGGCAAAACTTCGTAACTTAATATTTGTTCATTGTTCTAAATGAGTTCAATCCATTATACTATCATCTTGACATACATACTTCATTAACTTATAAACATGATAAGTTATTTTTTGTTCTTTGTGAGTTTATAACTTATAAAAGTATAAACTACTTATGACTTTATTTCACATGACTTATTATAGATTAAGTCTTTTAACCACCATTCTTACCTCTCATTAATCATACTAACTTCTTAAAGTAAACATATGAAAAGTTCATCATTGTTCTTTATAAGTTCATAAATTATTTAGGATTGAATTACTTATTCATGACTTATACGACTTATTAAGACTTAAGCCCTTTGATTTATCATTCCTATCATGCCATAACATACATGTTCTACCACTACCCACTTCTCTAATCTATGAAAGAAAAGAGAATCATGGCTTAGGACCTTACCTTTGAAGATTACTTGGTTTAAGCTTTGTTCTTCCTTCTTGCTTCTTAGATTTAGGAAAGACTTACTCCTACTTTTCTTGCTTTTTCTCTCAAGTCAATAAGCTACAAGTTATTGGTGGAAAATCTAACAACTAACAAATGAAAACCAAGCTTGCTATTTATAGGATTTCTAAGGTTAGGGTAGTTTAGTCTTTTAGGCCCTTCCACCTCCTTACTATTCCTTACTTAGGCATTAAGTTAACTTGCTCCCTACTTTATTTACTTGGCCACCACAACACTTAAGCATTAAGTTTACTTTGTCATTAAGTTTACTTGGTTACCACACTTACTTAGCCTTTAAGTTTGCTTGCTCCCTACTTTGGATCATCCATGGGTTGCCCCATGGGTTTAAACCATCCCATAACCCATTAGTTCATAATTTGGGCCTTTAGCTTAATTAATCTTAACTTATCCATTAGGCTTGCAATTAAACAAATACTTGGGCTTGTTTATTAATTCACATTGGACTTAACCAATTTTACATTTGGGCATTATCAATTCACATTGGACTTTAATATTTTTTACACAATTCTACAAATTCAATACATTTGGCTTAAAGCCTCATAACGTATACTTTACGTATAATTCTCGTATTCTAACTCGTATACTTATTCATCATATACGATATACCATTATTCATACATACTCGTATAATACTTCATATCATACTCGTATTCATTACTTCGTATAATACCTACGTATTATACAATCATTACATTAACTTCTTAACGCTTGATTTTCCTAACGTTCTCAAATTAAGTCCACAGGCGAAATATTATGTTTTCCATAACTGAAATATTATTGGATATTCCATCTCACATTGATATTCTATCGTTACATATTTCTCGAAAATTCAAAAATAATTCCCGAGCAGAAATGCGTGAATAGTGTTTTTCAAAAAATTTCTCGGAAAGCTTTTTTTTTCGTCTTGAAAATTTAAACACTTTAATTCTACCACGTAGACAAAATCCTATGATGTTCTGACATGTCTAGGTCATAGAACGACCTTTAATTAGCTTACTCCCATAAATAATCAATTAAATTCATTTAATCTATATAATCAAATAAAATTTTAATTCTCCTAAAAATTTGATTTTCTGGGGCGTCACATTCTTTCCTCCTTATAAGGATTCTGTCCCCAGAATCTCGCTATACTTATATAAACAAATGAGGAAAAGTTTTCTTCATATTAATCTCGAGTTCCCACAATGCTTCTTCGACATTGTGGTTCTTTCATTTCATCTTTACCGAAGGTATTATCTTAATTGAAATGACTTGTCACTTCCTATCAATAATTTGAGTTGGAAGTTAAACACTTACTAACATATTACACTATCTTCCTTTTATTGGTCCTTCTTTTAACTTGTAATTATTTGGAACTCAAATTCCTCCTTCAAAACAAGACTATACTTAGTCTTCTATTTATCCTGCATCTTCTTCTTCATTCGCTTGTACTCCTCATTACTTAGTTGTATTTACTTAACTTGTTCCATTTTTGTGGGTTGAGTCTATATTGTGAATAACATTTCTACCTTTTCATTCCGTAATTTAACTTCTAACTTTGTTCTTGCCATCTCCGTTATTAACTCATTCTGAGTCGTTAACATCGATAGCTTTTCCTTACCCTTCCTACTTAACGCGTCAGCTTCTACATTTACTTTTCCTGAATGATATTACATATCGCAGTCGTAATCTCTTATCCATTCTAATCACCTTCTCTAGTTCCTATTTTAACTTTTTCTGTGTGGAGATATGTTTCAGACTCTTAGAGTCTGTGTATATCTCACCCTTCTCCCTATATAAATACTATATTTAGATTTTTTTAATTCAAAAATACAGCTGCCAATCATAGATCATAAGTAGGATAGACCTCCTCATAATCCTTAACTGGCGTGATGCATACACAATGACCTTGCCATGCTACATGAGCACGCAATCTCTTCATCTATGCTAAACATCGAGATACACTACAAAATTCCTCGTATCATCTAATAATGATAATATAGGTGCCTCACTTAACCTTCCTCTTAAATCTTGTGATGCTAATGGTACCATCAACCATAACACCTCACAATAGAACCTATCTGTTTACCACCGACCTGCTCGGCGCCCTTTATAGAAAGTCTAACTTCCGAACATTAGTTAACCCAAACGACGTAACTAGAAACTTATCATAACTATAACGAGTCCTGAACATCATCTTAGGTACCTCCTCCTTCTTCCTTACTTTCAACCGAATATACCCCGTACGCAAATCTATCTTAGAAATATTCTTTGCCCTTTCAACTGATCAAATAGATCATCGATCTTGGGCCATAGGTATCTATTCTCAACCGCTAACTAATTAGTTATATATTTGACTTACGCATTGGTTTACTTAATTTTACTTCTTAGGGTTCGCGTCCTTTCAACCTAAGTTTACGCAACCTACTTTCATTACCAGCTTACAGCTTCATGACATACGGAGATGTCTTACTTACTACGTTCAGCATCTTTGATGATTTACATTCTTATCTTCTTCTTATTAGTTCTCTAGGACTCAGAACACATCGTTTCTCGGCTAGTAGTCCATATGGTACTCTGAGTGGTTTCCTACAAACAACCAACAAACAAGTTCCCGTCTCATATACACTGCCATCACAGTGAGTTAGATCGGTTGCCAGTTTCGTATATACCTTCGCTCTCTGAAAGAATTGTTTAGCCTAGCTCCCATATGTCAACCATCAAAGGTTACAATTATACCACAACCTAAACTTATCTTAACATCCTTCTAGATTGCGTCATGTTTAGACAATAAGAAAGTTCCGGTGATTTATTACCATACAATACTACCTTGAATTTCTTAGAAAACTGAAGATTCATACTTTTCTTTAGACAATTTATTAAAGTTCTATGGTTAATCAACCCATTCATACTGATAATTACTTCAAATTCTCTTTACTTTATCGGTACTTATCTACCGATACTTGCTTACTTTTCTTATTCATAAAACAATTTCCACGAATATAATTAACGAAAGTTATTTCCTCCTCCTCTACCTTAATGTTTAAATGTACTTATAATCCCTTTCAGACAGACTCCTAGATGAGTCTTTCCACATGTCTTACACGCTTCGATCTTACGCTTAGGACCCCCTTGTCTCGGAGTTAAAATTCTTTCTTTTTGGCATACTCGGAGTTAAAATTCTCAGAGTATTCTCGGAGTTAAAATTCTTTCTTTTTGGCATACTGCCACTGGCATTCTCTGACTTGGTTCCTCCCTCTCCCTTGCTCTCATTCTTTCCCTCTTTGTGGTATTGAGTCAACGCCTCACTACCACCTTCTGCTATAATCACCTTTTCCAGAATGGTCCCTTAAGAAGCACTCTGGAACACAAAAATCCTATTATAGAGCCAGGGTTTCTGGCCCTGCTCATACCTGCGAGCCTTCCTCTCCTCAGTGTCCACTTGTTGTGGAGTAAACCTTGCCAATTCATTGAATTTGGCCGCATACTGGGGAACCGTCATGTCCCCTAGTTTAAGTTCTAAGAACTTAATCTCCATCCTCCCTTACCTGCTTGTAGGGAAATAATTCTCAAAGAAAACCTTCTTGAATTGTTACCACATTACCGCATATGTTCTAGCCCCACCCTGGTGAGCCTTCCACCAAAAGTTGGCTTCCCGGCCCCTCCTTCATGTAAGTCACAAAAGAAGTCTTTTGCGCATCAGCTATGTTTGTAATAACAAACGCCTTCTCTATTTCTTTTACCCAGGTATGGGCCTCTATTGGGTCTGTCGTTCCTCTGAACTCCGTTTTTCTGGGGCGTCACATCTCGGTTTAGCGGGTTATTATCGACGGTTTATAATTTTTTTTTCAAAAGTAGCAACCCCATTAACCAATTTAACTCGAAAAATGGTAAAATACATCTAGACAGATAAATGTGAAGAGAGCTTCCAAGAGTTGAAGAAGCGACTGAGCATGGCTCCAGTACTGTCCTTACCAGATGATACAGGAGGCCTTGTAGTTTTTAGTGATGCGTCACACAGAGGTTTAGTGTGTGTGTTGATACAACATGGGAAACTGATC
The DNA here is from genome assembly GCA_016801055.1 of Panax notoginseng. Classification (NCBI taxonomy): domain Eukaryota; kingdom Viridiplantae; phylum Streptophyta; class Magnoliopsida; order Apiales; family Araliaceae; genus Panax; species Panax notoginseng. The sequence continues at coordinate 94,766,721 of CM029018.1, forward strand.
GCTTATGCATCACGATAACTCAAAGATTGTGAGAAGAGGTATCCTCCTCATGACCTAGAGTTAACCGCGGTAGTTTTTGCCCTTAAAATTTGGAGGCATTAATATACAGATTACAAAAGTCTAAAATATATTTTTACTCAAAAGGAGTTAAACTTAAGATAGAGGAGATGGTTAGAACTGATAAAGGATTTTGATTGTGAAATCTTATACTATCCCGGTAAAGCCAATGTCGTAGCTGATGCGTTAAGTAGAAAGAATCAAAAAAAGTTGAACGCAATAACCACCAATGATAGGTTAATAAAAGATTTTGAAAAATTAGAAATTAAGGTGGGATGTCCAACTACCTCTACCCAAAAGTTATTCATTCTAGAGGGAGTTTCGTCTCTACTTGATAGAATCAAAAACATGCAGGAGAAAGATGAAGAATGTCAAAAATATAAGTCTACTATAACTCATATTAAATTCAGAATAGACAAGGATGAAATAATCAGATATAAAGATAGAATTTGGGTTCCGTTAAATCAAGCCTTAAAAGACGAAATCTTAAACGAAGCTCATAATTCTAAATTTACCATACATCCTGGTGGTACTAAAATGTACAAGGACTTAAGTCAACACTTTTGGTGGTCGAATATGAAAAGAGAAATAGCTGAATAGGTAAGCAAATGTCTCATGTGTCAAAGGGTTAAGGCTGAACATCAAAAGCCAAGTGGTTTACTTCAACCTTTACCAATTCCAGCTACACAGAAGGGCCACAATGCCATTTGGGTAATAGTTGACCGTCTAACCAAATCAGCTCACTTCCTACCTATTAAAGTTACTTATAACTTAGACCAATTTGCCAAATTATACATTAATGAAATCATATCTAGATATGGAGTACCTGTTTCTATAGTGTTAAATCGAGATCCACGCTTTACCTCAAATTTTTGGAAAAGCCTTCAAAAACATTTAGGAACACAATTAAGATTGAGTACAGCTTATCACCCTCAAACTGATGGCCAAAGTGAGAGAACCATTCAAACATTAGAGGATATGTTGAGAACATGTATCATTGACTTCAAAGGAAGTTGGAAAGATATATTACCTTTGGTAGAGTTTGCCTACAACAACAGTTATCATACTAGTATAGGTATGCCACCTTATGAAGCCTTATATGGGAGGAAATGTAGAACACCTTTGTGTTGGGATGAGGTCAGGGAAAGACAAATGATAGGACCTAAGATTATCCAACAAACTACTGAAACCAATAGAATTATACATGAACGATTACAAGCATCACAAGATCGACAAAGAAAATACGCTGATTCACATCGTCAACAACAAAACTTTAGCGTAGGAAGCCACGTATTTTTAAAAGTGTCCCCTTGGAAGGGCAAGATACATTTTGGCAAGAAAGGAAATTTAAGTACGAGATTCATTGGACCTTTTGAAATTTTGAGGAGGATAGGTGAAGTTGCTTATGAAATAGCACTGCCTCCTAAGTTAAACCATATTCATAATGTGTTTCATGTATCCGTATTACGACCATACAAACCAGATTACAAACACATTATAAATTATGAGCCAATCCAAATCGAAGAAGATCTTTCTTATGTAGAATAACCTGAGCAGATCGTCGATCGTAAAGAGCAAGTCCTGAGAAATAAAGTGATAGCATCGGTCAAAGTGATCTGGAGAAATAAAAACATTGAAGAGGCTACATGGGAGCTCGAGGATAAAATGCGAGAAAACTATCCCCAACTGTTTACTTAACTTGTACTGTAATTTTGAGGACGAAATTCTTATTAGTGGGAGTAAATGTGAAACCCCAAAACCCTAATAAGACTCAGATATGTAAATTCAGTTATATTAATAAAATCTCTCCGTTTTGAAAGTGTTATGTGTTAATATATACTCTGTTAAACAAATTAGGTCAAATAATTTTCGTTTGAAAAATGACGTGCTTGACACCTCGTGCTTAAAATTTTCTTTCGAAAATGGACTTTTTGGTATATTTGTTTCGACAAGCTGCTTTGTCGTGCTTACACTGACAAAACTCTTTGTCGTACTTGTTAGGATTTGTGGAAAATCTAAGTTAAAAACCCTAGATTACAAACCCTAACCCTAATTTATAAACCTTAACCCTAATTAGCTAGACAAAATCCTAATTAGGTTATCCTAACACCTAATCATAATTGCTAAACTTCAATTAGATATTAATAAACATCATTAAGTAACTTTAATCATAAAAAACAAAACTCTAATCAAGATTAATGAGGATTAGGGCATAATTAAGCTACTAATTTGGTCAACTAGCTTATAAGTACGTTAGGAGTCATCAACACAAGTTTCAAGACATCACATGACATGCTTCCAAACTCTCAAGCACCACCATAGTCACAGATCAGATCTTTTAGGAGGCAAGTAGGTGGAAAAATGACCAAAAAACCAAGTTGGAAAAATTCTATAAAAGGAAACCCTAGCTCAGTGCAAACTCACGAAAATTATAAGCCTATACACTTATATAACCTGCCTATATAAGCCCTGGTGATAGCAACAACAGATTCAATAGCCAAAAATTAAAAATTAAGCAAGAAAAGGTGCAAACCCTAATTGGTAGCTAGATCTTTGATGCTATGATTAATTTATTATTTAGATGTTTAGATATATGTTATAACATGTTAGAAAGTATGCTAAGTTGATAGAACTTGTTTTCATAACATCTAGATGCATTAAATTAGTGTTTTAAGCAATCTGAAAGTTTTGAAAAAATAGGTCTGACAATCGAATGTCAGAGCCTATAGATCCGTATATGTTAATAGTTAGGTCTGTTAATTGTATGTTATTTGTAGTATGCCATAAGTCCTTTAATCTGGAAAAGAAAACAGATTCATTGGAACTATATATTGCAAGATATAGGTGGTCAAAAGTGGTTGACCGATCACGAAGTTCTGTTTTCTGGGTTACCTAGAAAACTCAAGAATAGGTTGAACCGACTACTTTGACCAACCTTTTAATCACTTTCTGTTTGATGTTATAATAACTTATTGTAATGAATTAATACCTGGACATACATACTACATATCTATTACGTTCAATTGCTTAAAAAATTCATATGATTACCAGAATTAATGGTCAAAAGTCGTTGATCGAGCATGACTAAGTTTTATGGGTTACCCCCTAGAAAACTGATGAACATGAAGAACAACCTTTGGCTGTACTTTGACTATCATAGATCAAGACCTTAGAATCATATTTTGTCCAAATCAGTGTTATATATAAGTACCTTGACATAACGACTACCTATTACAACAAATAAAACATAAATCTATCACACGGATTGAAAGATATTGAAGCTACAAAACCGTTGACCGACCTTGACCACTGTTCTGGGTTACCCAGAAACTCAAGAACAGCTGTGCCAGTGACTTTGAGCCTCTATAACTTCTTGTTATATGTAGGTTAAAACATGAATTTGGTTTGATGTTGTACTACTGTGTGAGTACTATAATATCCATACTTGTCCAGACCCAGAATCATCAACAGTAACAAATTAGATCAACGTCAAAGTGGTCCCTTGGCCATGACCAACTAATTCTCAGAAACTCAAGAACACCTATTGTGACACTTTTTGTCACTATAGGGCTTTAGCGACAGACAGAAAATATTTTCTAAGAAATTAATTAATAAAAATTAGAAATAATTAATAAATAAATAAAAAACAGTTTTAAAAATTATTTTAAGTTATAATAATTAACTTTTAATATTTTTCCATAAATTTAATAAATATTTTAGTTTATTTGGAAATTATTAATAATTAATTTAATAATAAAGTAATTAGAATAATTATTTATAAATAATAAATAATTATTTAAAAATAATATTTATGATATAAAAATCATAATAAATGATTATAAATTATTTAAAAATAGTAAAAAAAAGTTTTTATAATATTCTAAGTAAATATTACATTATTTAGACATAGAAATAAATGATTTAAAAATCATTTAAGGGATAAAAAAATACTTAAAAAATTATACTGGGATGAAGTTGGCGAAAGACAATTACTAGGCCCAGAATTGGTACAACAAACAGTAGAGATAGTCACAGTGATCCGAATAAGACTGGTAGCAGTTCAAGATTGGCAGAAGAAATACGCCAACCCACACCGTAAAAATGTTGAGTTTGAATCGGGTAATTATGTGTTTTTGAAAGTCTCTCCCTGGAAGGGAAAGATCAGGTTCGGAAAGAAAGAGAAATTAAGCCCAAGATTCGTTGGACCCTTTGAGGTACTGTGAAGGATCGGAGAAGTTGCGTATGAGGTAGCCTTACCTCCATCACTTGAGAATGTCGTCTTCCATGTTTCAGTTCTACGACCCTACAAACCCGATTATAAGCACGTGATTGAATATGAACCCCTACATTTTGAGAAAAACTTATCCTATGAAGAAATTCCTGTTCAGATTGTAGACAGGAAAGAACAAGTTCTCAGAAATAAATAATACCGTCTGTTAAGGTAATTTGGAGGAACCACAACACTGAAGAAGCAACGTGGAAACTCGAAGAGCATATGATAAAAAATTATCCTCATTTATTTACTTTAATTATGTGTAAGCGATTCTAGGGATAAAATCTTTGTAAGGGGGAGAATGTAACGAGATGAATTGATTGAGTCGTGATTCTGGGGACAGAATCCTTTTAAGAGGGGAAAGATGTGACGAACGAGATTTTGTAATTTAATTTGAATATTTATTGAATTAAATAAATATTTTTCGATGTTTTAATTATTGGATTAAATAATTAATTGATGAAATTATGGTAGATTAATTTAATCATATGTGTTATATTTATTAAATTAATGTGGAGAATTTTATTATTCAAAGTATGTATTTATATGAGCTTATTGAATTAAATGAAATATTTAATAAGCATAATGTTATTTTAATTAATTTAATAACTAATTAGAAATTTAATAATTTGACATAATTAATAAATGAGAAATTTAATTTTATGACTATGCGAATTAATGAGAAATTATTATATTTAATTTAATTTAAATTAAATAAGATATTTGAATTATGGTGTAAGGATGTGACTTTACTAAACTATATTATAAGAGATTAATTAAAATAATTAGAAGTAATAATTAAGTGGTGGCCAAACAGGGCCTTAAGAGAAGTTGAGAGCAGTTAACCACGTATGGGTTAACTGACCTCAATGTTACTGGAGTTATATGTGTGCCTCACCAGTTTCTCATTTTACGTATTTGCAATTAAGAGTTTAACTTGAGAGTCAGAGAGAATTCAGAGAAACATTGAGAATTTGTGAGTTGTGTGATTTGAGGAAGCATCTGAGAAATGTTTCATCTCTACTAATTTATATTATGGGTAATCTCTTTAACCCATTTTCAAATTCACGTTGTTTATATTTTCATGAAAAATGGCTTTCAAGTTTCTGTTAAAATCTCTGTAATTGGAAAGGGTAGCGATTATGTGGATATATGTGATAATATATTATCATAGCATGTTTTACTATATATTGTATGTTTCCATAATATCAGTTTCAAAAAAATGTGCCGTATATAGTTTCATCAAAGTTACAGAGTATAATAAAATATGGCCATATGGCCCTTACGCATAAATTTAATGCGTAAATCATATGTCGTATCATAAATTTACACTTGTATATGATTATGTACTTTAAAACGAAGGAAACAAACTTCGAATGGACAGATTTGGTGTTATAACAAACACGTAATGCCAATTTTTCTGTTTCGTGTTCAATATTTTCAAAATCACCAAGAACACTGAAATTAAATGAATTGATTCAAGTAATTGTATGTTTTAACTTGTTAAAATCATGCTATGAAGGGTGAGTAATGATTAGGTGTATATTATAATGTTTGGGTATGTTTAAATTCATGTATGAATAAAGAAATTGGTAGATTTTGGCTTGTTCTGCATTTTTCGCGAACGGCATAATCTGGGTCTGCGTCGCAGCGCGGTCGCGCTGCTCTAAGGAACGAATGGAGCACTCCCGCGCCTGCGCCATTTTAAAGAACAAATGGAGTGCACCCGCACCACTTCAGAGAACAAAGGTAGCGCGCCCGCGCCCTACCTCCAGAACTTTAAAATTTTTTCGAAGTGTTCAAGTTTTGAAAATGTATTTGTAAAACCTAAAGTAAGGAACATGAAGGCATGCCAAGCATATAATAATATGTTAGTTAACTTACGTTATGTGATTAATTAATAAGACTTAAAAGTCCAATAACATATTCAAAGACCAATGTTGGGATTCGATAGGTATATCGAACTATTGATTAACGGGTATTGTGAATGTATTGATATGTAGGATTTAATAAGGAACATGAATTAATCGTAGCTTGTGCAAGAGGCAAGTTTTCTAGCCCTACTTGTTATCATTTTTTAAGTTTATAAACCTTAACTCTTTACATTGAGCAAATTCTAGACTTATATTCTATGTTTATCCAGTCTGGTTATTTATTGATCAAGTTCAATATGTTATATTAAAGGTTATTAATCTTTTCAAAGTATGATTCTGTTATACAATTCTTATTCAATTGTATACCTCTTGAGTTATTATTAGATTTGAATATCAGTTATTGTTGAACCTTGTAAGACTAGTGAACCCTTATTGATTTGACTAGTCCATAGTTGATGAACGTTCTAAATTTCAGAACCCTTGTTGAATTTATCCAAACTAAACTTCCTTTGGTACGGACTCTAATGTCAAACTGAGGTGAACAACCCTGTTTAGGGGATTACTTATGCTTTAGCGTTAATATATTGTGCATAATATGGTACTAAGGGCTGATCCCCCTAAGTACGAGAAGAAGAGTCCATAGTCTTATGACTGTTAAAGGTTTCAAGTATAAACACTTGACAACCTAGGACGTAGTTCAAGGTCTTATGACCCTCAGAAGTTCTTTTGATTCTTGTTATTCATTCTTGATTCAAAAGCCGAGTTTTCTTATTTCAGAAGTCTTTGATTCACCCGCATGTTATTATATTGTTGTTATATTATTATACTTGTGGGAAATCGTTCTCACTTTTGCGTAATAATAACATTGTAGTTAAGAATGAAAGGTCCGACGAGCCTTCCACTAGCAAAGGCAAGGGCAAGATTAACAAGTGTTGAAGACTTGTTGTTTATTTGTTATGTTATGTTTCAGACTTATGTTTAATTTGTGTAAGACTTAATATTTGATTATGTTTTCGCATTTGAGATTTAATGTTAGTATGACCTGGGATTGATGTATTTATATTCAGATGTTGTAACTCCATAAGGAGAGGATTTATTTATATCTATTTATGGGTTTTTTTTCATTTATTATAGGTAGATAGATACATGATGCTTAGTCAGTGAACACCAAATCTCGTTGGAATTGAAGTACCCGGATTTGGGGGTATCACAGGTTGGTATCATAGCTGTAGGTTATGAACAAAAGAATATTTTAATGTTTTAAATCTTGTAGATTCTTTATCTCGGGATAGTTGATGTAAATAGCAGTGATGCTATCGTAGTTGTTAAAACTTTTGATTAAATAAATATATCAAGTTGTTTGAGAAAATGTGCTAAATGATTATGTTAAATTGTTGAGTTCAGCCTTAACTATTTAGAGAATTGGATAAAGGTCTAATAAGCATATATTTTAACAAAAATATGCCACCGAGAAGACGACCAATCCGTCAACCAGCTAACCCCGTTCAGCAATTGGTGAACCTATTAGCTGGAGCGATTAATAATCAACCTCAAGCTCCACCGAATACAACGTTCAAGGATTTCAAGACGGTGGGACCGCCAGAGTTTAAAGGCTCCAAGAACTCGATAGAAGCTCAAACCTGGGTTATGGAGATGGAGAAAGTTTTTGATGTCGCTAGAGTCAGAGAGGACCAAAAAACTGCCTACGCAACGTTTATGCTGAAATACGAAGCTAGTTATGTGACGCCCCCAAAATAGGTATACAACACCCATTCTGAGTCGCCAAATACATGGTACATAAAGCAAACTATAACTTCAATAATACAATTGTCGTGCAAAATACGACAACACATATTGTGAGTTTAAATACAAATATTGTCTTCTGGACAATATCCACACTCAAATAAATCCTCATTACAATTATTCAAACACTATTTTACAGAAATAGCGAGGACTGCTAAAACATCTTTCTAGAACCATCACTCCATACCCCGACTAGATCCTGCTATGTTCTCACCTCCTGAGAAGAAAAATGGAACAAAAAGGAAAAGGGTGAGCTCAACTAGCCCAGTAAAGAATATTATGACTAAGATAATATACAACAAATTATTGTTAGTCTTCAACAGGGAAAAATCTGATAGAATATAATCGACAACAAGTTTTAGATCAACAATTGCAGCGGAAACAGCAAACCATTAGAAGAGTCAAGTAGAGAAAGAATTCTACTATCTTCTAAGATTTAAAAGTCCATCATCAATATTTTATCCCTGTAACATCAATTAATAATCATCTTTATCCAAATATTCATCTTTACACTACAGGCCAAAGATATTCATTTGTATCACCTGTCAGTCATGTTCATCTCAACACCTGTTCATCTTTGCACTACAGGTCAAAGATATTCATCAAGTAATCATACATCTTTACACTACAGGCCAAAGATATTCAGTAATATCATCAGTTAGGACTGAGGATGATGAAAAATATCTTAAAGAGAACGAATCCAGTGAGACAGAAGGACAAATAGTAGGGATTCGTATAACAGTTTATCCAAGATCAATAATACTTCATAATAATCAATTGTGAAGCAAAATTCAAAAATAAAGATCAAAACATGGATACAATCAAAGATAGTAACCATAATAGACATCTTGAACAAAAAGGGAAAAATTTATTTTTCGGTGAATAGTGTCGTATTCGTGAATAGTAACGTATACGTGAATAGTAACTCCGACACAAAAAGTTTCAAATTTGATAAAAACTCATGTTAATATTTCAGCATAATGATATTGAAGAAAATAATATCATTTAAGAAGAAAATAATATCCCTTACCTCAAAATATCAGTACTTCTGGTCGGAATACCGGTATAAGGCTGAAAGAAACTTGCTCTGATGAATAGAAACTCTCAAAGTATCTAAATACTCACAAAATACACTCAATAATCTAGAGAGAGAAAGAGAGAAAACTTTTTTCTGGTTTGATTTTCAATTCTAACTTAGCCCTCTATTTATAGGAAAATGTTAGCACGCCGAAGCAGACTTAACCTGCAACCTGATGGCTTTACCTGCAACTATTCCCACCTACCACATTTGAATAAAAATCTCAGCACATTTCTTCACCAACCAAGAGTGGGGCCCACCAATTCTAGAATTTTCCACCAAAATGATAAATTCCGCAACTTCTACAATTTCTGAACCAGTCATCTCGTAAAATTCATAACAAATCACACGTTCATTTTTAACGGTTCAAAATTTATGGACATATACTCAACTTATATATGTATAACATATCCAAAAATTACCACGATCCAACGGTCGGATTAAAAATTATAACCCCCGCAAAATATTTCAAAAACCCTAATTTTTAATACCTCCATTCCGACAAAAATACTGATAAAAACCTCAACATTAACTCCTTCATTTTTAACCACAAAAATATATCCCTCATTTATATCCACATAAAATAAATATTTCCTTATCATATGAATCAATAATTAATTATTCACAAATAATATTACAGAATCACATTTATGACAACCAGGTTGTTCTCAGGAAAGAGGGAGCTTTCCAATAAGAATTTCTCCTTACTGGCGCGCAATTAGATGGCCAAACCTCTCCTTAGGCAGAACTTTCTAGACATTTCCAATAATATTATCTAATAATGTTATTCAAATAATATGAATTATTGATCTGATAATGGAAAATACTGTGCATCAATAATTATTGAAACAACAATAATATAAAATATCAACGCAGCAATTATTGAATCAATAAAATAAAATATTGAACAGTAACTACTATAACAATTATTGAGTAGTGCCTTCCTTCGTAAGAATTAATAATTTTAAAATACTGTGCAATCCGTGTGCTACTGTGCAACCACGCGTATTACTGTATTTTAACCACCGGGTATTCCAACAGTGTTAACGGTAACAACTACGCCGTTATTTATAGAAACTCAATTTTTATCGTTATCTTCATCCAATCGTTTTTCGTTATGGGGCCCACAAATAGCTGCGCCGCCGTACAAATATTCCCCGACAGAATGAATATTCCACGACCAAACTAATATTCTCCGACAAAATGAATATTTTATAACCACTTGTTTATTTTGCAAAATTTGCACATTTCACCCATAACCAAAATATTATATCAAATTAAGCTCTTATTATTCACAATAATATTTAGAGAAAATTTAATTTTATTCATTAATAAGTTGGGGTCTTACAACCTCCACTCCTTATGAAATTTCGTCCTCGAAATTGACGTACGTACCTAATGTTTCAAAAAGGTGAGGATACCTCGCTTTCATATCTGATTCCAACTCCCAGGTCATTTCTTCAATAGCATGGTTTCTCCACAAAACCTTAACTTGTGGTATAACCTTCGTGCGTAGGACATGCTCTTTCCTATCTGAGATCTTAACAGGTACCTCCTCGTACGTTAAATCTTCAGCTATCTCGTCTGGTTCTAACTCAATAATGTGGTTCGGGTCTTTAACATATTTACGAAGCATAGATATATGAAAAATATTATGAACACGAGACATGCTTGGAGGTAATGCGAGTCTATATGCCACATTTCCTATTCGATCGAGGATTTCAAATAAATCGAAGGCTTGAGCTTTCTTCTCTTCATCGACTCTTACTTCTAGAATAACACATTCTTGCACCTTCTTCTTTATATTCATCAGCTCCAGGTCTGTAGCTTGAGCGGCTTTAACGTTATCGATTAAAGTCGATTTTACTCGTATATCATCACGTGAGTCCCTAGAGTCATTAACTCTATCTCTATCATTTATAAATTATACAAAATAGGTCTTTGTGTTCAACAATATCGCACTCGTACTCGCGTACAATCTCCTACTCAACGCGTCAGCTACCACGTTCGCTTTTCTAGGATGGTATGGTCAGAACAGGTTCCGAATGAGTCGCCTCTTGAGCTACTGGAAAATCTTCTCACATTCCTCGCTCCATACGAATTTTGTATCTTTCTGAGTCAGCTAAGTTAACGGAGTAGCGATTCGAGAAAATCTTTCTACGAATCTCCGATAGTAACCAGTTAAGCCCAGAAAGCTACGTACTTTGGTCACCGACTTCGGTTGCTCTCACTTGTGATTCATATCCCAATCTTGGATAGCACGTCACAATGGCACCTATTGTTTTACCACCACACAAATATAGAGTCCCTTACGGAGAGTCTGACTTTGGTGCATTCCACAAAGGAAGTCACCAGATAGAGGCTCAGGTACCAACTTCTATAGTTGGGTTTTTTAACTCCTGAAGTTCAATAGGAGCTATTCAATATGAGATTTTAGAAATGGGTTTTGTATCGGGTTGAAGATCAATACAAAAATTCAATATCACGCTCTGGGTTAGGCCAGGAAATTCTTCAGGAAATACGTCAGGAAATTCACTAACAACAGAAATATCATTCAAATCTGACGTATTTTTGTTCAAGTCCATGACATGGGCTAAGAAAGCTTGACATTCGTTTTTCAATAAATGAATGGCTTTATGGATTGGTATGACAGCAATTGATTTTAGTGGTTTGGTTGCTTGAATTCACATAACAGGTTAGTTAGGAATATGAAAACTAACAACCTTACGAAAACAATCAATTTTGGCATGATGAGTAGTTAACCAATCAATTCCTAAAATCACATCAAAATTAAGTATCTTTAAAGAGATAAGGTCAACAGGTAATGTGATTGTACCAACTTGGATTAAGCAAGATTTATAAACTGTAGATGTAATGAAGGTTTCACCCAATGGAGTTTCAACAGACAAGTCAAAGTCCAATTTCTCCGGAGTCAAGTTTAAACGTTGAGCACAAGCAGGAGAGATAAAAGAATGGGTAGAACCGGTATCTAGTAAAGTATAAACTTCGTAAGAATTCAAGATTATCTTACCCGTGATCACCTTATTCGGGTTTCTCGCGTTTTGGCCAGTCACGACAAACGCCCTTCCAGGAACCGCTGATTTCGACTTATCCGGGATAACTTTTGGAGTCACCATCCCCGCTGAACTTGGTTTTGCTACAGAACACTCTCGAGCTATATGACCCTCCTTTCCACAGCTATAACATACCTTGGATTGTTGTGGGCAGTTTGGGCTGATATGTCCCTCTTTCCCATATTTGTAACATACGACCGGTGGTCGTTCTCCTCCCCTAGAAACAGTTGATGTTTGTGCTGACGTCTTCACGTTATCATTGTTGTACCTTCTCTTCTTGAAATCTCCTCCCGACTCGCTCCTTCTATTATCACGACCACGATTACCACCAGAGTGGTTACCGCTTTTGTCCGAATATTTTCCTCCCTGCTGGTTTTCATTGCTTCGATGGCTGCCGCCACCGGTATGACCCTGGTTGTGGTCCCTCGGTTGCACATACTCATTATCTCGCTCTAATAATTGAGCCCTGTTTACAACATCTGAATATAAAGAAAATTTATGAGAGATAAGATATTGCCGAATCTCGGGTTTTAGACCTCTCAGAAACATCCTTGTCATTCGTTCCTCATTTTCGACCAAATGAGGTGCAAACCTGGATAACTCTGCAAACTTCGCCTCGTACTGGGACACCGTCATGTTGTTTTGTTCCAGTCTGATAAACTCCACCTCCTTCATATGACGAATACTTTCAGGAAAGTACTTGTCATTGAATAGTTTTTGAAATGTTTCCCAGGACATGTTGAGTGCGTCAGGCTGGGTACGCTTCATAGACTCGCACCAGTAGTCTGCCTCACCGCGGAACATAAAGGTGGCGAATGGAACCTTCTGTTCCTCTGTGCATCCCAAGACATCGAATATCTTGGTAATTTGCTTGACCCACGTTTCTACCATGATCGGATCCGGCTTTCCCCTAAATTCTGGTGGTCCCAATTCTTTGAACTGCTTAGCTGTGACAAATCGTGTGTTGTTATCATTTCCACCCGTATTCTGCACACGAGTCTCCCTCGTCTGATTTTGCATGAACTGTAAAAAGCTCCTAAACATTCCATCATTCATCGTTTGCTCGGTAACGTTGTTTACAGGAGGAATATTGCCTTCCTGTTGCACGTTCCCCTGGGTGGTGATCAAAGGTGTCTCCACGGTCTGATTTACTCCATTATTAACGTTCTCAGCTGCCATTCTTAAATACTTCCATAAAACATGGGTTAATAGTCATGTCATATATTATCCCTATACTCTGACCGACCAAATAAACACCAAATAAACTTAGTCAGGTCATACTAGCGAAGGAATTCCCCGTCTCTCCCCTCCTAGTACTTGTCTCACATCTCAGCCAGGGATCATATCCCTAAGCTCTGATACCAACTGTGACGCCCCCAAAATAGGTATACAACACCCATTCTGAGTCGCCAAATACATGGTACATAAAGCAAACTATAACTTCAATAATACAATTGTCGTGCAAAATACGACAACACATATTGTGAGTTTAAATACAAATATTGTCTTCTGGACAATATCCACACTCAAATAAATCCTCATTACAATTATTCAAACACTATTTTACAGAAATAGTGAGGACTGCTAAAACATCTTTCTAGAACCATCACTCCATACCCCGACTAGATCCTGCTATGTTCTCACCTCCTGAGAAGAAAAATGGAACAAAAAGGAAAAGGGTGAGCTCAACTAGCCCAGTAAAGAATATTATGACTAAGATAATATACAACAAATTATTGTTAGTCTTCAACAGGGAAAAATCTGATAGAATATAATCGACAACAAGTTTTAGATCAACAATTGCAGCGGAAACAGCAAACCATTAGAAGAGTCAAGTAGAGAAAGAATTCTACTATCTTCTAAGATTTAAAAGTCCATCATCAATATTTTATCCCTGTAACATCAATTAATAATCATCTTTATCCAAATATTCATCTTTACACTACAGGCCAAAGATATTCATTTGTATCACCTGTCAGTCATGTTCATCTCAACACCTGTTCATCTTTGCACTACAGGTCAAAGATATTCATCAAGTAATCATACATCTTTACACTACAGGCCAAAGATATTCAGTAATATCATCAGTTAGGACTGAGGATGATGAAAAATATCTTAAAGAGAACGAATCCAGTGAGACAGAAGGACAAATAGTAGGGATTCGTATAACAGTTTATCCAAGATCAATAATACTTCATAATAATCAATTGTGAAGCAAAATTCAAAAATAAAGATCAAAACATGGATACAATCAAAGATAGTAACCATAATAGACATCTTGAACAAAAAGGGAAAAATTTATTTTTCGGTGAATAGTGTCGTATTCGTGAATAGTAACGTATACGTGAATAGTAACTCCGACACAAAAAGTTTCAAATTTGATAAAAACTCATGTTAATATTTCAGCATAATGATATTGAAGAAAATAATATCATTTAAGAAGAAAATAATATCCCTTACCTCAAAATATCAGTACTTCTGGTCGGAATACCGGTATAAGGCTGAAAGAAACTTGCTCTGATGAATAGAAACTCTCAAAGTATCTAAATACTCACAAAATACACTCAATAATCTAGAGAGAGAAAGAGAGAAAACTTTTTTCTGGTGTGATTTTCAATTCTAACTTAGCCCTCTATTTATAGAAAAATGTTAGCACGCCGAAGCAGACTTAACCTGCAACCTGATGGCTTTACCTGCAACTATTCCCACCCACCACATTTGAATAAAAATCTCAGCACATTTCTTCACCAACCAAGAGTGGGGCCCACCAATTCTAGAATTTTCTACCAAAATGATAAATTCAGCAACTTCTACAATTTCTGAACCAGTCATCTCGTAAAATTCATAACAAATCACACGTTCATTTTTAACGGTTCAAAATTTATGGACATATACTCAACTTATATATGTATAACATATCCAAAAATTACCACGATCCAACGGTCGGATTAAAAATTATAACCCCCGCAAAATATCTCAAAAACCCTAATTTTTAATACCTCCATTCCGACAAAAATACTGATAAAAACCTCAACATTAACTCCTTCATTTTTAACCACAAAAATATATCCCTCATTTATATCCACATAAAATAAATATTTCCTTATCATATGAATCAATAATTAATTATTCACAAATAATATTACAGAATCACATTTATGACAACCAGGTTGTTCCCAGGAAAGAGGGGGCTTTCCAATAAGAATTTCTCCTTACTGGCGCGCAATTAGATGGCCAAACCTCTCCTTAGGCAGAACTTTCTAGACATTTTCAATAATGTTATCTAATAATATTATTCAAATAATATGAATTATTGATCTGATAATGGAAAATACTGTGCATCAATAATTATTGAAACAACAATAATATAAAATATCAACGCAGCAATTATTGAATCAATAAAATAAAATATTGAACAGTAACTACTATAACAATTATTGAGTAGTGCCTTCCTTCGTAAGAATTAATAATTTTAAAATACTGTGCAATCCGTGTGCTACTGTGCAACCACGCGTATTACTGTATTTTAACCACCGGGTATTCCAACAGTGTTAACGGTAACAACTACGCCGTTATTTATAGAAACTCAATTTTTGTCGTTATCTTCATCCAATCGTTTTTCGTTATGGGGCCCACAAATAGCTGCGCCGCCGTACAAATATTCCCCGACAGAATGAATATTCCACGACCAAACGAATATTCCCCGACAAAATGAATATTTTATAACCACTTGTTTATTTTGCAAAATTTGCACATTTCACCCATAACCAAAATATTATATCAAATTAAGCCCTTATTATTCACAATAATATTTAGAGAAAATTTGATTTTATTCATTAATAAGTTGGGGTCTTACAAGTTATTAGTGGCAAGCAAATAAGGTCCGTGGAGGAGAAGGTGTGATCACTTGGGAGAGGTTTAAGGAGATGTTCTTCGATATGTACTTTCCGACAAGCTCGCAGAACCAAATGGAGGTACAATTTCTGGAGTTGAAGCAAGGAAATATGTCCGTGTCAGATTATGCAGCAAGATTTAATGAGTTGGCTAGGTTTGCCGCATATCAAGTGCACACGGATGAGAGAAAAGCAAAAAGGTTTGAACAGGGACTGAAACCCTGGTTATATAGCAAAGTGTCAATGTTTCAGCTAAACACTTTTGTTTGAGTACTAGAGAAGGCCATCCTCGCTAAAAGTAAGAGCGATGCGGTGACCAAGTACAATCAGGATCAGAAGAAGAAGAAGAGTGAAAATGAAGGAAATAATAAGGACAGTGGCAGCAACATAGGAGGAAGTAATAATCAGAAAAGGAGGTGGACTCAGATGAGAGAAAAGCAAGAAGGTTTGAACAAGGACTTAAGCCCTAGTTGTATAGTAAAGTGTCGATGTTTCAGTTGAAGACATTTGCTGGAGTACTAGAGAAAGCCATACTCGCTGAAGGTGGAAGCGATGCGGTGACTAATTATAATCAGGATCAGAAGAAGAAGAAGAGTGAGAATGAGGGAATTAATAAGGCCAGTGGAAGTAACACAAGAGGAAATAACAATCAGAAGATAAGGTGGTCTAACAACTCATCAATTGGAAATCAGCAGGGAGGTCAGAAGAAGAGGATCAAAGCATGCCTGACCTGTGGAAAAGCTCATCTGGGAGTTTGCATGAAGGGAAAACGAGTGTTCTACAATTATGGTCAGGAAGGCCACATAGCACCTAACTGTCCTAACCCAAAGAAGGGTGCCTGTTTCACTTGTGGCTCAAAAGACCACCTGGCAAGAGACTGTCCTAAGAAGGGATCTGGAGGGGAAGGATCAGGAGGAAATAGGGGAAACAGCGGTGGAAGTGCTCTGACTATCACGGGACCAACCGTAACCAACAGACCAACCGCCAGGACTTTTAACATGATAGTGCAGGATGTTATGCAGTCTTGTGATGTGACGTCAGGTATCATTCCGATCAATAAAGTTAATACTTATGTATTATTTGATTCGGGTGCTACTTGTTCATTTATATCCGATGACTTTGCTAAGAACTTAGAATTGCCTAAGGATGAGTTAGAACACCCCATGAACATAGAACTTGCGAATAGAGAAATAATCCCTTTTAAGTACATACATAAGAACTGTTGAGTGGATATTAAGGGTAATATTATGAACGTAGATCTTATCCCTATCAGACTTGGGGAATTTGATGTTATCTTGGGAATGGACTGGTTATTCAATTACGGGGCTGTAATTGTTGCCAGAAGAAAAGTATTAACCTTATGACTCCATTAAAGGTTATGTTTTATGGCAACAAGTCACCTAGATAAGCGAGTTGTCTGACGATGATGCAGGCCAAGAAGTTGTTAAGACAAGGCTGTGTAGGATATCTAGCTTACATAGTCGACAGTCGTAAAGAGAATCCGAAAATAGAGGAGATACCAGTAGTGAGGGACTTCGCAAACGTATTTTCGGATGATTTACCAGGACTTCTGCCAAACAGAGAGGTTGAGTTCGTGATCGATTTGGCGTCAGGAACGGCTCCAATATCAAAGGCACCATATCAGATGGCTCCGGTAGAGATGAAAGAATTGATGGTACAACTATAAGAATTACTGGACAAGAAGTACATTCAATCGAGCGTATCACCGTGGGGAGCGCCGGTGTTATTTTTGAAGAAGAAGGATGGGACGATGCGACTCTGCATAAACTACAGAGTACTGAATAAAGTCACAATTACGAATAGATATCCATTATCGAGGATTGACGACCTGTTTGATCAATTGAAGGGAGTGAGATACTTTTCAAAGATAGACTTGAGAAGTGGTTATCATCAACTGAAGGTGAGACCAGAGGATGTACCGAAGACAACGTTCAAAACACGATATAGTCACTACGAATTTTTGGTAATGTCATTTGGTCTGACGAATGCTCCTGCAGCATTTATGGGCTTAATGAATGGAGTGTTCAAGTCATTTTTGGATTTATAGATGACATTTTGGTATATTCTAAAACCATGGAAGAACATGAAGAGCATTTGAAGGTAATGTTAGAGGTGTTGAGAAGAGAGAAGTTGTATGCCAAGTTTTCAAAATTCAAATTTTGGATTGAGCGGGTACAATTTCTCGGGCATGTGATTGATAAAGACGGAATTTCGGTAGATCCATCCAAAGTCGAAGCCGTGATAAACTGGGATCAGTCGAGAACGCCGTCGGAAGTACGAAGTTTTCTTGGATTGGCAGGTTATTATAGAAGATTCATTCAAGACTTTTCTAAGATCGCAACTCCATTTACGAATTTGACTTGAAAAGCTTTGAAATTTGTTTGGACAGAGAAGTGTGAGGAAAGCTTTCAAGAACTAAAGAAGAGGTTGAGTACAACACCTATGTTATCTCTTCTGGATGATACAGGAAATTTTGTGGTTTATATTGATGCATCGCATAAAGGACTTGGCTGTGTGCTTATGTAAAACGGCAGAGTCATTGCGTATGCGTCACGACTATTGAAGGATTATTAGAAGGGATATCTGACCCACGACTTGGAGTTAGCTGCAGTGATTTTTGCTTTGAAGATCTGGAGGCACTATCTCTATGGGGAGAAGTGTGAAATATATACAGACCATAAGAGTTTGAAATATATTTTTACACAGAAGGACTTGAATATGCGCCAAAGAAGGTGGTTGGAGTTAATTAAGGACTATGATTGTGAAATTTTATACCATCCGGGTAAAGAAAACGTGGTTGTCGACGCCTTAAGTAGAAAGGGTTGGGAGAAATTGATGATGTTGACCGCTCAGAAGGAGTTGATTTCAGTAATGGAGAAGTTGGAGTTGGAAGTAAAGTATCCTATGGAAATGGATGAGAAGTTGTTCCAAATGAAATCTGGTACAACCCTACTAGATAAAGTTAAGGAGGCTCAACATCAGGACGAAGAATGTAAAAAGGTGAAAAATAAGATATCTGAAGGAACTGAACCGAGATTCAAGATGGACAATGAAGGAATACTGAGATTTAAAAATGGAATTTGGGTACCGTCAGTGCCAGATATTAAGAAAGACATTTTGAGCGAGGCTCATAGCTCACGATATTCAATTCACCCTGGTAGTACCAAGATGTACCAAGATCTTTGGCAATATTTCTGGTGGCCAAATCTAAAACGAGACGTTACAGAATGTGTTGCCAAATGTCTGACATGTCAGAAAATGAAAACAGAGCATCAGAGGCCAAGTGGGTTGCTACAACCATTAGAAATCCCAGAATAAAAATGGGAACACATTATGATGGATTTCGTGGTTGGCCTTCCGACAACTCAGAAAGGCTATGACGCAGTATGGGTTATCGTTGACCGTCTGACAAAATCTGCACACTTCCTTCCGATTAGAATCAAATTTGACTTAGACCAATTGGCAAAATTATATGTAAAAGAGATTGTTTCAAGACACGGAGTTCCGGTGTCAATTATTTCCGATAGGGATCCGCGCTTTACATCGAACTTCTGGAAACGACTGCAGGAATGTATGGGTACGCAATTGAGAATGAGTATGGGTTATCACCCCCAGACAGACGGGCAAAGTGAAAGAACGATTCAGACATTAGAAGATATGTTAAGAGCTTGTATAATGGACTTTAAAGGAAACTGAGATGATCACCTACCGCTCGTGGAGTTCAACTATAACAACAGTTACCACACTAGTATTGACATGCCGCCTTATGAAGCGTTATACGGCAGAAAGTGCAGAACTCCGCTATACTGGGATGAAGTTGGCGAAAGACAATTACTAGGCCCAGAATTGGTACAGTAGACAGTAGAGATAGTCAAAGTGATCCGAACAAGACTGGTAGCAGCTCAAGATAGGCAGAAGAAATACGCCGACCCACACTGTAAAATGTTGAGTTTGAATCGGGTAATTATATAATTTTTAAAGTCTCTCCTTGAAAGGGAAAGATCAGGTTCGAAAAGAAAGGAAAATTAAGCCTAAGATTCATTGGATCCTTTGAGGTACTACGAAGGATCGGAGAAGTTGCGTATGAGGTAGCCTTACCTTCATCACTCGAGAATGTCCACAACATCTTCCATGTTTCAGTTCTACGACCCTATAAACCCGATTACAAGCACGTGATTGAATATGAACCCCTACATTTTGAGAAAGACTTATCCTATGAAGAAATTTCTGTTCATATTGTAGACAGGAAAGAATAAGTTCTCAAAAATAAAGTAATACCTTATGTTAAGGTAATTTGGAGGAACCACAACGCTGAAGAAGCAACGTGGGAACTCGAAGAGCATATGATGAAGATTTATCCCCATTTATTTACTTAAATTATGTGTAAGCGATTCTGGGGACAGAATCTTTGTAAAGGGGGGGGGAGAATGTAACGGGATGAATTGATTGAGTCGTGATTCTGGGGACAGAATCCATTTAAGAGGAAAAAGATGTGACAAACGAGATTTTGTAATTTAATTTAAATATTTATTAAATTAAATAAATATTTTTCGATGGTTTAATTATTGGATTAAATAATTAATTGATAAAATTGTGGTAGATTAATTTAATTACATGTGTTATATTTATTAAATTAATGTGAAGAATTTTATTATTTAAAGTATGTATTTATGTGAGCTTATTGAATTAAATGAAATATTTAATAAGCATAATATTATTTTAAATAATTTAATAATTAATTAGAGATTTAATAATTTGACATAATTAATAAATGAGAAATTTAATTTTATGACTATGCGAATTAATGAGAAATTATTATATTTTATTTAAATTAAATTAAATAAGATATTTGAATTATGGTGTAAGGATGTGACTTTACTAAACTATATTATAAAAGATTAATTAAAATAATTAGAAGTAATAATTAAGTGGTAGCCAAACAGGGCCTTAAGAGAAGTTGAGAGCAGTTAACCACGTATGGGTTAACTGACCTCAACGTTACTGGAGTTATATGCGCGCCTCACCAGTTTCTCTTTTTACGTATTTGCAATTAAGAGTTTAACTTGAGAGTCAGAGAGAATTCAGAGAAACATTGAGAATTTGTGAGTTGTGTGATTTGAGGAAGCATCTGAGAAATGTTTCATCTCTGCTAATCTATACTATGGGTAATCTCTTTAACCCATTTTCAAATTCACGTTGTTTATATTTTCATGAAAAATGGCTTTCAAGTTTCTGTTAAAATCTCTGTAATTGGAAAGGGTAGCGATTATGTGGATATATATATGATAATATGTTATCATAGCATGTTTTACTATATATTGTATGTTTCCATAATATCAGTTTCAAAAAAATGTGCCGTATATAGTTTCATCAAAGTTACAGAGTATAAAAAAATATGGCCATATAGCCCTTACGCACAAATTTAATGCGTTAATCATATGTCGTATCATAAATTTACACTTGTATATGATTATGTATGTTAAAACGAAGGAAACAAACTTCGAATGGACAAATTTGGTGTTATAACAAACCCGTAATGCCAATTTTTCTGTTTCATGTTCAATATTTTCAAAATCACTAAGAACACTGAAATTACATGAATTGATTCAAGTAATTGTATGTTTTAACATGTTACAATCATGCTAGGAAGGGTGAGTAATGATTAGGTGTATATTATAATGTTTGGGTATGTTTAAATTCATGTATGAATAAAGAAATTGGTAGATTTTGGTTTGTTCTGCATTTTTCGCGAACTGCATAATCTGGGTCTGCGTCGTAGCGCGGCCGCACTACTCCAAGGAACGAATGGAGCGCGCCCGCACCGCTTCAGAGAACAAAGGTAGCGCGCCCGCGCCCTACCTGCAGAACTTCAGAAATTTTTCTAAGTGTTTAAGTTTTGAAAATGTATTTGTAAAACCTAAAGTAATGAACATGAAGACATGTCAAGCATATAATAATATGTTAGTTAACTTACGTTATGTGATTAATTAATAAGACTTAAAAGTCCAATAACATATTCAAAGACCAATGTTGGAATTTGATAGGTATATCGAACTATTGATTAACGGGTATTGTGAATGTATTGATATGTAGGATTTAATAAAGAACGTGAATTAATCGTAGCTTGTGCAAGAGGCAAGTTTCCTAGCCCTACTTGTTATCATTTTTTAAGTTTATAAACCTTAACTCTTTACATTGAGTAAATTCTAGACTTATATTCTATATTGATCCAGTCTGGTTAATTATTGATCAAGTTCAATATGTTATATTAAAGGTTATTAATCTTTTCAAAGTATGATTCTGTTATACAATTCTTATTCAATTGTATACCTCTTGAGTTATTATTAGTTTTGAATATCAGTTATTGTTGAACCTTGTAAGACTAGTGAACCCTTATTGATTCGACTAGTCCATAGTTGATGAACGTTCTAAATTTTAGAACCCTTGTTGAAGTTATCCAAACCAAATTTCCTTTGGTGAGGACTCTAATGTCAAACTAAGATGAACAACCCTGTTTAGGGGATTACTTATGCTTTAGCGTTAAGATATTGTGCACAATATGGTACTAAGGGTTGATCCCCCTAAGTACGAGAAGAAGAGTCCATAGTCTTATGACTGTTAAAGGTTTCAAGTATAAACACTTGACAACCTAGGACGTAGTTCAAGGTCTTATGACCCTCAGAAGTTCTTTTGATTCTTGTTATTCATTCTTGATTCAAAAGCCGAGTTTTCTTATTTCAGAAGTCTTTGATTCACCCGCATGTTATTATATTGTTGTTATATTATTATACTTGTGGGAAATCGTTCTCACTCTTGCGTAATAATAACATTGTAGTTAAGAACGAAAGGTCCGACAAGCCTTCCACTAGCAAAGGCAAGGGCAAGATTAACAAGTGTTGAAGACTTGTTTATTTGTTATGTTAAGTTTCAGACTTATGTTTAATTTGTGTAAGACTTAATATTTGATTATGTTTTCGCATTTGAAATTTAAGGTTAGTATGACCTGGGATTGATGTATTTATATTCTGATGTTGTAACTCCATAAGGAGAGGATTTATTTCTATCTATTTATAGTTTTTTTTTTCATTTATTATGGGTAGATAGATACATGATGTTTGGTTAGTGAACACCAAATCTCGTGGGAATTGAAGTACCCGAATTTGGGGGTGTCACAGTCTTTGTGACTGACAAAAATAAAAAGTCCAGAAATGGTTGAAATAGAAATTTCGAAAATGGTAGCAACTATCAGTTGAGTTTTGAACTGTTATACTTCTTCAAATCATATATTGTTATAAATATAAAACCTGCTGAGCATGTCATAGCTCACCCTTGCAAATTATTTCCTTTGCAGTATTAGATGGTAACTTTAACACTTCTGGAGTTAATAAAGGGAAGCGTCCCTGCTCAGATTAGTTTATATTACTGTCTAGTTGAATGTAATACTTTGTAATAAAATTTTTTTTATGAAGAATCATGTAATCGGACCTTAATGATATATATATATATATATATATATATATATATATATATATATATATATATATATATATACATCTTTATTTCTGCAACCGTGTTTTCTTACATATATAGATGTAATTAGAATTTCTAATCTAGGTTGAGATCCTTGGGAACTATTTATCTGAGTGAGGGTATTGACAACATGGACTGTTCATGTTCTTATTGATACTCTGGAATTTGGATAGATAGGTACTATCGATACGATAATGTAATTCGCGTGATATAGACTATACATATGAGTGAGGGTATTGGTAATATAGATTGTTCATGTTATTACTGGTACTCTGAATTTCTAATAGATAGATACTATTCATAGATACAGTTCATACATCTAAGTGAGGGTATCCAAACACATAGATAGTTCTCCTGAGAATTTTTATCTGTTATGGGATACTGTGAATCTTGGATCTATGAGAATTGCATCTGGTTCTAAATTGTATAGTCACTCAATTAGATATAAGCATATAATCAGATACCATGTGTGTATAGATTTGAATGCATTATATACGCTGACTTGTAGTAAGCACCATATCGGATACCGTGGGTGTATAGATATGGGGGCGTTACATGATCAGCCTATGGTACCCTACGTTATGCATAACATTTAAACATGTTGTTTGTGCGCACGTCGATTTCCTGACAATATAAAATTTCCCCTTCTAAGAGGGTTGTTCATCTCAGTAGATTTATAAGATTTCGCACCAAAGTAATTGATTTGGACAACTTTCTAACTTATAGATATTTTACTAGCTGAATCAAATGGCTTAGACACCTTTTTCAATACATTCACAAATAATAATTTGAGTTCGCAACATGATTCAAGATATATAGTTTAAGTCAAATTTCAGAATATGAACGATGATTCATATAAGTATAAATATTTGCTCAATATAGATATGGTTGATACAACAACAACTCAAAACTTTTGCAATAAGAGATAAGGTTTTAGATACTTGCATTCAATATGAGAATAAAGTTAGGGAACTTGCACAAAAATAATTTATGAGAAGGTTCAAGAAACTTGCCTTTAGCGTCGATTACCATTTAGAGCTTAAGACTTTCAAGAACTATGTTATCCTATATATATAAGTATTCACATTAGTCATATATGTTTGATATAAGTAAACCAATCCCTTACACATGCTTAACCATCAAGCATATAATTTAAGTCCTAGTTTAGTTATACCATAACATCATACAATTATCACATCAATATTGATTTGGTTTTGAAAACATTGTCTCAAGATCTCTTAGCATTGATTCAATGTAGTCACTACACACTTAAGTACTTAGAACATCACTTTCATCATGCATTATAACTTTAAACATTTATGTAAACATGCTACAAGATAAAATTTTCAAACCTCTCTGGCATGTAGCGTGGCCACGCTACATTATGATCTAGAATGACGCAACAGCGCTACTCCATGGTTAGACCAGAGTCAAGTTTTCCATTCCCCATTTTGATTTCTATCATACCTGGATATTAACACAGATAATAAACACATGTTTAAGAGTTTTTACCTAATTTTGGTCTTCTTCGTGATCACTTCAAGTTTACTATCACAAGTTATGGTTTTCTTGGTTAGATAAGTCCATTTAACGAGTGATCATCTATATCAACCTTTTGATCATACAAGGATGTTAACCAACCATTAACATGCATGCTTGCTATTATCCTTCTCATGCACACATATTCATTTAAACTTATGTATTCAAAGTTAACATATGCTTAACTCTTGAAAACTCATTTGAAACAATGATTGACTTGTTCAAAACTCAGTTAGCTAAATGGGTGAACATATTGGTCATGTCTAGAGGCATAAAGTATCCTATTATGCTTGCACATATGGTCAAAATGTGATTCACACCATGCTTTTTCAAAATTAGTTTCCAAGCTTTAAGTTTTTTTTAAAACAACTATGCTAAAACAAGCTAATATGTAAAGTAACTTCGTATCACATTTCCTACTCGTATATATGTTAGGTTTGTAATATTCATGAACAGAATCAAATTGCACAAAATAAGTGGAAACGTGGAAAAATTAGAGTTTTAAAATTTTACAAACCATATACCCAGATCATCCTTTATGCACAATTATTAATTAAACGAAAAGATAAAGAACAAGAATCATACACTTGAAGATTCGAGCATCCTCAGGTACAAGTTCACCTCCAAATCCTTTTCACGTTCAACTTGAAACCACCGGATTTGGTTCCTTCCTTTGATCAACGTTAGCCACCCAAGTGTTTAGCCTCTAGAGGTGATCCACCCAGGAAGAAGAAAGATTCAAGAAGATGGGTATTTGGCAAAACCTTAGTTTTTCTATCTCTCATAAAAAGGGGTGTACTCTCCAAACTATTGGAATTACGTATTCATGTGTTTTAAAAGTGTCAACCAACCTTACCCATAATAAGACTCCTCTTATTTATAGATGTAGGCAACCCTCCTTAACAATTAATGTGACACCCCCAAATCTGGGTACTCTATTCCCGCAGAATTTGGTGTTCACTATCCAAAACCATTACATCTAACTACCCATCATAAAGGATAAAGACATAATTTAAATAACTTAAATAATAATCTTTCTCATTAAAGGGTTACATCATAATTTCAAAATAATCCCAGGTAATCTAACCTTAAAGTTATTACATAAGTTTGCAGAATACATCATAAAATAAAACAAGTCTTTAACATAATTCATTAGAATAAAATCCTCATAAGTCTTCAACACTTGGACATCTTGCCCTTTCCTTTGCTAGTAGATGGTTCATCAACTTTCTCAGCTTTAGCTGTAGTGTTAATTGCAAGAGTGAGCAAACAATTTCTCACTGATATAAAGAGTAGTAACGACCACAACATGAGAGTGAACAACGAATGCTGAACAATAATGAACTTGTTCTACGAATCAAAAATAGAAAACAAGTTCGAACTTTAATATCTGAGGGTCTTAAGACCACGAACTATGTCCCCGGTGATTAGGTATTACTACCCCAACCTTAACAGTCATTTAGACTATACAGACCCTGCTTAACGTACTTAGGGAGATCAGCCCTTTATACCATGTATTGTGCACAAACATCTAAATGTTACACGTACAAAATCCCCTATGTTAGGGTTGTTCGTCTCGGCTTGGATTTAGAAATTCCGCACTAAAGTAAGTTTAGATTGGAACTAGCTTATCAGTTGTTCTAGAATTTTAGAACACTATTCAACTATAGATCAAATCAGTTTAATAAAAATTTACTTGCTATTTGAAGGTTTAATACAACAGTATAGAATTGAACAAGGTTATCAAAGTCAAAGATTGAATAATAATAATATATAATTGAATAAACATAATATACATGCAAAGTGTTATATTCAAAAGAGTTAGAACAATCTCTTTGAATTGATGTGTTAGAACAATATATGCTTCGAATAATATTAAGGAAAGTGAAACTTGCTCAATAGAAGTTCAGAATAAAGAACTTGCACTCAATATGAAAAGAATGAAGTTAGAAAGCTTGCTCAATGTAAAGAGGTAAGGTTTAGAAACTTGCTCAACGAAAATATAGAGTTAGAAAACTTGCTCAAAGATTGAACACATACTTGCACGATTATAAAAGTAGCGTTAGAGAACTTGCCTTGTATGTAAGCTACACAAGTGTAAAATATTCTCCAATTACCCTACACATATCATTGGAATTGTAATAACAATTAGTTGTATGAATATTAGCTTTAGGGGTTTAAACCACCACTTAGGTCATAACCTTACTTAACATTTTAGGGTTACTAACCATATGATATGTTTCTATTTTAACCTTGTTATTACACATTTGACACACTAACATAATCATTAAGCCAAGCTATAATGAAGGACCAAAGTCTGCAGAAGTAGCAGACTTCACTGTCTGTGACTTACTACTGGCGCGGCCGCGCCAATTTTACAATGGGTTACAGTGCGCCCGCGCGGCAGCAGCGCGCCCGCGCCAAGAGACAGCGCGCCGGCGCGGCACATCAGTTTTAGTTTTACAGAACATGAACTTAGACTCTGTTATAGGCCAAAAATCCCAATTCCATGGAAATTCACCAAACTTCAACGTCTAAAACTTTGTAATATCATAGTTAAGCATGTTATTCATCATTCTAACTACATAAACATCATATATACACAAATTTGAAGAATCAAAACCATATTTTTCAAGATTTCTTCAATTTTGACACCTTTTAGCGAATTCGATCGCCACAAATTCATTTCTTAATTAATTGACATGATTTAAACTATGTTGTTTTCGTTTCTTATCATATTAACACATTCTAACATCAAATTACAGATTATAACAAGTATTGATCATGAAATTTTGTACTTAGCCAAGCCATATTATATGAACATAAACACTGTTATTTCAATTCCTTCCACAAACCCAATTTCACGTGTATGATAATCAACAATTATATATATATATATATATATATATATATATATGATAATAACAGATTCTACAAAAACAACACATATAAATCCATTTTCAACAACAATCCAACATACTTCCAACAACAATATCAAACTTAATAGTTAAAATTAAAGTAGGTTATACCTTGATTAGCAAGAACAATTAACAACCCTAATCTTTCTCTTGACAAACTCAGAACTTCTTTCTTCTCTAAATTCTCTCTTCTCTCCCAAGCTCTCTCTCTAACCTTCTGCTCTTTAGCCTTAGACAAAATACGCTTAGAAAAAAAATATAAACTGGCTTCCACTAACTCACGTATGCTTCAGTTATAAAACCCAAATAGATGTCAGTTGAATAAGTCAAAGGCCATAAGGCCTTGTTTGGCTACCACATAACTCCCAAACTAGATTATTTTTATATTATTATATTATATAGTTTCCACTTGTCACACTTTAGTTAATTTAAATAACTTATAATAGTAATAATAAAAATCTTATTATCATTATACTTATAATTAATAAATAATTATATACCAAATTTAATTAATAAATTAGAAACATCACTTTATTTAATTTATTTATTTCCTTTAAATTAAACAATTCATTTAATTTAATTATTTTCTTAAATATTAAGCAATTGATTTAATTTAATTATTTCCTTAAATTAAATCCTTCAAATAAAATTAACATTATTCAATTTAATTAACCTTAATTAATTTATTTACTAAATTAATTCACTACAATTTATCAATTATTTATTTTCTTCAATAAATAAATTATTTAAAATAAAATACAAATTTCTCGATCGTTACATCCTTCCTTCCTTAAAAGGATTCTGTCCCCAAAATCACAACTCGTAAAATTTATTCGTTACATTCTCCCCTTCTTAACAAGATTCTGTCCCCAGAATCGCTATATATAATCAAGCAAACAACTGAGGATAATTTCTCATCATAACATCTTCAAGTTCTCACGTTGCTTCCTCAATATTGTGGTTCCTCCAGATTACCTTAACAGAAGATATCACCTTATTCCTCAGTATTTGCTCTTTTTTGTCAACAATTTGAACATGGACTTCTTCATATAACAAATCTTTCTCAAACTGTAAGGGCTCATATTCTATAACATGTTTATAGTCAGGCTTATATGGTCTCAATACCGAGACATGGAAAACATTATGAACATGCTCCAACTTCGGAGGTAAAGCTACCTCGTACGCCACTTCAACAACTCGTCGAAGCACTTAGAAAGGTCCTATAAATGTAGGGCTCAATTTTCCCTTCTTGCCAAATCAAAATTTTCCCTTCCAGGGAGATACCTTCTAGAAAACATAACTACCAACATCGAATTCTCGATTTTATTAGAGTTGGTCAGCATATTTCTTCTGTCTATCCTGTACAGCTATTAATCTTACTCGAATCACTTTGATGATTTCGACGGTTTGTTGTACCAACTCTGGACCCAATAGTCGGCGTTCACCTACCTCATCCCAGCATAATGGAGTTCTGCATTTTCTACCGTATAACACTTCATAATGCGGCATGCCAATACTCGCGTGATAACTAGTATTATAGGAAAATTCAACCAATGGTAAATGATCATCCCAATTTCCTTTGAAATCCATGATACATGCTCGGAGCATATCCTCTAGTGTCTGGATGGTTCTCTCACTTTGTCTGTCGGTCTGAGGATGGTACGCTGTGCTCATTCTCAGCTAAGTTCCCAAACACTCTTGTAATCATTTCCAGAAATTAGATGTGAAACACGGATCTCTGTCTGATACAATGGACACAGGTACACCGTGTCTTGAAATAATTTCCTTAACGTAGAGTTTTGCTAACCAATCTAGGGTAAACCTAATCTTGATTGGCAAAAAGTGTGCTGACTTCGTCAATCGATCGACAATCACCCCAACGGCGTCATAACCTTGCTGAGTCACAAAATCCATTGTGATATGCTTCCATTTCCATTCCGGTATCTCCAACGGTTGCAATAATTTGCTTGGCCTTTGGTGTTCAGCTTTAACTTTCTGACACATTAAGCATTTCGCCACACACTCAGCTACATCCTTTTTCATATTCGGCCACCAAAAATGATGTCTAAGATCCTGGTACATCTTTGTACTCCCAGGGAGAATTGAATATTTTGAGTTGTGAGCTTCACTCAGAATTTCTTCTTTAACTTTTGGTACTGGCGGAACCCAAATTCTCCTTTCGAATCGAAGTAACCCTTCCGATTCGATTTTGAATTTACTTTCCTCCCCTTCAGATACTTTCTGTTTTATCTTTTTGCAGTCTTCATCCTGAAGTTGTGCATTCTTCACTGTATCTACCAACGTTAAACTGTTTCCCATCTGGAACACTTTTTTGTCTGTTTCTATCGGATATTTAATTTCTAACTCCATCTTTGCCATTTCCGTCACTAGCTTCTCCTGAGTAGTCAACATCATTAAATTTTCTCGTCCCTTCCTACTTAAAGCATCAACAACAACATTCACCTTTCCAGGATGATAGAAAATCTCGTAATCATAGTCTTTGATCAATTCCAACCATCTTCTCTGTTGCATGTTCAAATATTTTTGTGTAAAGATATACTTCAAACTTTTATGGTCGGTATATATCTCACACCTCTCTCCATAAAGATAATGTCTCCAAATCTTCAGGGCAAACACCACCGCAGCCAAGTCTAAGTCATGAGTCGGATACCCTTTCTCGTAATCTTTTAATTGACGTGATGTATACGCAATAACTCTGCCGTTTTGCATAAGCACACAACCTAGTCCTTTATGCGATGCGTCACTATACACCACAAAATTTCCTATATCATCAGGCAATGACAACACAGGTGCCGTACTCAACCTCTTCTTCAATTCGTGAAAACTTTTCTCACACTTCTCCGTCTAAATAAACTTAACCGCCTTTCTGGTTAAATTCGTCAACGGGGTCGCGATCTTAGAAAAATATTGAATAAAACGCCTATAGTAACCTGCCAATCCTAAGAAACTCCTTACTTCTGACGGTGTCTTCGTTTGATCCTAGTTTATTATAGCTTCAACCTTTGATGGATCTACTGAAATTCTGTCTTTATCAATAACGTGTCCGAGAAACTGTACACGTTCTAACCAAAATTCAAATTTTGAGAACTTAGCATACAACTTCCCTTTTTTTAACTTCTCCAACGTCACTCTTAAATGTTCCACATGTTCCTCCTTGGTTTTGGAATACACCAAGATATCATCAATAAATACCACCACAAATTTGTCTAAGAATGGTTTAAACACCCTGTTAATCAAATCCATGAACGCTGCAGGTGCATTGGTTAAACCAAATGACATAACCAGAAACTCGTAATGACCATACCGAGTTCTGAATGCCGTCTTCGGTACGTCTTCGGGCCTTACCTTCAGCTGGTGATAACCACTCCTCAAGTCTATCTTTGAGAAATACCTCGCACCCTTCAGTTGATCGAACAGGTCGTCGATTCTCGGTAACGGATACCTATTTTTAATCGTGCCCTTATTCAATTCTCTGTAATCAATGTAGAGTCGCATCGATCCACCTTTCTTCTTAACAAACAACACCGGTGCTCCCTATGGCGATACACTCAGCTGGATATACTTCTTGTCGAGCAATTCATGCAATTGCACCATCAACTCTTTCATCTCTACCGGGGCCATTTTGTATGGTGCCTTAGATATCGAGCTTATTCCTGGTACTAAATCAATCACGAACTCGATTTGTCAATCTGGCGGAAGACCCGGTAAATCGTCTGAAAATACGTCTGCAAAATCTCTTATAATTGGTATCTCTTCTAACTTCGCATTTTTCTTCTGTGTATCGAGTATGTAGGCTAAGTATCCTACACATCCTTGTCTTAACAACTTCTTGGCTTGCATCACCGTCAGACAACTTGCTTGTCGAGGTGATTTGCTGCCATAGAACACAACTTTTAACGGAGTCATAAGGTTAACACATTTGCTTTGGCAATCAATTACTGCTCCATAATTGAATAACCAATCCATTCCCAGTATAACATCAAACTCACCAAGTCTAATTGGTATCAAGTCTACCATCATCTCTTGACCCTTTATAACCACTCTACAATTCTTATATATGAATCTAACAGGAATCACTTCCCTATTCGCAATCTCTATGCTCAAAGGATAATCTAATTCTTCTTGAGGCAAATCTAAATTCTGGGCAAATTCATTGGATATAAATGAACAAGTAGACCCGAATCAAATAGTACATAAGCATTAATACCATTAATCAGAATAATACCTGACACCACATCCTTAGACTGAACAACATCTTGTACGGTCATATTGAAAGTTCTCGCAGTAGGTCGGCTTGACTGTGCTGGTCCAGTGATAGTCAATGCACCACCACCGTTGTTGTTTCCCTTTCCTCCACTTACACTCCCTGTTGGCTTTTTAGGGCAATCACGAGCCATGTGATCCTTCGAACCACAGGTAAAACATGCTCATTTCTTTGGGCTAAAATAGTTCGGTGCAATGTGTCCCTCCTGACCACAGTTGAAACACACCCGCTTTCCCTTCAAACACACCCCTGTATGGTTCTTTCCACAAGTAGCACAAGCTTCAAACTTTTTCTTCTACTGATTTCCCTGCTGTCCTCCCGCAGTCGAATTCTCGCTCCATTTCCTCTTTTGATTATTATTTCCAACGTTACTTCCACCAGCCTTATTGTCATTCTCATTCTTCCTCTTCTTTTGTTCTTGATTGTACTTAGTCAGGGCATCGCTTCCACCTTCCGCAATAATTGCCTTTTCCAATACAGCCGCAAATGTATTTAACTAGAACATTGAAACCTTGCTATACAACTAGGGTTTTAATCCTTGTTCGAACCTTCTCGCCTTATGCTCATCCGTATTGACTTGATAAGTGGCAAACCTTGCCAACTCGTTAAACTTCGCAGCATATTCTGGCACCGTCATAGTTCCTTATTTCAGCTCCAAAAATTACACCTCCAACTGATTTCGAGAACTCGCTGGAAAGTACATTTCAAAAAATATCTCCTTAAATTTATCCCACGTTATCACTCCTTGTCCCCCACGAACCTTGTTTGCTTGCCACGTTATCACTCCTTTTGGATTAGTTTATATTCCTCGCTATTCCTTCTACTTCATGATTCTTGATATGTTATAGAGGTTGGAATGATAGAAAGATAAGAACTTCTTTGAAGAGAAGTTGAGAAAAAATGTAAGCTAAAATTTTGAGGACGAAATTCTGTGAAGAAGGAAAGAATGTGAGAACCCGGGTAAGGGTTTGGTTTTAAGAAATTCCGAGGACGGAATTTTTATAAGGAGGAAAGAATGTAACAACCTAGAATTTTGGATTATCCAGAATTTAGGTTTAAAGAATTAGTTATTAATATAATAAATTTTTATTAATACTATTCTGTGCTATGTGTTTATTAATTGTTCTATAACCTAGGATAATTATAAGTCAGGAGTATTCTGGCTAAGATCTAGATTGAACGAGTAAGAATTTTCAAGACGAAAATGAAAGTTTTTCGGGAACAAAATATTTTTCGGGGGAAAAGACGAAATAGGCACTATTCATCAGTTTCTGCTCGGAGTTTTATTTTGAAATTCCGAGAAGTTATAGATTACATAAAATGTTGAGACGTGATGGAATATTTAATAATATTTCAGTTATGTCCAAAGATGAAATATCCAAAAATATTTGGATTCTGAGAATTGCAGCTTTCGAACTGTCGGACGAATTTCAAATTACGGAAGCACGAAGCTTCCAAGGGAAGCTAGGTAAAGGAGGTGGGGCGGCCACTTGGCCACCAAGTAAACTTGGTGGTTAAGTTATGAATAGTAAGGAGGTTAGGGGCGAAATGACCAAAATGCCCTTAGCCTTGGTTTTCTATATAAACAAGCTTAAGTTCATTATATTGAGCTATTGGAAATGCTACTCTTTGAGAGAGAAAGAGAGAGACTTCGGATGGAAGAAGAGAGGAAGAGGAATGAGGAAAAGCTAGCTTGAATGCACGCTTTGTCTGACGGAAGGAGATTTAAGAAGAACGGTAATCCGAACACTAGTTTCTTCTAAATTTTCTTTAAGTTTTTATGTTCAAAAACATAACTTAATGAAGATAAGAAGTAGATGAAGTTAAGAATGATTTCATATGATTGAAATCATGAGAAAATGAAGAAATAAGAATTAGAAATTTATCTTATGAATTTCTTAAAGAAGTATAAGATTCGTAAGGATTTTGAGCGATCCGAATGAATTTTATGAATGAGTAGGTTAAATTAGTAAGGAATGATGTTCTATAACATCAAATTCTAAGAAAATGTAGAATCGTAATCCAAAATATCGATTAAAATGAAGAACCAACGAAGAACACGCGAAGAACACGAAGAACGTTGTTGATGGACAAATTTAAAACCATCGTAGTTTAATTGTTGTTGATGGACAAGTTTAAAACCATCGCGTATAAGTTAGATGCTTATTGTTTGGTTAGGAACGGTAGAAACGTTCATGAAGAACGGATTAAAACGGAGCTATAACGAAATTATGGTGAAATTTTGTAAAAGACGAACGAGAATTAGAAAGTTAGTAAATGAACCCGAATGTGTAGGGTTTCATAAGAATGTAAGAGAACGTATAAAATGTGAGTCGTGGGTTCAAGAACGAATGAATTCTGTGTTCGGATTACCGAATTACGGACGAACGAACGAAGAACGTTAAAAACGTTAAGATGAACGAAGAGCGAAGATTAAGCCAATTGAATGGAATGTTAACGGATTCAGAACGAAGTTCTGTCCATGGGTAATCAAAGTATGTAAGATAAGGAAGAGAATAGCTTTGGAACGACCTCGTTCCGAGTTATAACGAAGAAGTTATAAGATTTCGAAATCAGCGTCTCAAGCTTGTAAAAGACTTAGAAAAATTTTTCTAGGTTTCATGCTCGGCGACGCAGCTCGAGTCGTGCCTTGGAGGCCGGCGTCGCAGCGCGAGATCGGCCATAATCCTCTGGAGAGTGGCACCGTAGCGCGAGAGTTAACAAGGGACTTGGCACCGCAGCGCAAGCCCGTGAAGAGAGGAGAGAGAAGTAGGTTGCGCCGCAGCGCGAGAGGAAAGGAAGGGAGTGGCGCCGCAGTGCCAGTGAAGGGAAAAAGCCAGAGAATAGCTTTTAACTGCTCAGCTCTTGCTGGAAGTGTAAGGATAGATAAAGAACATAATGTTCAAGTAATGTAACACTTAATCAAGTGTTTTAAACCTTTAATAAAGGTTAAACGGAAAGATTAAATGAGATTAAAAGATAAAGAATGCAAACGCGGGTTACGGAACCGATATCCGGGGACCGTAGTCACGATGAATGAACGTGATGGATTGCTATGATTATGATTCCTTAGACGTTGAGTGATGAAGGTAATGAATAACATTTCGATGTTATGACATGGCATTATAAGATGAACGTAAAGCGTATAGACGCTGTGAACGCAACGTTGTTGCGAATAACGATCGGTCTTAGCATACAACGAACAGTATGGCTTTGACATTAAGAAAGAATAATGACCATGGGGTTCATGGGATGGATAACATTTGAAAGCGATTAAAACCTTGAATAAAGGTTGAATGAGAGATTAAGAGACGAGCAACGTGAACGTTGAATACGTAAACGATCCTCGTGAATCGTATTCGTGTCAAACGAACGTTCTAAGTATACAATGGTTGTATGACTTAGACGTTGATGAAGGTAGTAAGGAAGATATGATTTATCATAAGAAAGCCATAGTGAACGGTAATAAGAGTAATGAAGGTCCGAGTATGGGTCGGATAGAGAATGTTAGAATAAAGTAAGCATTAAACACTTTAACCAACGTAAGAGTTGAGTGTAAGTGAATATTAAACGGGCAGAACCTACACTCCATGTATGGTTTGACCGTAAGGTAATGAAGACTAAGATTTAGCCGTGAACGGTGAAGAAAATGAATGGAAGATAATAACGTATAACGTTAAGAAGCCGAGTTAGTAGTTTTAACTTGGATAACGTTCTGAGTCGAGTGAACCGGACGTGGTAAGATAAGAATAAGAGATTGTAAAATGTTTCACGCTATGCCTCATAGTATTGACATTCGCTCTGAGTATGCGAAGGACTGTATGACTTAGACGATAAAGAATGAATCCTGAGGTATGGCATTTAGTTGCCAGAAAGCCGTAAGGAATATGAATTTGACTTAACGAACATTATAGCTAATGGTTCGTATAAGTTAAGAGAAGTTAGGTTGTGATACAAACGTAACTTTGATAGTTGACATATGGGAGTTGGGCTAAACAATTCCTTTAGAGAGCGAAGGTATATACAAAACTGGCAACCGATCTAACTTACTGTGTGGGCATTGTAGATGAGACGAGAACTTGTTTGTTGGTTGTTTGTGGGAAACCACTCAGAGTACCATACGGACTACTAGCAGAGACACGATGTGTGCTGAGTCCTAGGAGAGTTATAAGAAGAAGATAAGAATGTAAATCATCAAAGATGATAAATGTATGAATAAGACATCTCAGTATGTCATAAAGCCGTAATCTGGTAATGAAAGTTAGTTGTGTAAGCTTATATTGCAAGAACGCAAACCTTAAGAAGTAAAGTTAAGTAAACCAATGCGTAAGTCAAGTATATGACTAATTGGTGTACGTGTTAGTTCCTTATGTGTTATATAGGGATTTGGAATGAGCAGTTCAGCGTAAACTATAAGCTGTAGCTGTGCGTAAGGCAAGTTTCCTAACTTCATTCATATTTTAAATGGATGCTAGTTTCTTAAACTTCTCAGATGTTGAACTTGAGAAGTTCTGTCTATGTGCGAATGTGCGATATTTGTACAAGGTGGTAGAATGTATGAGGCCTTGTGCCATAATTTGAACACTTCGGTGTTTCTGTGAGATGAACTGTTTTATGATTGAACTGTTCAATAAAAGAATGTTTTGTTTATACATGAATCGTTATTGTTAAGTCTGTGCTAATGATTCTAGCCAGACAGAATGTGTATGAAAAATGTAGAAGAATAAAAGTATTTCAAAGTGAAATTGAATGATGTTTTAAGATGATAGGAATCGAGACTATTCCTATTATTCAAGCTGCTTCATAACCTTTGTTTGGTTATTGAAGTTCTAAAGAAATGTTTGTTCAAACTGTGATGACTTGCTGGGTAATTGAATGCTCACACTTGCTTTAAATGAAAAACATTTTCAGCGTGCGATGTTAGAAAGAACTTAAGGATTCTGTAAGAAGCAAGATGACGGTATCCAGATGAAGTGTCATTCAGAATGTGAATGAGCGAGAAGATCAAGTGAAGACTTGTAATGTAGAAAGAAGAAAATTAAACTATAGACTAGTTTAATGAACTGTATGTATCCTTGATGGCGGATAAAAGTCACTCTTGTAAGATGAAAGGAATAATGTAATTATCATTATTTGCAATGAGAAAGGTTATAAGGTTTCGAGAACCTGGGAATTGAGAATGTATGTTGTTATATTTCAGTATATAATGATGTATGTTAGATGAATGATGGGACCGTGATGCACGGAGTCTGGGTCTGAAGGTAGACCGAATTTCGGGGAGTTACAGGTTGGTATCAGAGCTGATAGGTTATAAACCTTAGGTATAAGTACCTAAGACTATAATCGTAAAGAGAAGGATAAGAAGATCACCACGTGATTATAGTTAATTGTAGTAACAGATGATCTGTTAAACGATGAATGATTTATAGCTAATGCTATGAATGAATGGTACTACGAAGCAGTACGGGAAGAATAACTCAGATTGAGTTGAGAAGGATAGCATACGAATTAAAGAAAATTCGTATTAAGTAAAGAGAAATTTAGAAGTTGTAAGATTTCAATTGAGGACTCAGGTGATGGCTGAGTTGTATGAACCTTTGTATGGACAGAGGTTTGTGCTTGGTGTAACAACTACTCAGTTTATTACTGTGATAATCATTGGAATTGGTTACGCTATTAAGATATATATGACGAGAAGGTGAATCTTTTCTCATGTATATACTTGATAGGTAGAGAGCGATAAGGTAGGTGCGAGTTCTTAAAACTCATACTTATGGTAAGTTCGTGACTCATAATAATATGTTTTCAAACGTCTCAACGAATGGACGCCTAAGGTCTGTCTGGATGTTCTTAAACTCATACTATTATGGGAAGTTCCTGAACTCATAATGTGTGGTAAGTTGATGGACTGTACTATAGTATAGAGATGTTTAGACTGAAAATGAAGTACTTTCAGTAGACTTAGCATTGAAGGTGCTAGAGAAGTTTAAGTATTGTCGCAGTAAGACAATGAAGGAAGATGGAGGATAGGATATTCCAAATCCTCTAGCTATGCTAGATTTCGAAGTTTATTCAAATCGTACTGAAATGTACATTTTGAAAAAGAAGGAATTGGTTCAACTTTCGGAACCAATGAATTTTAAAAGAGTTGTTCTTGGTATGTCTATACCAATTACTACGGCTAGACAGAAGTTGATTTTAAAATATCAAAAAGAATTTTTATATCATCCGTGCATTTGATGCAAGGGTGGTAAAAAGATGGAGTTGTTAATGCACTTGAACCTGGTGGGATGTGATCTTAGGATCAACAAACCACTATGGTAAGATGTATAATGACGAAGTCATAAACTGACGAAGTCCTCAACGTACTGTGAAGAGTACGGTATCATGACGTCATAAAACGTTTTGATGTATTGCGAAAAGAATTTAAAGAAGTAGTCGATGTCAAGTGAGTTGACTAGACGAATGTTTCAAGTTGATGTCCAATTTATTGGTGTGGTCTAAGCTAATTGATTTGGCTAAGACAAATGGTATGTCATGTTATAAGAAAATCGAGCTTTCTTTGAAAAAGTTATGCCAAGCCAAATTGTTTTGGTACGAAATCTAATAATTAAGTATGAGGTGAACATACCCCGAAATGGGGATATACGATAGGCTGATCACCTACGTATGGAAAGAGGTAGTTTACCTTCTTTGTGATTGTAAACTTATCGTGGAAAGAAAGGTTTACGGCGAAAGGCTGTTGAACCTAGTAAAGAGATCGTGGTCAATTTGACCCCTCAACAAAAGTATGAGATATTTTAAAGGATATTTTATATTCCTCGCTATTCCTTCTACTTCATGATTCTTGATAGGTTATGGAGGTTGGAATGATGGAAAGATAAGAACTTCTTTGAAGAGAAGTTGAGAAGAAGTGTAAGCTAAAATTTCGAGGACGAAATTCTGTGAAGAAGGGAAGAATGTGAGAACCTGGGTAAGGGTTTGGTTTTAAGAAATTCCGAAGACAGAATTTTTATAAGGAGGGAAGAATGTAACAACCTGGAATTTTGGATTATCCAGAATTTAGGTTTAAAGAATTAGTTATTAATAGAATGAATTTTTATTAATACTATTTTGTGTTATGTGTTTATTAATTGTTCTATAACCTAGGATGATTATAAGTCGGGAGTATTCTGGCTACGAGCTAGATTGAACGAGTAAGAATTTTCAAGACGAAAATGAAAGTTTTTCGGGAACAAAAAATTTTTCAAGGAAAAAGACGAAATAGGCACTATTCATCAGTTTCTACTCAGAGTTTTATTTTGAAATTCCGATAAGTTATAGATTACGTAAAATGTTGAGACGTGATGGAATATTTAATAATATTTCAGTTATGGCCAAAGACGAAATATCCAAAAATATTTGGATTCTGAGAATCGCAGTTTTCGAACTGTCGGACGAATTCCGAATTACGGAAGCACGAAGCTTCCAAGGGAAGCTAGGTAAAGGATGTGGGGCGGCCACTTGGCCACCAAGTAAACTTGGTGGTTAAGTTATGAATAGTAAGGAGGTTATGGGCGAAATGACCAAAATGCCCTTAGCCTTGGTTTTCTATATAAACAAGCTTAAGTTCATTATTTTGAGCTATTGGAAATCCTACTCTTTAAGAGAGAAAGAGAGAGACTTCGAATGGAAGAAGAGAGGAAGAGGAATGAGGAAAAGCTAGCTTGAATGCACGCTTTGTCTGACTAAAGGAGATTAAAGAATAACGGTAATCCGAACACTAGTTTCTTCTAAATTTTTTTTAAGTTTTTATGTTCAAAAATAAAACTTAATGAAGATAAGAAGTAGATGAAGTTAAGAATGATTTCATATGGTTGAAATCATGAGAAAATTAAGAAATAAGAATTAGAAATTTATTTTATGAATTTCTTAAGGAAGTATAAGATTCGTAAGGATTTTGAGCGATCCGAATGAATTTTATGAATGAGTAGGTTAAATTAGTAAGGAATGATGTTCTATAACATCAAATTCCAAGAAAAAGTAGAATCGCAATCCAAAATATCGATTAAAATGAAGAACGAACGAAGAACACGAAGAACACGCGAAGAACACGAAGAACGTTGTTGATGGACAAATTTAAAACCATCGTAGTGTAATTGTTGTTGATGGACAAGTTTAAAACCATCGCGTATAAGTTAGATGCTTATTGCTTGGTTAGGAACGGTAGAAACGTTCATGAAGAATGGATTAAAACGGAGCTATAACGAAGTTATGGCGAAATTTCGTAAAAGAGGAACGAGAATTAGAAAGTTAGTAAATGAACCCGAATGTATAGGGTTTCATAAGAATGTAAGAGAAAGTATAAAATGTGAGTCGTGGACTCAAGAACGAGCGAATTCCGAGTTCGGATGACCGAATTACGGACGAACGAACGAAGAACGTTAAAACCGTTAAAATGAACAAAGAGCGAAGATTAATCCAATTGAATGGCATGTTAACGGATTCAGAATGAAGTTCTGTCCATGGGTAATCAAAGTACGTAAGATAAGGAAGAGAATGACTTTGGAATGACCTCGTTTCGAGTTATAACGAAGAAGTTATGAGATTTCGAAATCAGCGTCTCAAGCTTGTAAAAGACTTAGAAAAAATTTTCTAGGTTTCATGCTCGGCGCCGCAACTCGAGTCGTGCCTTGGAGGCCGGCGCCACAGCGCGAGATCAGCCATAATCTTCTGGAGAGTGGCGCCGTAGCGCGAGAGTTAACAAGGGACTTGGCACCGTAGCGCCAGCCCGTGAAGAGAGGAGAGAGAAGTAGGTCGCGCCGCAGCGCGAGAGGAAAGGAAGGGAGTGGCGCCGCAGCGCCAGTGAAGGGAAAAAGCCAGAGAAGAGCTTTTAACTGCTCAACTCTTGAGGAAAGTGTAAGGAAAGATAAAAAAACATAATGTTCAACTAATGTAACACTTAATCAAGTGTTTTAAACCTTTAATAAAGGTTGAACAGAAAGATTAAATGAGATTAAAAGATAAAGAATGCAAATGCGGGTTACGAAACCGATATTCGGGGACTGTAGTCACGATGAACGAACGTGAGGGATTGCTATGAATGTGATTCCTTAGACGTTGAGTGATGAAGGTAATGAATAACATTCCAATGTTATGACATGGCATTGTAAGATGAACGTAAAGCGTATAGACGCTGTGAACGCAACGTTGTTGCGAAGAACGATCGGTCTTAGCATACAACGAAAAGTATGGCTTTGAAATTAAGAAAGAATAATAAACATGGGATTCATGGGATGGATAACAATCGAAAGCGATTAAAACCTTGAATAAAGGTTGAATGAGAGATTAAGAGACGAGCAATGTGAACGTTGAATACGTAAACGATCCTCGTGAATCGTATTCGTGTCAAACGAACGTTCTAAGTATACAATGGCTGTATGACTTAGACGTTGATGAAGGTAGTAGGGAAGATATGATTTATCGTAAGAAAGCCGTAGCAAACGGTAATAAGAGTAATGAAGGTCCGAGTATGGGTCGGATAGAGAATGTTAGAATAAAGTAAGCATTAAACAATTTAACCAACGTAAGGGTTGAGTGTAAGTGAATATGAAACGGGCAGAACCTACACTCCATGTATGGTTTGACCGTAAGGTAATAAAGACTAAGATTTAGTCGTGAATGGTGAAGAAAATGAATGGAAGATAATAACGTATAACGTTAAGAAGCCGAGTTAGTAGTTTTAACTTGGATAACGTTCCGAGTCGAGTGAACCAGACGTGGTAAGATAAGAATAAGGGATTGTAAAATGTTTCACGCTATGACCTCATAGTATTGACATTGAATGATCGCTCTGAGTATGTGAAGGACTGTATGACTTAGACGATAAAGAATGAATCCTGAGGTATGGCATTTAGTTGCCAGAAAGCCATAAGGAATATGAATTTGACTTAACGAACATTATAGTTAATGGTTCGTATATGTTAAGAGAAGTTAGGTTGTGATACAAACGTAACTTTAATAGTTGACATATGGGAGCTGGACTAAACAATTCCTTCAGAGAGCGAAGGTATATACAAAACTGGCAACGGATCCAACTCACTGTGTGGGCAGTGTAGATGAGACGGGAACTTATTTGTTGATTATTTGTGAGAATCCACTCAGAGTACCATATGGACTACTAGTAGAGACACGATGTGTGCTGAGTCCTAGGAGAGTTATAAGAAGAAGATAAGAATGTAAATCATCAAAGATGATAAATGTATGAATAAGACATCTCAGTATGTCATAAAGCCGTAATCTGGTAATGAAAGTTAGTCGTGTAAGCTTATATTGCAAGAACGCAAACCTTAAGAAGTAAAGTTAAGTAAACCAATGTGTAAGTCAAGTATATGACTAATTGGTGTACGTGTTATTTCCTTATGTGTTATATA
The DNA here is from genome assembly GCA_016801055.1 of Panax notoginseng. Classification (NCBI taxonomy): domain Eukaryota; kingdom Viridiplantae; phylum Streptophyta; class Magnoliopsida; order Apiales; family Araliaceae; genus Panax; species Panax notoginseng. The sequence continues at coordinate 94,809,478 of CM029018.1, forward strand.
GGGATTTGGAATGAGCAGTTCAGCGTAAACTATAAGCTGTAGCTGTACGTAAGGCAAGTTTCCTAACTTTATTCATATTTTAAATGGATGCTAGTTTCTTAAACTTCTCAGATGTTGAACTTGAGAAGTTCTGTCTATGTGCGAATGTGCGATATTTGTACAAGGTGGTAGAATGTATGAGGCATTGTGCCACAATTTGAACACTTCGGCGTTTCTGTGAGATGAACTGTTCTATGATTGAACTGTTCAATAAAAGAATGTTCTATTTATACATGAACCGTTATTGTTAAGTCTGTGCTAATGATTCTAGCCAGACAGAATGTGTATGAAAAAGGTAGAAGAATGAAAGTATTTCAAAGTGAAATTGAATGATGTTTTAAGATGATAGGAATCGAGACTATTCCTATTATTCAAGCTGCTTCATAACCTTTGTTCGGTTATTGAAGTTCTAAGAAAATGTTTGAATTCTGAACTTGTTTGTTCAAACTGTGATGACTTGCTGGGCAATTAAATGCTCACACTTGCTTTAAACGAAAAATATTTTTAGCGTGCGATGTTAGAAATAACTTAAGGATCCCGTAAGAAGCAAGCTGATGGTATCTAGATGAAGTGTCATTCAGAATGTGAATGAGCGAGAAGATCAAGTGAAGACTTGTAATGTAGAAAGAAGAAAATTAAACTATAGACTAGTTTAATGAACTGTATGTATCCTTGGTGGCGGATAAAAGTCATTCTTATAAGATGAAAGGAATAATGTAATTATCATTATTTGCAATGAGAAAGGTTTTAAGGTTTCGAGAACTTGGGAATTGAGAATGTATGTTGTTATATTTCAATATATAATGATGTATGTTGGATGAATGATGGGACCGTGACGCACGGATTCCGGGTCTGAAGGTAGACCAAATTTCGGGACGTTACAACTTCAGCATGAACGTTGCGAACGCAGTCTTCTGATCCTCGTTGACTCTAGCAACGTCGAACACTTTCTCCATTTCCATGATCCAGGTTTGGGCTTCCACTGAATTCATAGACCCTTGAAACTCTGGCGGTCCAACCGTTTTGAATTCCTTGAAGGTCGTAACTTGAGCTTGCAGTTGATTCGCAAGTGCTTCTGTCAACAGAGTTACCAACTGATGAACCGGGTTAGCGTTGGCCTCATTATTATTGTTAGTAGACCCCTCAGGAGGTGGTTGTTGATGTGGTTGTCTTCTTCTAGGAGGCATTTTCTGTTAAAATATACACTTATTAGATCATTACTCATCTTCTTGAGTATCTGAAGCTTAACTTATACATTCTAAAATTAAAGCTATAACACATAACATTTCAAATAAACTTTGATATTTTATTCATTCATAATGTTTTTAAAACATATATAAAAGATAGCATATCTGCTATAAACATCTACTTTCCTGAACTAGACAAGTTTCAGGATTACATACTCATACTACCCCTTTATTTATCTCAAAATTAGGGATTTAAAATTTTATTTATTTACATAAATAACCACATATTATTATCACTCATATTCTATCTAGGCATATTAAGACGTCGTAAGGCTTCTCGATGCTCTTCCTCCATGATACGATACGCCGTTCTATGATCCATCACAAACCACGGCGAGTCTTCAAATTGAGGTGGGTAATAAAAGACTCGATCCTGGGCCCTATCAATCGCAGAATTAAAGGCATGATCCATTTTGTTCATCTTGGCCTTCTTCACTTGGACCTTAGCCTCAGCACGGTCTGCACGATGAGTCGCCTTCATCCAAGCGTCATCTGCTCTTGCACGCTTAGCTGATTCCTCTTTGAAGTCATCTTTTAATTTCTCCATGTCAGTTTTCATCTTCTCGTTCACTGCCAACAAATCTTCATGCTGACCTTTCATTTGCACTAAGTCCCACTCCGTGTTTCCAAGGCGTGCGTCAAGTTCCTGAATCTCTGCATCCTTCTGCTCCATCGTAGTGTGATGCATCTCAACTAACTCCTTCAGTTCCTCAACATTATCCTGTAACTCTATATTCCGATCATACAAAGCATCATACATCTCAGCTGATATGGAGTTTGGTGGAAATTCAACAGTATCCTCTTCCTCCTCATCCTCTGAACTATCCTCCTCGGGATCAGTCATAGGCTCATCCTCCTAGATCAACTACTCCCGCACTACGTGAATATCCCAGGGTTCGTCATCTCTAGGTATCTGAGGTATCACCTCCCTAGTTGGACTGGATCCTCCTTCATTAGACATCCTGTCATCAAAATATTTTAAGTTTTACTTAACGTTATCGATACTCGCGAGCACATAAGTTATTAACACATAGCACATAATGTCTTTTATTGTTCAGTTTCAATGGATGCCTTAATCTATTCCTTAAAACCTGATAAGAGTTAAACACCTCTATGTTTTCTAACTCCTTAAAGGTTACTTCCTAAGGTTTTCCTACCTAAGGTTCATAACCTAAAGCTCTGATACCAACATGTGACACCCTCAAATTTGGGTACTCCATTCCCACTGAATTTGGTGTTCACTATCCAAGACCATTACATCTAACTACCCATCATAAAGGATAAAAATATAATTTAAATAACTTAAACAATAATCTTTTCCATTAAAGGGTTACATCATAATTTCAAAATAATCCTAAGTAATTTAACCTTAAAGTTATTACATAAGTTTGCGGAATACATCATAAAATAAAACAAGTCTTTAACATAATTCATTAGAATAAAATCCTCATAAGTCTTCAACACTTGGACATCTTGCCCTTTCCTTTGCTAGTAGATGGCTCATTAACTTTCTCAGCTTTAGCTGCAGTGTTAATTACAAGAGTGAGCAAACAATTGCTTACTGATATAAAGAGTAGTAACGACAACAACATGAAAGTGATCAACGAATGCTGAACAATAATGTACTTGTTCTACGAATCAAAAATAGAAAACAAGTTTGAACTTTAATATCTGAGGGTCTTAAGACCACGAACTATGTCCCCGGTGATTAGGTATTACTACCCCAACCTTAGCAGTCATTTAGACTATACAGACCCTGCTTAACGTACTTAGGGAGATCAGCCCTTTATACCATGTATTGTGCACAAATATCTAAACGTTATACGTACAAAATCCCCTATGTTAGGGTTGTTCGTCTCGGCTTGGATTTAGAAATTCCGCACTAAAGTAAGTTTAGATTGGAACTAGCTTATCAGTTGTTCTAGAATTTTAGAACACTATTCAACTATAGATCAAATCAGTTTAATAAAAATTTACTTGTTATTTGAAGGTTTAATACAACAGTATAGAATTGAATAAGGTTATCAAAGTCAAAGATTGAATAATAATAATATATAATTGAATAAACATAATATACATGCAAAGTGTTATATTCAAAAGAGTTAGAACAATCTCTTTGAATTGATGTGTTAGAACAATATATGCTTTGAATAATATTAAGGAAAGTGAAACTTGCTCAATAGAAGTTCAGAATAAAGAACTTGCACTCAATATGAAAAGAATGAAGTTAGAAAGCTTGCTCAATGTAAAGAGGTAAGGTTTAGAAACTTGCTCAACGAAAATGTAGAGTTAGAAAACTTGCTCAAAGATTGAATATATACTTGCACGATTATAAAAGTAGAGTTAGAGAACTTGCCTTGTATGTAAGCTACACAAGTGTAAAATATTCTCCAATTACCCTACACATATCATTGGAATTGTAATAATAATTAGTTGTATGAATATTAGCTTTAGGGGTTTAAACCACCACTTAGGTCATAACCTTACTTAACATTTTAGGGTTACTAACCACATGATATGTTTCTGTTTTAACCTTGTTATTACACATTTGACACACTAACATAATCATTAAGCCAAGTTATAATGAATGACCAAAGTCTGCAGAATTAGCAGACTTCACTGTTTGTGACTTACTACTGGCGCGGCCATGCCAGTTTTACACTGGGTTATAGCGCGCCCGCGCGGCAGCAACGCACTCGTGCCAAGAGACAGCTCACCCGCGCGGCACATCAGTTTCAGTTTTACAGAACACGAACTTAGACTCTGTTATAGGCCAAAAATCCCAATTCCACAGAAATTCACCAAACTTCAACATCTAAAATATTGTAATATCATAGTTAAGAATGTTATTCATCATTCTAACTACATAAACATCATATATACACAAATTTGAAGAATCAAAACCATATTTTTCAAGATTTCTTCAATTTTGACACCTTTTAGCGAATTCGATCGCCACAAATTCGTTTCTTAATCAATTGACATGATTTAAACTATGTTATTTTTGTTTCTTATCATATTAACACATTCTAACCTCAAATTACAGATTATAACAAGTATTGATCATGAAATTTTGTACTTAGCCAAGCCATATTATATGAACATAAACATTGTTATTTCAATTCCTTCCTCAAACCCAATTTCACGTGTATGACAATCAACAATTATGTATATATATTGATAATAACAGATTCTACAAAAACAACACATATAAATCCATTTTCAACAACATTCCAACATACTTCCAACAACATTATCAAACTTAATAGTTAAAATTAAAGTTGGTTATACCTTGATTAGCAAGAACAATTAGCAACCCTAATCTTTCTCTTGACAAACTCAGAACAACTTCTTTCTTCTCTAAATTCTCTCTTCTCTCCCAAGCTCTCTCTCTCTCAAACCTTTTGCTCTTTAGCCTTAGATAAAATACGCTTAGAAAAAAAAATATAAACTGGCTTCCACTAACTCACGTATGTTTCAGTTATAAAACCCAAACAGACATCAGTTGCATAAGCTAAAGGCCACAATGCATTGTTTGGCTACCACATAACTCTCAAACTAGATTATTTTTATATTATTATATTATATAGTTTCCACTTGTCACACTTTAGTTAATTTAAATAACTTATAATAGTAATAATAAAAAACTTATTATCATTATACTTATAATTAATAAATAATTATATACCTAATTTAATTAATAAATTAGAAACATCACTTTATTTAATTTATTTATTTCCTTTAAATTAAACAATTCATTTAATTTAATTATTTTCTTAAATATTAAGCAATTGATTTAATTTAATTATTTCCTTAAATTAAATCCTTCAAATAAAATTAACATTATTCAATTTAATTAACCTTAATTAATTTAGTTACTAAATTAATTCACTATAATTCATCAATTATTTAATTCCCTCAATAAATAAATTATTTAAAATATTTATTTAATTTAATAAATATTTAAATTAAAATACAAATTTCTCGATCGTTTCAATTAAGGAATTGGGTTTTATTTTAATTAATTAAATTTCTTTAATTAATTAGACTCCTAATCTTATTAGGAATAATTAATTAAACTCTTTTAATTATTTAGTCTCCTAATACTATTATGAATATTTGAAAGTACTTTTATTAATTAATTCTCAAACTCCTTTAGGAATTAAATAACAATAATAGTAATAATAATAATAAAACTCCTCTTATTAATTTATATTTAATATTTTCAAAATATTAAATAATAAATATTAAGCTATGTAATTTATTCTATCACCATAGATTAAATTAAATATACTTAACTTATTATTACGATTATGCCATTAACTTCTTAAATAATTATTATTCTTTTTATGGTGTGACCATTTAGGTTCTTCATATTAAATCGGTTGTGAATAAATCAATTAGAAAATTTCTAATATTATTTAAATAAATAAATTAAAATATTAATTTATTTAAATAAATAATATTTATTCTACAATAGGGATAAGCCTCCATAGCGATTAACGACTTTTCAGATAATATAGATTTCAACATTAATCATAAAAGAACCTTTGAGTAAATAGTTACCGTACAATTAAATCCTTCCACCATACAATGTCCCAATTAAATATAAGACATAGAATTACTGTCAAGTCTTATTTTATTTAATTATATGTATTTCAACTCTTAAATGCACAACTCCAAATAATGCAAATTCGAAACTCCTTTCTAATTTCATTCTGCCTTGGCCAAGGACTACTGGGTTGTCATTTATCGAATCACATAAGACATTTCTCTTCTTTTACTAGAAGCGGTAGATTTTTTATTGATCATACATTATCTCCATGTACAACTGATTATACCCAAGCATACCCTTTGATATACCCTAAGGGTCTTAAGGAATAAGTCAAAGTATAACTCATCATACACAAGATACTATGATGATCTCAAGTTTAAGGATCACTTGTACTACTATCATTACAGGAATTCCTATTGATAGGCAAGTAAAACTCCATTAGGTATTTCTTAGCGAGCCACGTTCAGTGAACTTATTCTCTAATAAGCAATTACATACTAGCTTTAGTGTCTCCACACAAATGATCATGAGATCAATCATCCTCATCCAATGAGCAAGCAACGTATGTACCAATCTATCCGGATTCATTAATCCCCAATTTAGTAATCCAACGACTGGGAACTATTTTAATTTTAAGCTTTCTAAGAATTTAGATCTAATTAGAATGATCATCATTATTCTAAAAGCAATGCTTAAAACTATGGGTTTATCACATATTATAAAGCAGCATCATGTAGATAATTAAAAGTCTTTAATAAATTAATACTTTTTTATTAATAAATGAACAAGATTGTTTCAAAGTATATGCTTAATCATCAAACATGATTGGCTTGTGTGCATACTACTTTCAATCTCCCACTTGCACTAAAGCTAATCGTCATGGTATCTTATACCCTTCTTCTCTAAGTGACGATTATCCTGTTGTTGGATAAGCTTTAGTTAATGGATATGTAATGTTGTTCTTAAGAGTCCACTAACTCTATAGTTATTTCACATCTTTCAATGATTCTTATAATCAAATGAAAGTGCCACAACACATGTTTAGATCCAAGATGAGACTTAGAAACTATTCGTAGTTCTGTAATAAACTTTTTATCCAAACAATTAACTTGCAGCTTTATTTATAGCTATGTACTTTATCTTTATCACTAAACCAGCAACTATTTGCTGTTTAAAACCTTTCCAATTCACTACACCACCGTTCAAGGTAACGCTTTACCTTAAAATGGATTTTCTGTCATCTTGGTCTGTCTAAAACACTGGAGTCTGTTAAGCTCTCTAGTTTTAATTCAGTCCCACCATAAATTTTAATCACATCCTTAGTGTCGGTTAAGTACTTTAAGATGTTTTTTACTGACTCACAGTGAACTTCTCTAGAATATGACTGATCAACATCAGGTCTCATATATTTCATTGCATACATGATAGTTACTCATGTGATCTTCTCTTTTATGAGTATATGGGGACTATTAAGAGAGATACATTTCAAGGCTCATCAACATGAGACATCCCATGGAGTTTGCCATTCTAAACGACTTTAGCATCAAATGAATATACATTCCCTGGATTAAGTCGAGCATCCTTTTAAATCTATCTATATAGATTTGTATCCCCAATTATGATACTCTTCCCAAATCATTCATGGAAGAATGTTTAGACAACTTTATCTTTACTGATTGTAGCATTGGTATGTTATTCCTTATCCGTAGTATATCAACATATAATACTAGGAATATCACGACGCTCCCACTGACCCTTTTGTACACACTAGGTTCATTCTTGTTTTTGATAAAATCAAACTCTTTTGATTGTCTCATCAAAATGAATGTTCCATATTTGAGAAGCTTGCTTCAATCCATTTCACTAGGTGTCTATAACTCTTACCTCATCGTATGTAATTGGATCATCATCTTCTATGATGTGTACCTCATCATCATCATCATCTATGATGAATTCATACCTCCTAGGTATCTTCGGTACTATTCCAAATTTACGATTCGGTTGTGGTACAATAGGTTTATCTACAGGTTCTTTTTATTTGACTTATAGTGTTTTGTGGTTCTTGAACTCTTCAAGATGTATTATCCTCCCACTAGCCCTTTCAATGATAAATATCTTTATCTTAGAAGGTAGTGTGTTTCGTAGCAAACACCTTTTGCTAAGTAGGATTACAAAACATATACCCTAAACTTACTTTAGGATGTCCCACAAATCTGTAATTGTCAAATCTTGTCCCAAACATATCCCTTTGAAACCTTTTTCACATAAGTTGGACAACCCCTTATCTTAACATACTTAAGATTAGGAATCATCCTTCTCCATAACTTTTATGGAGTCTTGGGGCCGAATTTTGAGGTTACCTTTTTCGTAGATATGTAGCCATTTCTAGGACATTATCCCAGAAGGATACTAGAAAGTTGGTAAAATTATTATGGACCGTACCATGTCCAACAAGGTACGATTTTTTTTTCAAATACATCAATCAATTATTGCGTATCAGGGGGCGTCCATTATGAGAAAATCATTTGAGATGATCTAGAAACTCATTGCACAAGTATTCCTTCCTTGATTCGATCAAAGAATCCTAATACTTTGCCAATTTGTTTCACTTCTGAATTCTTTGAACCTTTCAAATATTTCACACTTGTATTTCAGCAAATACACACATTCAACTCTTTAAATGATCATCTCCTTTTCTTATACTAGTTTGTTCAATTTGCAAAATTATTTTCACGTAAGTCAAGTATACAAAATTCATTAAGTAATATTCCAGTTCTATACAAAATATTATTATTATAAATAGAACAATAATTATTCTTAAATATAATACCAAAGATTTTATTGTCCAACAACAAAATAAAAATAATATTTCTAACAAGAATCGGAATACAATAACAACTTATTGACTTAATAGATTTGCCCGTAGGCAATGCTAAACTATAAGTTTCTATGGCTAATGCAACAACCTTTACTTCATTTCCCACACATAGGATTACTTATCTTTGTTTAGCTTTCTACTTCTGCTTGGTCCCTTCATAAATTTATATTTATGATAACCAAAGTCGGTATCCAATACCCAAGTAGAACCTTGACTTAAAGAAAAATTTATTTTAAATCATGAACAAAATTATATTTGTAACCGAAACTTCACTAAGCTTCTTCTTGTTAGCCTCTACAAGATGCTTCTCGCAATCTCCGTTCCAGTGTCCTGGCTTATTGCAGTGGAAGCAAACTCCTTTGCTATCAGTCTTAGTTTTGTTCTTATTATCATTTATTTATTTTTTGCCTTTCTATTTACCTTCTTTGAATCGTTCTTCTTTTCAGAAGATCCTTTGGCCCCTACCAGTAAGACTTGGTCTTTCTTGGTTGGAAAGTGACTCTCAATATTTTTTAACATGTTAAGTAAATCAGCAAAGCTGATATCTAGCTTGTTCATATGAAAAATTCACAACAATTATGAAAGGAGTTCGGGAGTGAGTGCAAGATCAAATCTTGGCTCAACTCTCCATCCATGACAAAACATGTTGTCCTAATTGATCAATTAAATTGATAATATTAATGACTTTTATCTGTACTGCAGTGTCATCGGTCATTCTAGATCGGAAGAGCTCCTTAGATATCTGATATCTATTAGTCCTACTTTCCTCACCATCAACTACTTGACGTACAGATGTATAGTAGGAGCATCCATAGTTTCATGCTGACGCTGAAGCTCGTTACTCTTGGATGCGAGCATGATGCATTGAGCCAACTGTGCATCATCTTGCCGCTTTCTAAAAGTAGCAATATTTTCCTCAGAGGCATTATCTGCAACCATTGCAGGGATAGGCGTATTAAGGACATAAGATAGATTTTCAGCCTTGAGAACTATTCTCAAATTCCTTAACCAATCCATTTAATTTGGTCCAGTTAAATAACATCTAATATGCTTCGCAGTGATAGTAATTTAGACATTATAAAATTCTGTAAATGAATTTGTAATTAACAACATTTTAGCATACATTCTTTTATTAATTACCAAAATAATTTAGGTCTTGTTTTAAATTGGTATCTCCCACAATTTTCATCAAACTACCCTCAATTTATATAGTTCGGCAATATCTAATTAAAGATATGCTAGTGAGAATAAGGATCTCATTTCAAATGTATATAGCCTTGTGTGTGCACAACAAACTATATATAAATAAATAGGTAGACAACTCTTGTCAATTACATCAACTATGTAACTCCTTGTATTTTGCCTCTTAGATCATAATGGTCAAGTGTGTGCACATCCGAACTAAAATGATTTAAGTTAAGTCAGACCCAACATTTCTATATAAGTGAAGAGAAAACTACAGCCCTTGTGTGTGCAAAACAAAGCAGTAATGTTCAATTCCTTATAAACATCATATGTAATAAAAATAACATCTTAAATATTTAATACTTGTCTTGTGTGTGCACAACAAACTCATATTAAATATTCAATACTCTATTGTTTCTATCATTCTAGAAGGCGACGTTCGATATTCTAAATGTCTTTTGAACGTTACAACTTAATATAAAATATTTGAGGGATTTGTTATTAATTTGTCTCATCTTGTTTAGCGCTCATGCACACACACACACACACACACACACACACACACACATATATATATATATATATATATATATATATAATACACGTCATATTAATTAACATGCGAAGCATGTTTGCATAATATATATAGTATAAGCATGCACATATAGAATAATATATTCTATCCGGATTGATTATTGACTTTATTCTAGTTTGGTTCACTAGAGCCACCAAGTGAATCAAAAGGTCAAACCTAGGGTGCAAGAATTAAATTTAAATATAACTATTACATTTAAATCTCGGGCTCCATTACAAATGGGACTTCAAGCGCTCCTTGCTCCTTGATCTCCAATTCTTCAAAATTAATTCTAACTATTCCTATTATAAAACTATTTAAAATAAATAGAAACCTTGATCAGCAGTCAATGGGAAGTACATAGGAGGGAGATAGAATTTACATTAAGAAAAATTAGAGAAGACGAGGTACGCAGACCCCATTTAATAAAACCCATACATTTACGCATTCAACTAAAATATAATCCAATCACATTGCTCAATAGTCCATAATCAATCCCAATTATTATCATACACATCACCATATACATCAATAAATAACATTCATCTCATGAATAATAAACATTCAATATATATATTGATATCATTTAATGAGCAAATTTAGTTAGCATAAAATCTAATTTTGAATGAAAATAAACTCCTTTATTTTAATCCAAATTTAAATCAAAATAAACTCTTTTATTTTAATTTATCTAAGTTTGAATAAAATAAACTATTTTATTTTAATCAAATTCTTTAATCAAATTAAACTCCTTTATTTTAATTAATTATAGAATCCAATTCCAAGTAAAAAAAAAACTCATTTATTAAAGGAAACACGAATTTTCTTTCCTATTTACAAATAAACTCCTTTATTTTGAATAATATGAAATCTTATTTCATATCTAAATAAACTCCCTTATTTAAGAAAATACGAATTTTCTTTCCTATTCACAAATAAACTCCTTTATTTTGAATAATATGAAATCTTATTTCATATATAAATAAACTACTTTATTTAAAGAAACATGGAATCCAATTTCAACTCCAATTAGTTATCATGAAATTCAATTCCAACTCTAATTAGTTAGCAGGAAATCTAATTTTAAGATTAAAATAAACTTTTATTTTAATTATAAAATAATTAAGAATATTATATATATATATATATATATATATATATATATATATATATATATATATATATATATATATGTTAATGAAGTACTGCATGAATGTTAATGAAGTACTGCATGAATCCCCTCCTTAACTCCTTAACGGGTTGAATAACCAAACATCTTCCACACGCAATTCACGTAATAATTCAGTTCGCAGATGATTTTTATTTTTTATTTTTAAAATAAATTTTATACAACAAATTATGCCCAATTAAATTGTTCTAAACACATATCAACATACATATCAAATCTGAATAATTAATAATTCGCATAAAGGTTTGGCTCTGATGTCACTGTTAGGTTTGTAATATTCATAAACGCAATCAAATTGCACAAAATAAGCGGAAGCGTGGAAAAATCAGAGTTTTAAAATTTTATAAACCATATACTCGGATCATCCTTTATGCACAATTATTAATTAAACGAAAAGATAAAGAACAAGAATCATACACTTGAAGATTCGAGCTTTCTCAGGTATAAGTTCACCTCCAAATCCTTTTCACGTTCAACTTGAATCCACCAGGTTTGGTTCCTTCCTTTGATCAACGTTAGTCACCTAAGTATTTGGCCTCTAGAGGTGATCCATCAAGGAAGATGAAATATTCAAAAAGATGGGTATTTTGCAAAACTCTAGTTTTTATATCTCCAATAGAAAGGGGTGTACTCACCCAACAATTAAAATTACGTATTCATGTGTTTTGAAAGTGTCAACCAACCTCACACATAATAAGACTCCTCTTATTTATAGATGTAGGCAACCCTCCTTAACAATTAAGGAATTAAGTTTTATTTTAATTAATTAAATTCATTTAATTAATTAGGCTCCTAATCTTATTAGGAATAATTAATTAAACTCATTTAATTAATTAGTCTCCTAATACTATTAGGAATATTTGAGAGTACTTTTATTAATTAATTTCCAAACTCCTTTAGGAATTAAATAATAATAATAGTAATAATAATAATAAGACTCCTCTTATTAATTTATATTTAATATTTTCAAAATATTAAATAATAAATATTAAGCTATTTAATTTATTCTATCACCATAGATTAAAATTAAATATACTTAACTTATTATTATGATTATGCCATTAACTTCTTAAATAATTATTATTCCTTTTATGGTGTGACCATTTAGATTCTCCATATTAAATCGTTTGTGAATAAATCAATTAGAACAATTCTAATCTTATTTAAATAAATAAATTAAAATATTAATTTATTTAAATAAATAATATTTATTCTACAATAGGGATAAGCCTCCATAGCGATTAACGACTTTCCAGATAATATAGATTTCAACATTAATCATAAAAGAACCTTTGAGTAAATAGTTACCGTACAATTCAATCCTTCCACCATACAATGTCCTAATTAAATATAAGACATGGAATTACTGTCAAGTCTTATTTTATTTAATTATATGTATTTCAACTCTTAAATGCACAACTCCAAATATTACAAATTAGAAACTCCTTTCTAATTTTATTCTGCCTTGGCCAAGAACTACTGGGTTGTCATTTATCGAATCACATAAGACATTTCTCTTCTTTTACTAGAAGCGGTAGATTCTTTATTGATCATACATTATCTCCATGTACAACTGATTATACCCAAGCATACCCTTTGATATACCCTAAGGGTCTTAAGGAATAAGTCAAAGTATAACTCATCATACACAAGATACTATGATGATCTCAAGTCTAAGGATCACTTGTACTACTATCATTACAGGAATTTCTATTGACAGGCAAGTAAAACTCCATTAGGTATTCCTTAGCGAGCCACGTTCAGTGAACTTATTCTATAATAAGCACCTACATACTTCATTTAGTGTCTCCACATAAATGATCATGAGATCAATCATCCTCATCTAATGAGCAAGCAACGTATGTACTAATCTATCCGGATTCACTAATCCCCAATTTAGTAATCCAACGATTGGGAACTAATTTAGTTTTAAGTTTTCTAAGAATTTAGATCTCATTAGAATGATCATCATCATTATTCTAAAAGCATTGCTTAAAACTATGAGTTTATCATATATTATAAAGCAGCATCATGTAGATAATTAAAAGCCTTTAATAAATTAATACTTTTTTATTAATAAATGAAAAAGATTGTTACAAAGTATATATTTTATCATCAAACATGATTGGTTTGTGTGCATACTACTTTCAATATATACATAACTATGTCATAATTATAGGCTAGAAAGATCAGAATTTCAAGGACACCAAGTTCATCATGGTTTGTTTTTTCAAAACCTTACGATTTGTTTTCAAAATCACTATAACCAAACTAAAATAACTTATGTTGTGCAATAATGGTCTTAGTTTATATGTTAGACTTAGTATCATACCTAACTCAGTAAACTAACATGCTCAGAACATCATAAGCAATAAAAACTATTTTCTGGGACTGTCCAACCGCGCGGTCGCGCTGGATTGTACTGCAGAAGTGACGCGGCCGCGCCACTTCGGGACAACACCAGACTTGGCTCTAATTTGCAGCAGTTCAGAACCCCAATCAAAAATACCATTGATTCAGCATACATAGACTCTTTACATTAATCTATAACATGCATATAAACTCTCCTAACACAATGACATTCCATTTCATACTAATTAACAGAGAAATTCATGATATTTTAAGAATTTATCAAAACTTAAAATTAAGAACAATTTGGCAGTAATGTTACCTCTTTAGATTGAATTGCTAAACTAACTCCTACGCACTGATTACTCTTCACTCTAGCAATACTCTCTCATTAAATTATACTTAACAAGAAACTCCGCAACATGAAATTGAGAAGAGTAGCTTCCAATTTATAGAAAATCTAATATCCATACATAGATTTTGTCCACCAACATCGAACATGCCTGTAGATACTCCAAAGTAGGCTAACTTGACAGCACCATTATAATTAACTAATATGTTCCCAACCTGTAAAAATTGTAATGATATAATAAGAATAACAACAATAAAATTGACAAGACTCAACAGACCAATACCGAGACAGTCCATGGATTGAAGCAAACCAGCAGCCGCACGAACAACAAGACAACCAACTGCAGTTACATGACATAGCAGCAGTAGCAGCGAGAACCACAACCACATAGCAAACTGAGTGCAGCAACATCAACACAAAGATAGTAGCACAATAACAGCACCAAAGATGCAGCAACAGGTAACCCAAAACCCAGGCACCTGCAGAAAGCCAGCAAGGAAACAACCACATAAAACTAGCCCGACACTAACCCAATAGGAGCTAAAAAGTAACGAGCGGAAGCAGCAAGGCCAGCAGCAAAAAAGTAGCATATTTTTCGCATGTTGCTGGGGAACCGAAGAGGATATAATGATCAAGAAAAAGAAAAAGTCAAGAAATATTAAATGCACATGGTCAAATATCTCCCTTGTGGCGGCATTACTATAAAATTGAAGATGATGAATATTTAGTTATTTGCATTAAAGCAAATTAAGGATACATGCGCACAAACTTATAGACTCATGGCAAATTATTAGTTGACTAATACTTTCATGTGAATGTGGCATATATAGTAGATATAATTACAAGTAGAATGCCAATAAAAATACTTCTGAACAGTAATAATCCATTTCATCTTCCTTCTGTTGGCGCAATTCGTCCTAAAGCAACAAATTCAGTTACTAAGAAGTTGATTTTGTATTTCAGTTTAACTAAACAAGGAAGGTATATAATAGCATTAGTGGCTTTGATGTTCACTTATTCATATCATAACAAAGTTTCACATAGATGATGTAACACCCAAGATTATAAAAAAGGCCAGACATACAGTAACAGTGATCTAAATTTTTTAAAACTAAAGAGAGCCAATCTAATCATAGACATTATAAATCAAAGGAAAAGAAAGAAACAAAAAAAGAATAAACATGTAGTGGAAACTAAACTAGAAGAAGAAATACTCCTACAGGCAGTCTGGCACATACAAGCCCATATAGAAGCAAGAAATATGATGCATCTCGCAGAAAAACCAAAGATAAATAGTTGTCTCTAAAAGCCAAGCATTACCCTGGTTCTAATCTAAGTAGCTTAATCTATATTAGTACTTGGTAAGAAGATTTAATGGAAACTTGGGAAACTTTTATGGCCGCATTTTCTTGCTGTGCAGATTTAACTTGAACCTCCGAAATTTGTGGGGTAGAGCTTTCTGGATATGCAGATGTTTCAATTTCAGTTGGTACTAAAGCTTGAATCAATTCTGGGGATTTGGACTTGTTGATATAATAACTAAGATATAATACCTAAGAGATGGCTTAATTCCTCAACCCAAGGAAGTGCAACAAACTACTGATAGTGAGAGGTTGCTCCCCTTATAAAAATTCTAATGAAAATACATAATATCCGTGCCTGTTATCTATTGACCACAATTATATGTATAAGAATGTGACAATGTTACTTTTTGAAATAAAGGAGCAAACTTAAATAAATAAATATATAACAGACAAGGGAGAGAGAGAATGTTTGGAAAAGGGCGATGGGAGAGAGTGCATTCTAGAATACCTCAAATGAAATACAATTAACAGAAAGAGTATCCAAACAATCACAAAATTTTTGTTTTGAAACAATGATGAATGTCAATTAGATTATCACTGACACTACAAAGTAAGACGCAAATAAATTTCAACAAGGTATGAATGAGCTGAAAATAGGAAGACATAAAATCAAAAATTAAGTCGAACGATAATTCACCAATATAATACACCAATTAAAACCTTTTTCTTCAACTTTCTGCCTAGAAATAAGGCAATTTAATGGTTAATTTTTCTCCAACTTTCTGCACAGGAATAAGGCAAGTCACGATCAACTAAATTCATAAGATACAAATAATTAAAGAAAGTAGATAGTTTCGTCAATATTTGAACCGTAAGTACTTAATCTCATTGGCATGTGCATTTATAAAAGCATAACTATACAATGAAAATATAAGTTATTTTACATGAAATGTGCTAAAGAAAAAGATGTCATGTCAGGAATAGTCAATGTATGGCACCTAAATAATAGTTACACTGTTTGAAGTTCTTTCCTCATCTTTTATTTGAATGTCAAAGTAGTATGCTCACAATTCTAGTAAGTACTTAATATATAATATTTTTAGATACCAACTCAGAAAAAAAGATAAAATCAATGAGTTAAAATTCCAAATATACATCAACAAGATTCCACAAAGATCCTAGACAAAGTCAACTTATAAGTGCAACTACTCATGGATGACGGAAGGAATAAGATTTTACAAATAATTCTTCACTTGTGAGCTAAAAAATTCTATTAAACATAATGCCTAGTAATGTGTGTTGCATTAAAAAGAACAAAAAAATACTTAGCTTTTATCCAAGACAAAGTACAGGTAGTGCAAACTATCAATCTGGAGCACATAGGGGCAGAGAGATTTTCTTTGGAGCTACTGGAAGTGAAATGTGAAGGGTCAGGTGAACATAGGGATCACAGTAGTTTCCTCATTGCATCCCTCCATCTATCATGGAAATATTACAACCTCTAGACTCTAGTAGTACTTTAGTGACTTGTATGGTTAAGAAGGTTAAGAGAACGCGTGAACTTATTTCATGGAATAAGAATGACTTGGGGGGAAGACTAAAGAACGATAAAAAAAATTTACTACTTTATAATCAACAGTTCATGCTCCATGTCACAAAGGCGTGTTTCTACTTGTTTGAGCTTGTTGAAATTGCTGTCCAGGTCCTTCACATAATCATATTTGCGTTTCAAAACTTTTAATATCGCTTTCAATGCATCTGCAGCTGGCACAACTGCTGACCCAATAGCTTGAGCAATCGCCGAGCCCCATATTCTGTAAATGATTTAAATAAATAGTGATTAACATAAATGATTATCCATATTGTTAATTACCACACTTCATATTCTAGAGCAATTGAGCTCAACTATCTATGATCTCATATAATTAAAACTTGGAGTATTGGCAACATAAATGAGCCAGCCATGTGATGCGCTAAGGTGGGCAATTGATACCCTTAGTGTTGGTAAGAAGATCTAATTAAAATAGTAAATATTTTGCAGAATAAGAGATTTAAGTGATCTTTGAACCTTTAATATTCAAAAGTTACTGAAAATATATAAAATATCCATGTATATTATTGTCTTATCCTATTAAATGAATTTTCTCCACCCAGTATAAACTTCATTTTTTTCATGATACATAACTGATCCCTATGTCAGGTGGGGGAGGGGATCAAGATTTTTTTTGGCAAAACTAATGATTTGGCCACCGAAGTTTGCACGTTTTATCGAATTCACAATTAAACTTTCAATTTTTCAAATTAAGTAACTGAACTAATTAAAATTGTTAAATCGGGTCATTCTGTCAAAAATGGCTCACGGACGTTACATCTTTTCGGCTAATATCTGACGTGAACTTAAAAAAGAAAAGGAAAAAAAATAAGAAAATGACATGGCTTTTGAGACGTGGCTTTCGCGGCAAAGAAATATAGTTGTTGAACATGTGTACACCAAGACATATCAGAAGTTGAAGTTCAGAGAGAGAGAGAAAGAAAGAGAGAGCGACAAAGGAGAATCGATATCCTTCTGCAAATCTCTTCAAATTGCAACGAAGCCATGATTTTGTGTTGAAGATTCTTCCCAACCTCGTTCACGGCTCACTGATTTATCGATCTGCAAACTTGGGTTCCAGCAAATCTAGGGTTTTTTCTTGCAAAATCGATCTAAGGTTTTTTCCTGCAAATCTCTGGCTTAGATCTTCGTTGGTACTAAGGTATGTATGATTTTACTTTTAAAAACTCTTCCCTCTTTAGTTTAGCAAGATTGGGACTAAAATTTAGGGTTTTTTTTAGACTGGTTGTTCTTTGTGTCGATTTTTAAAAAGACGATTTGGGGAGTTTTCAAAAACAGGGATAGTTAAGGACTAAAATATATGTTCCTCCTTCATCTCTTCACTCTCTTCATTACTTTCTAATTTTATTCCCTGCTTTAGTTCTGGTACTACATCACATTTCTCACGATACTCTAAAATCAAGAAAATTTCTAAATATGGTTAGTGCTAAAAGTGAATGTCAGAGTAACAGAGAACAAATATTCAATAGTTAGAGGTTTAAGTCATAACATGAAAGGAACAAATTAACTATCCTCACAAACAAAATATGTATAACTAACCTGTGTAGAGAGTTGGAAGTTAACTGCACTTCTTTGAGTTCCATAACACCTCAATATTGCAAATGTATTTGTTTATTTCAATACATTTCTATAATGGTTTACATGTATATTGTGTATTGTACCTGTTGCAGGATGGTTCTATTTTCTGTGGAGTTAAATCATGGTGGCAGGTTTATTGAAGAACCAATATACCACTATGGAGGAGGTGTTACCAAAATGTATCATGATGTTGATGGTGACTGGCTCAATGTTGACAAAATAAACAACTTACCTAAGTCAATGGGATATAAAAAGGATGTTGCAGTGTATTTCAAAAAGAGTGGTTGGGATATTCGTACTGGTTTAGAGTTAATATGTGATGACCCTTAGGTTACTAGTTGAGGAAGGTGAGAAATATGAGATAGTTGATCTATATTGTGACCACTCCATTGATGAAGTCTTACCACTTGTGGGGGATTTTGAGCAGGTAGTTGAGGTGGAAGTTGATGTTGTTGATGTGCAACTTGATGCGCCAATGGAAGATTTAACTGATGATGATTCTTCCCATGAAGAAATATATTTTGAGTGTACTGGTGTTAGTGATGATGATGGGAATGAAGAGTTGATCAATGCTAGGTTACATAAGGAAGAGATTAAGAAAACAAAGATTAATGAGTTAGAAGTTGTTTGTGAAGTTCAATTGGATGATGAAGTTGAAGTGCATGTTGAACATATGGGGACTCAAGCTTCTAGCTCAGTACATGCTGAAAAGTCCAAAGAGATTGATGAGACAACTAAGAGCAAGGGCAGGAAGAAGACAAGGGCAGGCCTGAACAAGGAAAGCAAGAAATAGAAAAAGACTAGTGAAGAGATTGAACCTACCTTTTCATCTGATGATGATGGTGTGACTAAATTTGGTACAAAGGGCATGAAGCCATGGGATGAAATGTATAAAGATTTTGATATTGAAGTTCCTGCAAGTCCTATCTCAACTAGTGGTAGTGAATGGGAAGGTGAAGAGGCAAGGGTCAAAGTGAAGAGAGTTGTTCCTGTGTATAATCCAAATACTGCAATTAAGGACACTGAGTTTAAGCTATACATGACTTTCACTGGGGTTGACCAACTAAGAGAAGCAATACAAAATTATGCAGTTGGGAAAAGGAAAGCAATTTGGTTTGCAGTTAATGAAACTATAAGGGTTCAAGCTAAGTGTGCATCAGGATGTCCATGGAAGCTTTGGGCAAGTTATGTTCCTAGAGAGAAATGATTTCAAATCAAGGCTTACCCAACTAAGATTCACGGTTGTATTAGGGCCACAAAGATAAAGATTATTAGATGTAAGTGGTTAGTAGATAAGTTTAGAGGGACAATTAGATCAAGGCCAAGGATAAAATTGAGGGAATTGCAAGCAGCAATAAAGCAAAGGTTTGGATTGCAGAGCTCTCTTGGACAGTGTTTGCAAGTTAAAAAAATGGCATTATCTGAGATAGAAAATACTCTGGCAGAACATTATGAAGGGGTTTGGGACTATGGACAAGAGATACTTAATACAAATCTAGGGAGGACTGTACAAATTAGGACTGATCAGGGCACTCCAAAAAGGTTTCAGAGGATGTATATTTGTTTTGATGCTTTGAAGAGGAACTGGTTAGAGGGATGCAGACCTATTATTGGACTTAATGGTTATTTTCTGAAGACATATTGTAGAGGGGAGCTGTTAACTGCAATAGGAAGAGATGGTAACAATCAGATGTTTTCAATAGCTTGGGCTTTGGTGGAAAGTGAAAATAAAGACAGTTGGAGCTGGTTTCTAAGTTTGTTAGTGGAAGATGTTGGATTAGAACAAGGTAGAGGATGGACATTAATTACTGATCAACAAAAGGCGCAGTTTTATTTTTATTACATCTTAAGTTTTATTTGTATTAAACATTTATGTCTCTATACTAACATAAATTTGTTGCATATTTATATAGGGTTTGGTGCCTGCTATTCAGGAATTACTACCCCTAGCAGAGCATAGATGTTGTGCAAGACACATCTATGCTAATTGGAGAAAAAAGTTCCCTAGGGCGGCTTTAAAGGTGATGTTCTGGAAGGCAGCTAAGGCCAATAATCCTGCTAATTTTTGACTAGCAATGAAGGACATCAGGAATGAGTCAATGGATGCTCACACTGCCTTGATAGATATACCTCCTAAACTTTGGAGTAAGGCTTATTTTGATACCACCACCAAATGTGATGTAGTGACAAACAATATGTCAGAATGTTTTAATAGTTGGATCCTAGAGGCTAGGTATAAATCCCTCTTAACAATGTTTGAAGACATAAAGACTCAAGTTATGGAGAGAATCCAAGCCAAGAGAGATCAAATGCTAAAAAGAGATGGTAAATTATGCCCTAAGATTCTATCAATGTGAGTGTTATAATTTTATATCATTTATATGTTTCCTTCAATTTGTCCATGTACATACTGACATTTGGAACATAACAGGCAAAAAGGAAGCAATGCAGTGTAGCTAGAAATGGGACTGCAACTGGGGAAAGGAGTGCAACTGGTAGTCAGAGATCAAGAGATGGTGGAGTCACACAATGTGCAGATGGGGGACAGTGAAGCAAGATAATCTGCAAGTATCTTTTTGGGCAGCTTTAGTGTATTTTTGGGTCTGATAGGGTATATTTTGGAGCTGCTTTAGAAACTTAAGACTTGTGAAGACAATCTGTTTTAGAAACTTATGACTTATGAAGACAATCTATTTTGGTCTAGTTGTAACAAATTAAGACTTATAACTACAATGATATGTGGAGTATATGTAGTATGGTTGGAACAGGTTTTAATGACAAAACTTTTAGTTGGCAGTTTCAACCACTGTTACTTTTGTGTGTGGAGTTGTATTGGGTTTTTAAATTTTGCAGTTTTGTATTGTTGCAGTTTTACAGTTTTATATTGATATATTGTGTTGGTGTTAAAATAGTATTGTTGCAGTTTTGTGTGTGTGTAGAGAACTGAAAATGTATTAACTGCATTATTGCAGTTTTATTAGTTGTGAAAATAGTATGTATACAAGCCAATCATGTTTGATGATAAAGCATATACTTTGTAACAATCTTATTCATTTATTAATAAAAGGTATTAATTTATTAAAGGCTTTTAATTATCTAAATGATGCTATTTTATAATATGTGATAAACCCATAGTTTTAAGCAATACTTTTAAAATAATGATGATGATCATTCTAATGATCTAAATTCTTAGAAAGCTTAAAACTAAAATAGTTCCCAATCGTTGGATTACTAAATTGGGGATTAGTGAATCCGGATAGATTGGTACATACATTGCTTGCTCATTAGATGAGGATGATTGATCTCATGATCATTTGTGTGGAGACACTAAAGCAAGTATGTAGGTGCTTATTAGAGAATAAGTTTACTGAACGTGGCTCGCTAAGGAATACCTAATGGAGTTTTACTTGCCTGTCAATAGGAATTCCTGTAGTGATAGTAGTACAAGTGATCCTTGAACTTGAGATCATCATAGTATCTTGTGTATGACGAGTTATACTTTGACTTATTCCTTAAGACCCTTAGGGTATATCAAAGGGTATGCTTGGGTATAATAAGTTGTACATAGAGATAATGTATGATCAATAAAGAATCTACCACTTCTAGTAAAAGAAGAGAAATGTCCTATGTGATTCGATAAATGACAACCCAGTAGTCCTTGGCCAAGGCAGAATGAAATTAGAAAGGAGTTTCTAATTTGTATTATTTGGGGTTGTGCATTTAAGAGTCGAAATACATATAATTAAATAAAATAAGACTTGACAGTAATTTCATGTCTTATATTTAATTGGGACATTGTATGGTGGAAGGATTGTACGGTAACTATTTACTCAAAGGTTCTTTTTATGATTAATGTTGAAATCTATATTATCTGGAAAGCCATTGATCGCTAGGGAGGCTTATCCCTATTGTAGAATAAATATTATTTATTTAAATAAATTAATCGTTTAATTTATTTATTTAAATAATATTAGAATTGTTCTAATTGATTTATTCACAACCGGTTTAATATGGAGAACCTAAAGGGTCACACCATAAAAGGAAGAATAATTATTTAAGAAGTTAATGGCATAATCGTAATAATATGTTCAGTATATTTAATTTAATCTATGATGATAGAATAAATTAAATAGCTTAATATTTATTATTTAATATTTTAGAAATATTAAATATAAATTAATAAGAGGAGTCTTATTAATATTATTAAAATTATTATTATTTTAATTTCTAAAAGAGTTTAGGAATTAATTTAATATATGTACTCTCATTTATTCCTAATAGGATTAGGAGGGAAAATTAGTTAAAGGAGTTTAATTAATTATCCCTAATAAGATTAGGGAGCCCATTTAATTAAAAGAGTTTAATTAAATAAATAATACCTTATTTTTAATAGGGTTACTTGATATCTTTATAAGAGGAGTCTTATATCAGATATCAAACATACGTTATTCCAATTGTTGGAGAGTACACTCCTTTTCTATAGAGATAGAAAAAACTAGGGTTTTGCCAAACACCCATCTTCTTGGATCTTTCTTCTTTCTTGGTGGATCACCTCTAGAGGCCAAACACTTGGGTGGCTAACGTTGATCAAAGGAAGGAACCAAACCCGGTGGATTCAAGTTGGACGCGAAAAGGATTGGAGGTGAACTTGTACCTGCGGAAGCTCGGATCTTCAAGGGTATGATTCTTGTTCATTCTTTTTCGTTTAATTAATAATTGCACATAAAGGGTGATTCGGGTATATGGTTTATAAAATTTTAAACTTTGATTTTTCCACGTTTCCGCTATTTTGTGCAATTTGATTGCGTTCATGAATATTACAAACCTAACAGTGGCATCAGAGCCAATCCTTTATGCGAATTATTAATTATTTTAATTTGATATGTATATTGATATGTGTTTAGAACAATTTAATTGGGCATAATTTGTTGTATAAATTTTTTTAAAAAAAAATTCAAATCAAAATCACGAATAATTTTTTTTCCCGTTGCGTTAATATCCGTGGCTGTTTAAAAAAAAAAAACTGAGTTCGTTTTTATTTTTCTTTCCGTATTGCCCCTTTATGTTAACGGTAATGGAAGTAATGTCACGTGGCCTAGGATCTTGTTATCTATTTAAAAGCCACATGCATCACTTCTTCCTGGAACATGATTCATGGAAGTATAATGAATAATAACATTATCATATATATATAATATATGACGTAATTAATTGTGATTACCATTTATTTATATATACTGATTACCATGTATTATATATATAATATATTATTCTTATTATTTTATAATTAAAATAAAAGTTTATTTTAATCTTAAAATAAAAAGTTTATTTTAAGCTTAAAATAAAAAGTTTTATTTTAATTTTAAAATTAAATTTCATGCTAACTAATTAGAGTTGAAATTGGATTCCATGATAACTAATTGGAGTTGAAATCAGATTCCATGTTTCCTTAAATAAAGGAGTTTATTTAGATATGAAATAAGATTGCATATTATTCAAAATAAAGGAGTTTATTTGTGAATAGGAAAGAAAATCCTTTTCTTAAATAAAAGAGTTTATTTAAGATATGAAATAAGATTTCACATTACCCAAAATAAAGAAGTTTATTTTGACTTGGAATTGGATTCCATAATTAATTAAAATAAATGAGTTTATTTTGATTAAAGATTTTGATTAAAATAAAATAGTTTATTTTATTCAAAATTTGATAAATTAAAATAAAAGAGGTTTATTTTGATTTAAATTTGGATTAAAATAAAGGAGTTTATTTTGATTCAAAATTAGATTTTATACTAACTAAATTTTCCCATTAAATGATATCAATATATATATTGAATGTTTATTATTCATGAGAATAATGTTATTTATTGATGCATATGGTGATGTGTATGATAATAAATGGGATTGATTATGGACTATTGACCAAGGTGATTGGATTTTATTTTAGTTGGATGCATGAATGTATGTGTTTTATTAAATGGGGTCTGCGTACCTCGTCTTCTCTAATTTTTTCTTAATGTAAATTCGATCATCCTCCTATGTACTTCCCCTTGACTGCTGATCAAGGTTTCTATTTATTTTAAATAGTTTTGTTATAGGAATAGTTAGAATTAATTTTAAAAAATTGGAAATCAAGAAGCAAGGAGCGTGTGAAGGCCCGTTTATAATGGAGCCCAGATTTAAATGTAATAATTATATTTAAATATTAATTCTTGCACCCCTAGGGTTTGACCTTTTGGTTTACTTGGTGGCTCTAGTGAACCAAACTAGAATAAAAGTTCATAATCAATCCGGGTAGAATATAGTATTCTATATGTGCATGCTTATACTATATATATATATATATATATATATATATATATATATATATATATATATATATATATTATATTATGCAAATATGCTTCGCATGTTCATTAATATGACGCGTATTCTATATATATATGTGCATGCGCGCTAAACAAGATAAGACAAATTTAATAACAAACCCCTCAAATATTTTATATTAAGTCCTAAGCGTTCAAAGATATTTGGAATATCGAACGTCGCCTTCTAGCATGATAAAATTAATAGAGTATTAAATATTTAATATGAGTTTGTTGTGTCACCACAAGATAAATATTAAGTATTTAAGATGTTAATTTATCGCATTTGATGCTTATAAAGAAAATTGAACAGTATTGTTTTGTTGTGTCACCACAAGGACGATATTTTTCTTTTTAGAATATATGGAGTGCTAGGTTGGACTTAACTTGGATAATTTTGATTCGGATGTGCCACCACTTGATCAAAATAATCTAAGAGGCAAAATACAAGGAGTTGCATAGTTGATGTAATTGACAAGAGTTGTCTACCTATTTATTTATATATAGTTTGTTGTGTCACCACAAGGCTATATACATTTGAAATGAGATCCTTATTCTCACTAGCAAATCTTTAGTTAGATTTTGCCGAACTATATATATTGAGGGTAATATAGTTTGAAGAAAATAGTGGGAGATACCAATTTAAAACAAGACCTAAATTATTTTGGTAATTAATAAAAGAATGTATGCTAAAATGTTGTTAATTACAAATTCATTTATAGAATTTTACAATATCTAAATTACTATCTCTGCGAAGCATATTAGATGCTATTTAACCGGACCGTATTAAACGGATTGGTTAAGAAATTTGAGAATAGTTCTCATGGCTGAAAAGCTATCTTATGTCCTTAATACGTCTATCCCTGCAATGGTTGCAGACAATGCCTCTGAGGAAGAGATTGATACTTTTAGAAAGTGGCAAGATGATGCACAGTTGGCTCAATGCATCATGCTCGCATCCATGAGTAACGAGCTTCAGCGTCAGCATGAAACTATGGATGCTCCTACTATATTCCTGCACATCAAGTAGTTGATAGTGAGGAAAGTAGGACTAATAGATATCAGATATCTAAGGAGCTCTTTCAATCTAGAATAACCGATGACACTACAGTACAGACACAAGTCCTTAACATAATCAATTTGATTGATCAATTAGGACAACATGTTTTGTCATGGATGGAGAGTTGAGCCAAGATTTGATCTTGCACTCACTCCCGGACTCCTTTCACAGTTGTTGTGAATTTTTCATATGAACAAGCTAGATATCAGCCTCGCTGATTTGCTTAACATGTTGAAAAATATTGAGAGTCACTTTTCAACCAAGACAGACTATGTCTTACTGGTAGGGGCCAAAGGATCTTCTAAAAAGAAGAACTATTCAAAGAAGGAAAACAGAAAGGCGTAAACAAAGGATAATAAGAACAAAATTGATATGGATAGCAAAGGAGTTTGCTTCCACTGCAATAAGTCTGGACACTGGAAAGAAACTGCAAGAAGCATGTTGCAGAGGCTAACCAAAGAAGCTTAGTGAAGTTTCGATTATAAATACAAATTTGTTCATGATTTAAAATAATTTTTTCTTTAAGTCAAGGTTCTACTTGGGTATTTGATACCGGCTTTGGTTATCATAAATATAGATTTATGAAGGAACCAAGCATAAGTAGAAAGCTAAACAAATATAAATAATCCTATGTGTGGAAAATGAAGCAAAGGTTGCTATATTAGCCATAGAAACTTATAGTTTAGCAATGTCTAAGGGCAAATCTATTAAGTCAATAAGTTGTTATTGTATTTCAGTTCTTGTTAGAAACATTATTTCTATTTTATTGTTGGACAATGAAATCTTTGGTATTATAATTAAGAACAATTGTTATTCTATTTATAATAATAATATTTTGTATAGAACTGGAATATTAATTAATGGATTTTGTGTACTTGACTTACATGAAAAATAATTTTGCATATTGAACAAATTAGTATAAGAAAAGGAGATAATCATTCAAAGAGTTGAATGTTTGTATTTGATGAAATACAATTGTGAATTGTTTGAAAGGTTCGAAGAATTCAGAAGTGAAATAAATTGGCAAAGTATTAAGATTCTTTGATTAGATCAAGGAATAAATACTTGTGCAATAAGTTTTTAGATCATCTCAAATGGTTTTCTCACAATGGACCCCTCCTGATACGCAATAATTGATTGATGTATCTGAAAAGAAAAATTGTACCTTGTTGGATATAGTGCGGTCCATAATGATTTTATCGACATTCCAGTATCCTTCTGGGGTCATGCCCTAGAAATGGCTGCATATCTACGAAAAGGTAACCTCAAAATCTGGCCCCAAGACTCCATAAAAGTTATGGACATGGAGGATTCTTAATCTTAAGTATATTAAGATAAGGAGTTGTCCAACTTATATGAAAAGGTTTCAAAGGATAAGCTTGGGAAAAATTTTGACAAGTACAGATTTGTGGGACATCCTAAAGTAAGTTTAGGGCATATGTTCTATAATCCTACTTAGCAAAAGGTGTTTATTGCGAAACACGCTGTCTTCTAAGATAAAAATGTTTATCATTGAAGGGGCTAGTGGGAGGATAGTTGATCTTGAAGAGCTCAAGAACCACAAAATACTATAAGTTAAAACTAGAGGAACCTGTAGATAGACCTATTGTGCCATAACCGAAT
The DNA here is from genome assembly GCA_016801055.1 of Panax notoginseng. Taxonomy (NCBI): domain Eukaryota; kingdom Viridiplantae; phylum Streptophyta; class Magnoliopsida; order Apiales; family Araliaceae; genus Panax; species Panax notoginseng. The sequence goes on from CM029018.1 coordinate 94,837,388, forward strand.
CGTAAATCTAGAATAGTACTGAACATACCTGGGAGGTATGGATTCATCATGGATGATGATGATGAGGTACGTATCATAGAAGATGATGATCTAGTTACTTATGATAAGGTAAGAGTTCTAGTGTGTACAAAAGGGTCAGTGGGAGCATCGTGAAATTTCTAGTATTATATGTTGATATACTACGGATGAGGAATAACATACCAATGCTATAGTCAGTAAAGATAAAGTTGTCTAAACATTCCTCCATGAATAATTTGGGAAGAGTATCTTAATTGGGAATGCAAATCTATATAGATAGATTTAAAAGGATGCTCGGCTTAACCCAAGGAACGTACATTCATTTGATGCTAAAGTCGTTTAGCATGGCAAACTCCAAGAGATATCTCATGTTGATGAGACATGGAGTGTATCTCTCTTAATAATCTCCAAAGACTCCAAAAAGAGAGATCGAATGAGTAATTATCATGTATGCAATGAAATATACGAGACGTGATGTTGATCAGTCATATTCTGGAGAAGTTCACTATGAGACAGTGAAAAACATCTTAAAGTACTTAACCAGCACTAAGGATGTGATCAGATTTATGGTGAGTTTGAATTAAAACTAGAGGGCTTAACAGACTCAAGTTTTTCAGACAGACCAAGACGACAGAAAATCCACTTTAAGGTAAAGGGTTACCTTGAACAGTGGTGCAGTGAATTAGAAAGGTTCCAAACAGCAAAGAGTTGCTGGTTTAGTGATAAAGACAAAGTAAGTAGCTATAAATGAAGCTGCAAGTTGATTGTTTGGATAAAAGTTCATTATAGAACTAGGAATAGTTCCTAAGTCTCATCTTAGATCTAAACATGTGTTGTGGCACTTTCATTTGATTATAGAAATCATTGAAAGATGAGAAATCACTATAGAGATAGTGGACTCTTAAGAACAACATAACATATCCATTTACTGAAGCTTATCCAACAGCAGGATAATCGTCACTTAGAGAAGAAGAGTATGAGATACCATGACGATTGGCTTTAGTGCAAGTGGGAGATTGAAAGTAGTATGCATACAAGCCAATCATGTTTGATGATAAAGCATATACTTTTTAACAATCTTATTTATTTATTAATAAAAGGTATTAATTTATTAAAGGCTTTTAATTATCTACATGATGCTATTTTATAATATGTGATAAACCCATAGTTTTAAGCAATACTTTTAAAATAATGATGATGATCATTCTAATGATCTAAATTCTTAGAAAGCTTAAAACTAAAATAGTTCCCAATCGTTGGATTACTAAATTGGGGATTAGTGAATCCGGATAGATTGGTACATACGTTGCTTGCTCATTAGATGAGGATGATTGATCTCATGATCATTTGTGTGGAGACACTAAAGCAAGTATGTAGGTGCTTATTAGAGAATAAGTTCACTGAACGTGGCTCGCTAAGGAATACCTAATGGAGTTTTACTTGCCTGTCAATAGGAATTCCTGTAGTGATAGTAGTACAAGTGATCCTTGAACTTGAGATCATCATAGTATCTTGTGTATGACGAGTTATACTTTGACTTATTCCTTAAGACCCTTAGGGTATATCAAAGGGTATGCTTGGGTATAATAAGTTGTACATAGAGATAATGTATGATCAATAAAGAATCTACCACTTCTAGTAAAAGAAGAGAAATGTCCTATGTGATTCGATAAATGACAACCAGTAGTCCTTGGCCAAGGCAGAATGAAATTAGAAAGGAGTTTCTAATTTGCATTATTTGGGGTTGTGCATTTAAGAGTCGAAATACATATAATTAAATAAAATAAGACTTGACAGTAATTTCATGTCTTATATTTAATTGGGACATTGTATGGTGGAAGGATTGAATTGTACGGTAACTATTTACTCAAAGGTTCTTTTATGATTAATGTTGAAATCTATATTATCTGGAAAGCCATTGATCGCTAGGGAGGCTTATCCCTATTGTAGAATAAATATTATTTATTTAAATAAATTAATAGTTTAATTTATTTATTTAAATAAGATTAGAATTGTTCTAATTGATTTATTCACAACCGGTTTAATATGGAGAACCTAAAGGGTCACACCATAAAAGGAAGAATAATTATTTAAGAAGTTAATGGCATAATCGTAATAATATGTTAAGTATATTTAATTTAATCTATGGTGATAGAATAAATTAAATAGCTTAATATTTATTATTTAATATTTTAGAAATATTAAATATAAATTAATAAGAGGAGTCTTATTAATATTATTACAATTATTATTATTTTAATTTCTAAAAGAGTTTAGGAATTAATTTAATATATGTACTCTCATTTATTCCTAATAGGATTAGGAGGGAAAATTAGTTAAAGGAGTTTAATTAATTATCCCTAATAAGATTAGGGAGCCCATTTAATTAAAAGAGTTTAATTAAATAAATAATACCTTATTTTTAATAGGGTTACTTGATATCTTTATAAGAGGAGTCTTATATCAGATATCAAACATACGTTATTCCAATTGTTGGAGAGTACGCTCATTTTCTATAGAGATAGAAAAAACTATGATTTTGCCAAACACCCATCTTCTTGGATCTTTCTTCTTTCTTGGTGGATCACCTCTAGAGGCCAAACACTTGGGTGGCTAACATTCATCAAAGGAAGGAACCAAACCCGATGGATTCAAGTTGGACGCGAAAAGGATTGGTGGTGAACTTGTACATGAGGAAGCTCGGATCTTCAAGGGTATGATTCTTGTTCTTTCTTTTTCGTTTAATTAATAATTGCACATAAAGGGTGATCCGGGTATATGGTTTGTAAAATTTTAAACTCTAATTTTTCCACGTTTCCGCTATTTTGTGCAATTTGATTGCGTTCATGAATATTACAAACCTAACAAGTTGTTGGTTTGAAGTTAGTGTGTGTTGTTAGTTGTTGGTTGGCAGGGAACTGTAATGTTGTAACTTTGTGTGCAGTTACTTTTAGTAACTTTTGTGTTGAAAATCTGTTACTTTTCCAGCTTTGTATTATTGCAGTTTTGCAGTTTTATATTGAAATGTTGTGTTGGTGTTAAAATAGCTATTATTGCAATTTTGTATGTGTGCAAGGAACTAAAAATGTATTAACTGCATTGTTGCAGATTTGTTAGTTGTTGGTTGGCAGTTAGTTTTAGTGTGTTGTTAGTTGTTGGTTAGCAGGGAACTGAAATGTTGTATGTGTGTGCAGTTTTAGTTGTTGGTTGGTAGGGAACTGAAATGTTTTATGTGTATGCAATTTTAGTTATTGGTTGGCATGGAACTGCAACAGCTATTGTTGCAGTTAAGTATTGGCATTATCACATACATATATAGGGTTGCAATGTATATTCTGCAGAGATGGGAGTTTAGTGTTGGCATTTTGAAACTGCAGTTTTGTATTGGCATTTTGTCAACTACTTGCAGAAACCAAATCAAACTTCCCAAGCAACAACAATTCTATTTCACATTCAATTTTTTGTCAGCTATTTGAAGCATAAACTGTCAAAAGAAACACATTCAAAACAAGTGGTTCATTACATAGCTTTGAATGTCATTACATAGCTTTGAATGCTTAAATATTCATGAAAACATAACTTAATACAACACACGTCACCATCCATGACAATATCACATACAATTGAAATTTTCTATTTGCCTCTCTTAGTCTAATTGATTCTAACTCCAAGATTAAGGCATCCCTTTTCAAATTCTTTAATTTCTCGTTCAACTTTCTTGTTTTGTTTCTTAGCAAATTGACTTCATCTTCATTCCTTGAAACAGAACTCATATCACTGCAACCATGAACTTCATTTTGAGTACTTATGTCCAACCATTGAAAAAATCCACAATATTTACTAACGTCCTATAAAAGAAAACAACACCCAAACCAAATTCAATCCAAAATATATTATAATAACACACAAATTTATACAAAAAATTTACTCACTGGGTAAAAACGACATTCATAGAACCTTTTTCCCTTTGATTTGTTCTTTGTGGAGACACAAATGGATGCCGATAGACCGCAGAAACAATCTACCCTCTTTCTAGCAACAGACGAGGATATGCTATTTTAAGAAGCCATTAAGAACCTGTTACAAGTTCAATTGGTCAAACTTTATTATGAAAATAGCTATGTCATATCTTATGTACAAAATTGCCAATAACTATGTAATATGTTAATACGGTTAATATGATACAAACAGGATTTTACAGTGTATTATGTCAAACATTATTGTGGAACATAGCAGTTAATATGATAGTAAATTTCCTACTCAAAAGATAACAGATAATACAGAATCAGATAATAAATGTATTGAAATAAACAAAGGCATATATTCCATTAAAGTACCATGGTACCCATTACAGGTTTTTGGAATTCAGAAGCTGTTTGGGGGATTTTAAATAGAAAGAAGTTCCAAACATGGCTAACCATGGTACCCTATTTAGTACCAAAGGTAACAAAAACCTAGGTTCCCATCCCTGATTGTGAGCAGATTCCCCAAATCGAATTTATAGAAATCGACAACAAAACCCTAGACTTTAGACCCAAACTTGCTAAACTGAAAAGGGAAGAGTTTTTAGACACAAAATCGTACATACCTTGTACCCACAAAAGATATAAGCTAAAAACTCAGTGAGCTGTGAACCCTAGATTGACTTCTTCGTCGCTGGAACCCTAGTGCGCCGTGAACGAGGTTGGAAAGAGATTTACAGAAGAAATCATGGCTTCTAGGTCACAAAAGGTAAGCTTCTCCTAGTTATCTGAGCAGATTTGATAAAGAACCCTCTCCTTTGTCTCTCCCTGTTTCTCACTGTGAAGTTCGACTTCGATTTGACTGGTAACGACCCTTCTATTTAGCGCAAAAGCCACGTCTCAAAAGCCATGTCATTTTCTTCTTTTTTTTTCTTTTCTTTTTTAAGTCCACGTCAGATATTAGCTGAAAAGATGTAACGTCCGTGAGCCATATTTGACAGAATGACCCGATTTAACAATTTTAATTGGTTCAGTTACTTAATTTGAAAAATTAAAAGTTTAATCGTGAATTCGATAAAACGTGCCAACTTCGGTGGCCAAATCATTAGTTTTGCCGATTTTTTTCCTCACCAGCACCAGGTTTCTCTTTTTATAGCTTTATCAATATGCAATTACTTGAGGAGTTTTGACTTATCTCATATGCAATTCAAAATTTAAATCAAATCTTGCAATATTACGGCTATAAAATTATAGTGTATAATTGTATATGCCAATCTTCATTTTTACATAATTTACATCAAAAACTATATGTGAACTAACTTGAGGATTGATATTTTAAGGAGTTTGATGGTAACTATTAACCATTGAGCCGTTACCCTTGATCAAAATTGTAATCTAGCGTCAGTATTTTTTGGGTATAAGAGTTCAAGATTTTCCAAAGCTTTTGAGTTCAAATCAAAGATTAAGACTGAAATCAACTACTATGAAAACATACTAACCAATAAAATATATGTGCAAATGAGACCAGTAAATAGCTAAAAATTAATTAAACTAGTAGTAATAAATTTACAAAAATTTAGGAAAATACCCACAAGACATAAACACAAATACACACACAATATATATATATATATATATATATATATATATATATATATATAATTTTGCTAATAGCATGCAACAAAGGTATATATACATATGAACATATAAGAACTATAGAATCATTTAATATGCACCATTAATTACAAACAAGTTTGTGCAGATTAAATTATTGATGCACTGCCAACCGAAGCAGAGTAAGAATAAATTGCAGTGTGTGGCAAAATGGGAATCAAAAGGTAAAAGACTTTAGTCAACAGAGAGAGAAAAAGGGAGGGAGTACCTTTTTAAGTTCTTGCTGAAGGAACAACCACCAAGTTCTTCTTCTTCTTGTGTAGATAGAATCAGAAAAAGGCGACTACAGGATAGACGGAGAAGCCGGGATCGGTGGTGGAAAGTGATAAGTAGGTTTTATACCTACTTATTGGATATCAATTCACGAGAACTATGCCCATCTCAAGTACATTTTAGTGTGTTTTTAGTGCATTTCGTGTTAGTTTGCATTGCATGTACTGAGAACTTCTCTAGTGTAAAAGTGCAGGAAAAGGCATAGCTCGACGTTGATAGGTGGCATGAGATCAGTGAAGGCATGACACGAGGGTCGAGTGGGGAAAAGAAACTAAGCATTGATGGATAAAGAAGCAATAGTAGCATGTCAAAAGATCATTAGCAGCATGATAAGGAAGCAGCAATAGCAGAACACAAGAATGCAGATTGCAGAAGCCGCGCGGCTGTATAAGCTGGAACATGCGCACCCGCGCCATCAACCGAAAAAGCTTAATTTGCATGTACGCGCTCCCACGCCTGTTTAGTATGGGGATCGCGCGTCATCGATTGCAGTTGTTGACTTTATTTTAAAATTTAAAATTTAAAGCGTAACTTAGTGGGGGAGTTCAATTAGGGCTTATATATTAGACGTATTTTCATGATGTAAAGGATATTCCACCCCTTGGGGGATCACGTAGCTAGTATTGCTTTCTTCTCTTTAATTTCCATATTAGATTAGAGTAGATTAGAGTAGTGATTTCTAGAGTTGATTAGATTGAAGACTTGAAGCAATTGGAAAGCATCAGAGATTTCATCTTGGAGCAGGAGAATAGATTTGCATTTTAATTCTCTACACTTAACCTCTTTTTGATTCCTATTTGTAATTTTATGATGTTTATTCAATATGTGGATTGTGGGTTTGATTCAACTATGATCTAAACTCTATTTTGAGATTGCAATGGATTCTATTTCTTAGTTTAATCTGATATACTTCATTGTTAACCTTATTGATTGCTATGGGATTGTCTATTAAGATTCATGCTTATTTGCTTAGTTGATTAGCCATCAATTATTGTGATAACCCATATGAACTTGAAAGACGAAGTATGGGTTTAGATTTGATCTTGATAGCTTGTGATTGTATGTTCTACATTGTGATGGGATGTATAATTTGTGCTTAGGATAGACATATACCGAAGCACCACTTGTAGTCAATTGAGAACTTGGGCTTAAATCCTAATTATTTGTAAATCACATAGACATATAGTGGTTTAGGTGATTTAGGTGTTCATGTGTATTCTTTCAACTGGGGATTATATTTGATATGGGTATGGTACATTGAGATATGGCTGTACTTTACTTTCGTGTTCTCGACTAGCAATCCAGTGCAAGTAATTTGGCTTAATAGGGAGTGCGTTGATTTAAATTATTCAATAGATGAAATTGTAATATCAGGTCTTCATTATCTAATCTCACCCTAGGAATAGTTAGATTTATTTAATTTCACAGTTTAAATATAAAATATCAAATCATTCGTTTAAATAAGATTGAAATGGTTATGGGCTAGTGCTTGGTGAACTTTATTAGTTAATTCTCTGTGAGAACGATACTTTACTTACTCTTTATTACTTGTTGACCGTGTATACTTGCACGCATATATTGATCGGTAAAACGACCAACAAGTTTTTGGCGCCGTTGCCGGGGAATTATTTTAATAATTTTTGCCAACATTAATTTCAATCAAATTAGTCTTAATTTAAACATTTTATTTTATTTTATTTTAATTCTCTTCCTATATTTCTCTCTTATCAAGTACCATGGATGACTTTGCTTATCAATGGCCTTATACGAATATGCCTCAACCAAGGGACACAAGAACTGAAGGACTCAATGTATTTTCTACATTGTCAACACAAATTGCAATACTTTCGGAGAGGTTGGATGTTTTTGCAGCCCAACATACTCGAGAGATAGCAGTTACATGTGAATATTGTTCTGGCGAGCATCCGAGTTATCAGTGCAACATCAGCGTTGGACAAGTACAGTTTGGGGGTGATTACTTCAACAACTATGTTTATCCCAATTATCATCAAGGTTGGGGGTATCACCCGGATTTTAAATGGAGTTATAACTATCGAGACCAATACTGTGTCCTAAGTCCAACACATCCATCGAATTTCTCATATCCACCTCCAATGCAACAAGAAGAAAATTCAAGGTTAAAGGAATTCATGTCAAAAAGCATAGCAGACCATGAAGAGATGATGATGAGTCATGAGTTATCAAGCCAAAATCTTAACAGACAGATGGAACAACTCATTAACTCCTCAATGAATGGTCCTCAATACATGGATTTCGAAACTGAACAAGATAATTCAAGATTGGAGGATTTGTGGTTCAAATTTATAGCATCAACTGAGGAGAAGATGATTGAACAAGAGAGGTCAATTCAAAATCTTCAGAATCAAATGGATCAAATATTCGAAGCCTTAAAAAATCGCCCTCCAAATAGTTGGTGCTTTGACGTGGACAATGAAACTGATGGAAAGCCAGAAGTGTGCATGCCACTGAATGAACTGAAAGGAGTGGACATTGAGGAGACAACTGGGGGTATGGAAAATGAAGAACATGAGCTGACTTGTATAATACCCCAAGTGACTTCTCAAATAAAGTTAGAAAATTCAGTGAAGTTTGCACACTTATGTCCCCTTTGTAGTCACATCCAAAGTAAGAATTTCTACGATTATGAGGCCTCTTATAAACCATGGTGGACTGAGGAAGAGAAAATAGAAGAGGAAAAGTCTATTATATTTTTCATGCCTCAATGCAACAATTTATTCACAAATACAATGGACGAAGCACCTAGCTATGCAATAGAAATCGGGGCATCATGTACAAGAAATATGCTAAGTTATTTTAATTCACAGACTCGCAAGATGGGGACGCACATTGTTGTTCTAATGGATGGAGGGTTCCTCGCTTATCGTAGAGGAATCGGATAGCGGTGTCAAGAAAAGAGTCCAGCTAATGGACTATAAACCGGGCGCTCGATGGGAGGCACCCCATCCAATCTTTCTCCCTCCTTGTTTAATTCTTATTTACATTTCTAATTACTTTTTCTTCTATGTTTAATTCTTCATGCTTTTCATATTTAGTAGATGTTTGATAGTTATAAGTCTTAATAATAGTTTTATTGTTTCTCCTCTCAGGTTCAATCCAATTGCCATAAACATTCAAGATCAAATAGAAGTCAAAAACTGAAGCTTCTAAGGTACAGGGTAGCGCGGCCGCGCCTAACTACAAGCCAAACATAGCGCGGCCGCGCCATATCTCAGTCACAGAAATCAAACACTGTTTAATTTTTAGAATTTTTGCATTCTCAGTTTCCAAATTTAGATTATCTCAAACTTATCCATCGCCAGATATACCATCGGATCATGAGGAGGCGAACGGAGATGACATTGCCAATTAGGGGAGTATTCTTTCACTTTTAATTACAATGAGGGCATTGTTCATTTTAAGTTTGGGGGTATTGGGTTGTAGTGAGTAGTTGTTGCATATAGTTAGTTGCATATAGTTTGATTGCATGTTTAAGTTGCATAGTAGGGGTATTTTAGTATCTTTGTAGTTAAATTCCACATGAATTTTTTTTTTAGTTTTCTTTTGTCCTATTTATTTAGTATGTGTTTAGTTGCATTACATAGCATATTCCCATGTTTTTAGTCGGTTGAATTCCAATATGGCCATTGATGATATAGAAATTTGATAGATTTTTGAACGTGGTTAATAACTTAAGCTTAGTTATAATTTTATACATGATGTGATCTATGTTTGTTGTTTAGATGCTACCGGTTAGCACGTAAGTGTTCATGTTTGCTTGTTGGTTAAAGATTAACTTGTTTGGTTGTTGAGAAGAAAATACTATTCTTAATGATAGAATTGTGTAGGAAGTAAGCACTGAATATGAAAACACTGAAACTCAAGCTTTGGGAACACATGGGTATGCTTGCTATTAAAAAAGAAAAAAAAAGAGAAAAATATGAAAAATTATCGTGACTAGTCTTGTTTCGGGGCCTTTGTTACTTGAGCAAGTACGCCCGAGGGGATTGTCTTTACACCTAGCGCCCTAAGGTCTTTTATGGTCTGGGAGTCGTTGGTTGAAAGCTTGCTAAGGGGTAGCACTGTTAGCCTAATGGAATGAGGCATTGCACAGTCATGGGAAAAAGAAAAGAAATCAATAAACACCGCGGGAAAGTGCAAAAATCACCCTCGTGAGTAAAAATAAAGCAGAATAAACCCTTTGCTGAACCTTAGCTTGTATTGATGTGTTGGAGTAGTTGTTGTTTCATTTATATGCATAGTTCTTGATTTGAACCTCAGTTTTCTTTCTTAAGCAGTATAGCATGTGAAATCTTCACCTTTGTCAAGCTTATCTGGGAACACAACACACACACACACACAACATCTTTATAGCAGGTTAGGATTATCTGATTGTATGTCATTATGCCTGTAGCTTAGTTTGATGCTTTGTTCTTGGATCTTGATATTTCTCTGAGGTATATCTTATTGAAATTCTTAACATGACTGGAACTCTAGGGATTCATTGTCATAGTAGCGTAGCATGCATAGCATGTAGATTGCATTATGTTGCATTGCTTGAGGGCAAACAATAGTTCAAGTTTTGGGGTATTTTATAAGTAGGTTTTATACCTACTTATTAGATATCAATTCACGAGAACTATGCCCATCTCAAGTACATTTTAGTGTGTTTTAGTGCATTTCGTGTTATTTTGCATTGCATGTACTGAGAATACCTCTGGTGAAAAGTGCAGAAAATGGCATAGCTCGGCGTTGATAGGTGGCATGAGATTAGTGAAGGCATGACACGAGGGTCGAGTGGGGAAAAGAAACTGAGCATTGATGGATAAAGAAGCAATAGTAGCATGTCAAAAGATCATTAGCAGCATGATAAGGAAGCAACAATAACAGAACACAAGAATGCAGATTGTAGAAGCCGCGTGGCTGTATAAGCTGGAACATGCGCGCATGCGCCATCAACCGGAAAAGCTTAATTTGCATGTATGCGCGCCCGCGCCTGTTTAGTATGGGGATCGCGCGCGGCTGTGCGCGTCATCGACTGCAGTTGTTGACTTTATTTTAAAATTTGAAATTTAAAGCTTAACTTAGTGCGGGGGTTTAGGGCTTATATATTAGACGTATTTTCATGATGTAAAGGATATTCCACCCCTTGGGGGATCACGTAGCTAGTATTGCTTTCTTCTCTTTAATTTCCATATTAGATTATAGTAGATTAGAGTAGTAATTTCTAGAGTTGATTAGATTGAAGACTTGAAGCAATTGGAAAGCATCAGAGATTCCATCTTGGAGCAGGAGAACAGATTTGCATTTCAATTCTCTACACTTAACCTCTCTTTGATTCCTATTTGTAATTTTATGATGTTTATTCAATATGTGGATGGTGGGTTTGATTCAACTATGATCTAAACTCTATTTTGGGATTGCAATGGATTCTATTTCTTAGTTTAATCTGATATACTTCATTGTTAACCTTATTGATTGATATGGGATTGTCTATTAAGATTCATGCTTATTTGCTTAGTTGATTGGCCATCAATTACTGTGATAACCCATATGAACTTGAAAGACGAAGTATGGATTTAGATTTGATCTTGATAGCTTGTGATTGTATGTTCTACATTGTGATGGGATGTATGATTTGTGCTTAGGATAGACATATACCGAAGCACCACTCGTAGTCAATTGAGAACTTGGGTTTAAACCCTAATTATTTGTAAATCACATAGACATATAGTGGTTTAGGTAATTTGGGTGTTCATGTGTATTCTTTCAACTGGGGATTATATTTGATATGGGTATGGTACATTGAGATATGGCTGTACTTTACTTTCGTGTTCTCGACTAGCAATCCAGTGCAAGTAATTTGGCTTAATAGGGAGTGCATTGATTTAAATTATTCAAGATGAAATTATAATCTCAGGTCTTCATTATCTAATCTTACTCTAGGAATAGTTAGATTTATTTAATTTCACTGTTTAAATATAAAATATCAAATAATTTGTTTAAATAAGACAGAAATGGTTATGGGCTAGGGCTTGGTGAACTTTATTAGTTAATTCTATGTGGGAACGATACTTTACTTACTCTTTATTACTTGTTGACCGTGTATACTTGCACGCATATATTGATCGGTAAAACGACCAACAGGAAGAGGCGCACGATGGCGGAGAGAGAATACGGGGATAAAGAAAGATAGAGAATTAGGGGGACTTGCCATCGATCTTGAGCCGCCATGGTTTTTCCTTTTTTCTTACTATGCGGCTGCTGAAATGAGTGGGAGAGTTAGGGCAGGGACACGATGTGGGAAAGAAGGGAGATCTGAGTTAGAGAGCTAGGGAGGGAAGATTTTTTGGCCTAATATTAACACTTATATATATATATATATATATATATATATATATATATATATAAAATTAATTAATTAATTATCTCTATGAAATATTTCAAATTGTAGTTAGAGTGGGAAGATTTTTGGGATAATATTTTATTTTTCGTGTTTAATTTTTTATTGCTAGTATTTTATTCACCTTTGTATTGAATTTTACTTTTTTTTTATGAGATAATTGATTAATTCTCTTTGTGATCTAGTTTAATTTATGAGATCTTAATTTCTATATTCTAGACATTCTTTTTTTGGTTGGAATAACTTGTGTTGATTGTTAATAGATTTTTTCATATTTCGCTGTGGGTTAATCATAACAGTTGAAAATTTTTGCTATGCTTATTATACAGTTTGACTTCATTAAAAATAATTAATTAATACCCTTTTTACAATATACCCAAGGATCCCATCGGAGGATATACATATTTACACTTATAAAGTCATCATTTGTCAAGCATATTCATATATAAAATAAGCAAAATACGGATCAATGAAAATGTAATTAAGTTTGGAAAGTAATTAATTTGACATCACAATTAAGTTTTTTAAGTAAAAAAATTGTAACAAGTTAATAATTATAGTTTGGTAAGTTAATATATAGAGCAATATGGTCATACACAGTTGTGTATAATTTTTTTGTGCATAGTCTGCCAAAACTATGTTATTTTGGCAAATTTTTTATTTATTTATTAAAAAAACAGTTTCTCTCCTCCCAAATCAGAAATCAAAAATAAATATGCCAAAACAACGCAGCTTTGAAATATTGCGCACAAATAGAATATACACAGCTATATATATAGGCCCCTATTATTGGCAATCAGTTGTCACGGGTTGTGACGTCCCCAAATCCGGGTCTCAAATCACCGCGGATCCGGTTCGATCATTCATTCACTATTACTATATTTGCGAAAGATATAAACATAAATTATTTATACAATACATTTATCACACTATTCGCCAAGGTCGAGTAACCTTCACATAAATACAATTCATAACCTGTCTAACACATAACATATTATCATACTATACTATTACAATTCTAACTGCACACGTATATAAAAGTTGGAACTGTCTTTGACCTTTCCCTGTATCCGACGCATTCATCTTAATCTGCAATATTTTATCATGATATAGCAAGGGTGAGCATAAGATTGCCCAGCAAGTTTAAATTCAATAATATAACAATATATCATGATTGAAAGAGTCTGAATAATAAGCTGGCTATAATTCAACAATATAATTGGGAACTAGCAGGAACAAATTTATGACTGGACAAGTATTATACATGAACAAATATATCTGAAACCAACGGGTAATGAAGGTGATCAGCCTTTCATACCTGACTTATACATGCAATATGTACATAGTACAATTCATGGCAACCAACAATGATTAACCAGAAGCTTATCCGACTAAAAAAACTCTTAGTAAAGTTAAGTAAAAACAAACTTGCCTGAACTGTTGATTACCGCTATGCAATTTATATCGCTTTATCTGAAGACCTAATATCAGTAATATAGATCTCCAATATTAGAATAATATCATCACAATATAATACTATCATATATATAGACATACATAGAATAACCTAAACACATAACACATAACCCTATCAGTCTATAACACACATAAGACTCAGTATCAGGTCAAACTATTTCAGTCTGATTTGAGTTCGACAAAGTTCTAACGTCCCGACGGTCTAGTCGGACAATTATTCGAGTTTAAGTTCAATTAAACTCTGCCTAACACTTAACAATTAACTTAAATAATGTTATTAACAATCAAAATATTTTTAAGTCTCATAATAATTTTCACATAATTATTATCATTTATCTTGATTTTTTAATCATTAAAAACGTATTTAAATGAATTAAATACCACATAATTCTTTTATCATTAATATTTATTTAATATTAAATATTAATGAAAATTATCACATAATATTATAATATATTTATAATATATCAAAGTATTTTTAATACCTTAAAATCATATTTATATGATTTTTAAACACTTAAATCCATTATCCGATAATTGTTTTTAATATTAAAATATTAATATTTTTATGACAAAATATCAAAAGTTATATTTTATAACTTAAAATATTTTTTTAACCCTTAAATCATTTTTATATGATTTATAAAATATTAATTCTATTTTTTCATAATTTATTTAATATATTTATTAAATAAACTAATTATCATTAATATTGATTAATTAATGAATTTCATCACAAAATATTAAAAGTCACTGAAAATAACTTAAAATATTTTCTTATACCATAATATAATTTTTTATTATTTTTCATGAATTAAAACCACTTTTAAATAATTTATTTAATATTGAAATTAAATAAATAAATACCTTTTATATTCCAAAAATATTAAATATTTTTGAAATATACTCAAAATAATTTAAAACTATTTTTCAGACTTTAAAATAATTTTTCAAAATTTATTTTGTATTTTTAATAATTAAAAACCATTTAATACTAATTATTTAATTAAAATAAGTATTTTTCGAAAATAAGTGTCGCTATAGAGGCCTTAGGCGACAAATCTGTCGCTAAAAGTGTTCTTGGTGTTCTTGAGCAAGAACCCAGAAACTCAAGGCAGTTAACCGGTTGGGTGGTTTGACCAGCCTTAACCCTCCGTGTAATCAGGTTCTGGGATAGTTTAAACGTTGATCATGTAGTCAGTACGCACCATTACAACTATTAACCACAATATAGGCCATTCATCAACATATCATGAAGATCTGGGCTTGCAAACATGTTGTCAGAACGTTCCTGGGTTTTCCAGAAACCCAGGCAGTTCGTGTGGTCTCTTTCTAGATCAATGTTATTTATGTTCTGGTCATTCGTTTAATGGTTTTATGGTTTTGGTCTATAGTCCTTATATCAGTGTACATAATACAAACTTAACAACATCACACATGAAAACTCTGAGCCGGTCAAAGTAGTAGTCCGGACTGTTCCTGAACATTTCTAGGTTTTTCATAAATGTTCTTGAACTGTTCGGTCAACGATAGTTTGACCATTAATTTCTATGATTAGGCTACGGTTCTGAGTGATCTAAAGGCATATATGTATAGCCTGCATGTCAGTCTACCAGATAAAACCAACAACATCACATAAAACCTTAAACATAGTAAGATCCAGCGACTGCAAAAGCTTCTCAGAGATTTCTGGGGATTCTGGGCTGCCCAGAAAGCTTATCCGTGACCGGTCAATGGTCTTTGACCGGTCATATCAGGAGATCTAGGCTTGATCCGATCCTGTATCCAGTTTCAGATCAAAGCCTACATGACATAGAATAGATCTAAAGCATAAAACACACAAAACATCAAACACCTTAAGATCTAGAGGCCCTGACATTAGGCTGTTAGGCCTTATTTTCCCAGTTTTTCCAGATTTGAGAAATCCTTAAATTCGAGTATCTAAATGATATGGATCTAAGTTTTGGCAACCCAGATCATCAAGTGACACCCTCTAACACATATCTAAACAACAAAACATATCATCTAACATAAAATCTAAAGATTTCAAATTTTGAAGGTTTATACCTTTTTAGCTTGGATTTTGATTTCTGATCCTTGATGTTTGTTCTTGGAGATCTAACACATGATCTTAGCTTGACTTTTCTCACTTTCTCACTCTACCTTCCCGAATTTTAGAGAGAGAGAGAGAGAGAGTCTTGGTGAAAATGAAAAATTGAAGTGACCCATTTCTCTCTCTTTAATCTATATGTATTCTTGTTGCTATGTAATGGTTGTCAATTTTGGCTGAGATATTTGAGATATAAGTCAATTGCTAGAGCGAGGGTAGTTCACCCACTCACCTTAGGTTTAGATCTACAAGTTATGCTAAATAATGCACTAAGGGTAATATAGTCATTTTGCATATAAAATTAATGGCATTTTGGGCAATGGTCAAACCCTTAGGGTTTAGGGTTTGGGTTAGGGATTAGAATTTGAAAAACCTTAGGGTTTAGGGTTTGAAACCCTTATTAATTTTCTAAAATTTCTAATTTAGATTTTAAAAAATAGAAAATTAATATTTCTAAATTATAATTAGGATTTACTAATTATATTAAAATTTCTTAATCATAATTTAAATATTGCTAATTAGGATTAATAATTCCTAACTAAAATTGCTAATTAAGTAATTAGGGTCAAAATTGATCATTAGGATTTCTTGTTAACCGTTAGGATTTTCTTAACAGGACGTTGACGTTCTAAATATATACTTAGGGTTTGTCACAGATATCGTTTATTTGATCAACCCTTGACCCTTAACCACATCATGCACACATATATAGCCATATTCACATAATATATTTACGTATTCACTTAATCCTGAATAATTCACTTAAATCCTTCACAGAATTTTGAAATCCTCATAATTCCATCTTTAAAATATCAAACGCATACACTAATTTTCTGTCTAGGTTCTAATATTGAACCTTAAATCAATTAATTAAAAATTTAAAAATTTTCTAAATTCTCGGGTTGTCACATTCACCCCTTCTTCTAAAAATTTCGTCCCCAAAATTTACCTTACACCTTACACCATTCACACATCATCACATGCTACCCAATACACCACTCACAAGAGTAAAAGTTTTTAAATTGTGCTGAGGAGTCATATAGACTATTTGTCTGTCATTTTCGCAAAAGTTATATGGAAATTCATCCGTAAACCGTCATTACTTACGGACACAAAGGGTGATTAGCCCGATATGCCCTGTACTGGCCAAGTACTGCTGGTCGGAACAATTTGTTCCTCTTATCCGCCTTAGGCGCACAAAGTTTCTTACCTCAGTCTTATTGGATTCCGAACCAAAACAATTTGGTTCGGGAAAATTCTTTCAATGAACACTTAGAGTTTTCATAAATATTAGTATAGCTGAATCGAATAGCATAAACTCATATCAATAATTCAATTCAATCGAATTATTTAGGTGTAGCCAAACCCCGTTGGCAAATTAAAATTTTTGAAAATATTTTCGAGAATGACGTCATGATGACGTACTGTATTAATAGTCCGTTTGAGGATGCCGTCATTATATGACTTTGTCATAACACATCATACATGTAAGACCCCGAATTTTATGAAATAAAAGTATTCAATTTTTCTTATAATTACAATTTAGTAAATGGTTAAATTGATAAAAAAAATTAAAGTTATGGGTGAAATGTGAAAATTGTTCAAAATAAACAAATGGTTATAAAATAATTATTGTTGTCGGGGAATATTCGTTTGGTCGTAGAATATTCTTTCTGTTGGGGAATATTCGTACGACGGTGCAGCTATTTGTGGGCCCCATAACGAATAACTGTCGGGTGAAGAAAACGACAAATTTAAGTTTTTATAAATAACGGCGTAGTTGTTACCGTTAACACTGTTGGAATACCCGGTGGTTAAAATATAGTAATACGCGTTATTGCACAGTAGCACACGGTATTGCATAGTATTTTTGAAATTATTGATTCTTGCGTAAGAAGGCACTACTCAATAATTGTTACAGTAATTACTGTTCAATATTTTATTTTATTGATTCAATAATTGCTACGTTGAAATTTTGTATTATTGTTGTTCAATAATTGTTGCTGCACAGTATTTTTCTTTATCAGATCAATAATTCATATTATTTGAATAATATTATTAGATAACATTATTGTCAATGTCTAGAAAGTTCTGTCTAAGGAGAGGTTTGGTCATCTAATTGCGCGCCAGTAAGGAGAAATTCTTATTGGAAAGCCCCCTCTTTCCTGGGAACGGCCTGGTTGTCATAAATGTGATTCTGTAATATTATTTGTGAATAATTAATTATTGATTCATATGATAAGGAAATATTTATATTATGTGGATATAAACGAGGGATATATTTTTGTGGTTAAAAATGAAGGAGTTAATATTGAGATTTCTGTCGGAATGGAGGTATTAAAAATCAGGGTTTTTGAGATATTTTGCGAGGGTTATAATTTTTAATCCGACCGTTGGATCGTGGTAATTTTTGGATATGTTATACATATATAAGTTGAGTATATGTCCACAAATTTTGAACCGTTAAAAATGAACGTATGATTTGTTATGAATTTTAAGAGGTGGCTGATTCGGAAATCAGGTTATAAATCATTTTTGGTAGAAAATTCTAGAATTGGTGGGCCCCACTTGTGGTTGGTGAAGAAATGTGCTGAATTATATTTCAAATGTGGTGGGTGGGAATAGTAGCAGGTAAAGCCATCAGGTTGCAGGTCAAACCTACCAAAATTTTCCTATAAATAGAGGGCTAAGTTAGAATTGAAAATCACACCAAAAACATAAGCTTTCTCTCTTTCTCTCTCTATATTATGAAGCATATTTTGTGAGTTTTTAGATGCTTGGTGAGTTGCTATTCATCAGTGCAAGTTTCCTTCAGCATCATATCCGATATCCAGTCAGAAGTACTGCTCTTTTGAGGTAAGGGATAGTAAGGGATATTAAGGGATTTTAAGGGTTGTTATGATTTTCAGTTTCGTAATTTTTCTGATCTTCAAAAATTCTGGAAAAATTTGAAATGATATTTTGATGAGTTTTATTGATTGTGTCCAAAAATGGTGATTTTTGGATGTATAGATTAAGAGTTATGAATTTTACGAGAAAAGACTATTTTAAAAGTAACCGCTTATAATTCCTTGTGGTTAACTCCAAAATTGATGAAATTTTTATTGGGAGTACATGTGTATGATAGAAGTATACTCTGTAAATTTCAGAATTTTTGGACAAAAGTACAATTTTTGATAAATGTCTAAATATTCGGCTATTTCGGCCATATGAAAAATAGTAAATGACTTTTAAAAATTCTGAGAAAAATATATGTTCACTATGGGACTATATTATGCTAAATCCCAGAAAAGAAATATTTTTGGAACTGATTTGGTATTTTTCATGAAAATGGTCTAGTTATGAGTAAATGAATTAAATATGTTTTGTGAAGAAAGAAAATTGGAAAATAGGATTTTATGGCTTGAGAATCCTATATGAGGTATATGCAGATTTTTGATGAGGGTTTTGGTTATTGATGATGAAATTGTAAGAGTTGGCATTTTATGATGATTAAATGCATTAATTAGTAAAGTGTAAACAATTAAAATAAATTGTTTATAAATTTAAGTAATGTTATTCTTTCAATATCATTATACCGAAATATTGGTATAGATTTTATTGTGGAATTTCTATCTTTTTGTGTCGGGTTTACTATTCACGAGTTACTATTTATGAGTTACTATTATATATGACATTTTTTATAACCTTGATGTTGAAATTCTCTTTCGCTTGAGTGTAAAGATGGGTAAATTATTGGTATGATCATGACTATGGGTTCTCTTTGGCCAGTAGTGCAAAGATGAATTGTTGACTAGTATGATCATGACCATTGAATTTATAATTGAATATCTTTAGCTTAAGTGCAAAGGTGAATTGATCAACATGGTTATAATTATTGTTTATATAATTCTGAATTGATTATATATTTCTTTGAGATATTAATATATTTGGCATGTAGTACAAATATGAATTGTTGAGGAATATCTTTGGCCTGTAGTGCAAAGATGAATTGTAGATGAATATCTTTGGCCTGTAGTGCAAAGATGGTCTGTTGATGAATATCTTTGGCCCGTAGTGCAAAGATGACCTGTTGTTGAATATCTTTGGCCAGTAATGCAAAGATGAACTGTTGACGAATATCTTTGGCCTGTAGTGCAAAGATGACTTGTTGATGAATATCTTTGGCCCGTAGTGCAAAGATGAAGTTATTAGTATGATTATGAACAGGAACTGTGATTTGGTATAACCATGATGTTTGATGTTTCAGGTGATGAAAATTATCTTTGTTCTGGATGAGAAGAGGAATTTAGAACTACAGTTATGATTATGAGTTATTCATATGATTGTGGACCAGAATTGTTGATTGATGTTACAGGGATAAAACATTGTTGATGGATTTTTAACATGGAGAAGATAATAGACTTTATAGTCTATTTGACTCTTCTAATGGATTGCTCGTTCCGCTGCAACTATGGTTGAATTTTTATCATTTACCATATGTTCTAAATCTCTGATTTATTATTGATGAAGGCTATTGATAATTTAATTATCTTTAGTCATGATATTCTTTACTGAGCTAGTTGTGCTCACCCTTTTGCTTCACAATTCCTTTCAGGTAATAAGAGTGTAGCTGGGTCGAGCGAGGGTAACGGGGAAATAGAACGGTGGTCTCTAGCTGTGGATGTTCTCCCGAAGCAGTATAGAAAAGTTCATTTAGTAGTTATATTTGGTGAATCCAATAGGGTAAGGTGTACCCAACGTTGGAAGGGTGGTTTGCCACTATCATACAAGATGTCTAACGACATACAACCTCGTGTCATCATAAGACAGGGATGTGCTCATCCACTTACTGAGTATATATACGAGCACTACCTATATAATCTTGGTGTTTGTTTGAAGTATAATTCTCAATTAGAGACAGTGGAGATAATGATAAGTCAAGAGAAGACTCACCATTGGGAAGAATATGATAGTAATCTTCTCGTTTTTCTTTGGGGTCTATTGGGTAAACCAAGGATAATTCTGTGGCCATATGATATCTATCACAACCTAGAAGCATGGCCTCCCATGTACGAAGGTTTCCTTAAGCACTTCCCAAAGATTCTAATTTCCAAAACAGTTTTTGACTATACCTTTATGTAAGGTGTCATTGTGAGGTGATGCCCACGATTGGAACATGAGTCACATTTGGTATATATTTGTATCCAAACTCACAGCATATGTGTTGTTGTATTTTGCACGACAATTGTTGTAATAAAGTTGTAGTTATTTTCTGTACCATGTATTTGGCAACTCAGAATAGGTTGGATGGAATGGACCTATTTTGGGGTTGTTACATTTGGTATCAGAGCTTAGGGATATGATCTCTGGCGGAGATCGGGGAATATAACTAGGAGGGGAGAGATGAGTAAATCCTTCGCTAATGTGTCCTACCTAAGCTTATTTGTTGGTCAGTCATAATATCGGGATATTATGTGATATGTTAATTTGTTCAATTAACCCTTGTTTTGAAGCTGTATTCTAGAATGATATCTGAAATACAGGAGATGAGCAATGGAGAAATCATGATGACAGGGAAGATGGAATCTGAAATGAAAGCAAGGTATTCTCAACTCTTTGAAATACCAGGTACGTAAATTTCGAGGACGAAATTTCATAAGGAGGGGAGATTGTAAGACCCCGAATTTTATGAAATAAAAGTATTCAATTTTTCTTATAATTACAATTTAGTAAATGGTTAAATTGATAAAAAAAATTAAAGTTATGGGTGAAATGTGAAAATTGTTCAAAATAAACAAGTGGTTATAAAATAATTATTGTTGTCGGGGAATATTCGTTTGGTCGTAGAATATTCTTTCTGTCGGGGAATATTCGTACGACGGTGCAGCTATTTGTGGGCCCCATAACGAATAACTGTCGGGTGAAGAAAACGACAAATTTAAGTTTTTATAAATAACGGCGTAGTTGTTACCGTTAACACTGTTGGAATACCCGGTGGTTAAAATATAGTAATACGCGTTATTGCACAGTAGCACACGGTATTGCATAGTATTTTTGAAATTATTGATTCTTGCGTAAGAAGGCACTACTCAATAATTGTTACAGTAATTACTGTTCAATATTTTATTTTATTGATTCAATAATTGCTACGTTGAAATTTTGTATTATTGTTGTTCAATAATTGTTGCTGCACAGTATTTTTCTTTATCAGATCAATAATTCATATTATTTGAATAATATTATTAGATAACATTATTGTCAATGTCTAGAAAGTTCTGTCTAAGGAGAGGTTTGGTCATCTAATTGCGCGCCAGTAAGGAGAAATTCTTATTGGAAAGCCCCCTCTTTCCTGGGAACGGCCTGGTTGTCATAAATGTGATTCTGTAATATTATTTGTGAATAATTAATTATTGATTCATATGATAAGGAAATATTTATATTATGTGGATATAAACGAGGGATATATTTTTGTGGTTAAAAATGAAGGAGTTAATATTGAGATTTCTGTCGGAATGGAGGTATTAAAAATCAGGGTTTTTGAGATATTTTGCGAGGGTTATAATTTTTAATCCGACCGTTGGATCGTGGTAATTTTTGGATATGTTATACATATATAAGTTGAGTATATGTCCACAAATTTTGAACCGTTAAAAATGAACGTATGATTTGTTATGAATTTTAAGAGGTGGCTGATTCGGAAATCAGGTTATAAATCATTTTTGGTAGAAAATTCTAGAATTGGTGGGCCCCACTTGTGGTTGGTGAAGAAATGTGCTGAATTATATTTCAAATGTGGTGGGTGGGAATAGTAGCAGGTAAAGCCATCAGGTTGCAGGTCAAACCTACCAAAATTTTCCTATAAATAGAGGGCTAAGTTAGAATTGAAAATCACACCAAAAACATAAGCTTTCTCTCTTTCTCTCTCTATATTATGAAGCATATTTTGTGAGTTTTTAGATGCTTGGTGAGTTGCTATTCATCAGTGCAAGTTTCCTTCAGCATCATATCCGATATCCAGTCAGAAGTACTGCTCTTTTGAGGTAAGGGATAGTAAGGGATATTAAGGGATTTTAAGGGTTGTTATGATTTTCAGTTTCGTAATTTTTCTGATCTTCAAAAATTCTGGAAAAATTTGAAATGATATTTTGATGAGTTTTATTGATTGTGTCCAAAAATGGTGATTTTTGGATGTATAGATTAAGAGTTATGAATTTTACGAGAAAAGACTATTTTAAAAGTAACCGCTTATAATTCCTTGTGGTTAACTCCAAAATTGATGAAATTTTTATTGGGAGTACATGTGTATGATAGAAGTATACTCTGTAAATTTCAGAATTTTTGGACAAAAGTACAATTTTTGATAAATGTCTAAATATTCGGCTATTTCGGCCATATGAAAAATAGTAAATGACTTTTAAAAATTCTGAGAAAAATATATGTTCACTATGGGACTATATTATGCTAAATCCCAGAAAAGAAATATTTTTGGAACTGATTTGGTATTTTTCATGAAAATGGTCTAGTTATGAGTAAATGAATTAAATATGTTTTGTGAAGAAAGAAAATTGGAAAATAGGATTTTATGGCTTGAGAATCCTATATGAGGTATATGCAGATTTTTGATGAGGGTTTTGGTTATTGATGATGAAATTGTAAGAGTTGGCATTTTATGATGATTAAATGCATTAATTAGTAAAGTGTAAACAATTAAAATAAATTGTTTATAAATTTAAGTAATGTTATTCTTTCAATATCATTATACCGAAATATTGGTATAGATTTTATTGTGGAATTTCTATCTTTTTGTGTCGGGTTTACTATTCACGAGTTACTATTTATGAGTTACTATTATATATGACATTTTTTATAACCTTGATGTTGAAATTCTCTTTCGCTTGAGTGTAAAGATGGGTAAATTATTGGTATGATCATGACTATGGGTTCTCTTTGGCCAGTAGTGCAAAGATGAATTGTTGACTAGTATGATCATGACCATTGAATTTATAATTGAATATCTTTAGCTTAAGTGCAAAGGTGAATTGATCAACATGGTTATAATTATTGTTTATATAATTCTGAATTGATTATATATTTCTTTGAGATATTAATATATTTGGCATGTAGTACAAATATGAATTGTTGAGGAATATCTTTGGCCTGTAGTGCAAAGATGAATTGTAGATGAATATCTTTGGCCTGTAGTGCAAAGATGGTCTGTTGATGAATATCTTTGGCCCGTAGTGCAAAGATGACCTGTTGTTGAATATCTTTGGCCAGTAATGCAAAGATGAACTGTTGACGAATATCTTTGGCCTGTAGTGCAAAGATGACTTGTTGATGAATATCTTTGGCCCGTAGTGCAAAGATGAAGTTATTAGTATGATTATGAACAGGAACTGTGATTTGGTATAACCATGATGTTTGATGTTTCAGGTGATGAAAATTATCTTTGTTCTGGATGAGAAGAGGAATTTAGAACTACAGTTATGATTATGAGTTATTCATATGATTGTGGACCAGAATTGTTGATTGATGTTACAGGGATAAAACATTGTTGATGGATTTTTAACATGGAGAAGATAATAGACTTTATAGTCTATTTGACTCTTCTAATGGATTGCTCGTTCCGCTGCAACTATGGTTGAATTTTTATCATTTACCATATGTTCTAAATCTCTGATTTATTATTGATGAAGGCTATTGATAATTTAATTATCTTTAGTCATGATATTCTTTACTGAGCTAGTTGTGCTCACCCTTTTGCTTCACAATTCCTTTCAGGTAATAAGAGTGTAGCTGGGTCGAGCGAGGGTAACGGAGAAATAGAACGGTGGTCTCTAGCTGTGGATGTTCTCCCGAAGCAGTATAGAAAAGTTCATTTAGTAGTTATATTTGGTGAATCCAATAGGGTAAGGTGTACCCAACGTTGGAAGGGTGGTTTGCCACTATCATACAAGATGTCTAACGACATACAACCTCGTGTCATCATAAGACAGGGATGTGCTCATCCACTTGCTGAGTATATATACGAGCACTACCTATATAATCTTGGTGTTTGTTTGAAGTATAATTCTCAATTAGAGACAGTGGAGATAATGATAAGTCAAGAGAAGACTCACCATTGGGAAGAATATGATAGTAATCTTCTCGTTTTTCTTTGGGGTCTATTGGGTAAACCAAGGATAATTCTGTGGCCATATGATATCTATCACAACCTAGAAGCATGGCCTCCCATGTACGAAGGTTTCCTTAAGCACTTCCCAAAGATTCTAATTTCCAAAACAGTTTTTGACTATACCTTTATGTAAGGTGTCATTGTGAGGTGATGCCCACGATTGGAACATGAGTCACATTTGGTATATATTTGTATCCAAACTCACAGCATATGTGTTGTTGTATTTTGCACGACAATTGTTGTAATAAAGTTGTAGTTATTTTCTGTACCATGTATTTGGCAACTCAGAATAGGTTGGATGGAATGGACCTATTTTGGGGTTGTTACAATACAATAGTGGAATAATAATTTTTAGATCGAATTCACACTAAGTATTCCTGTATTTACAACTTCATCACCTTTTATCATCTCTGCACCAGGTTACATGGTACATGAGTGATAAATAAAATAAATTTTGATATTTCAAATCATTTGCGTCTAGCCGAAATAAGTAGCATAGACTATACTTTAAACCGTTTCAAAAATGATTACGAGTCTACATTTTTTTTAAAGCACATAGTGCGTATTTAGCTTGATGTTAAAGTTTTGAAGTCTAGCATAGCTAGGAGTTTTGGAAAACTTAATTCTTCACTAATAATCATTTGCTTAACAATCTATCTGTTTATATAATCCTCAATTCTTCATTCACACACAACTATACCCAGTTCGTAAAACCACACTTATGAGTCCATAAATCGCCACAATCATATGAGTTTAAGAACTTTCCTAGACATACCTTTGGCGTCCATTCGCTGAGGGGTTCATAAACATTTCATATAACTATGAGTCAAGAATGTCACATAAGTATGAGTTTTAAGAACTCGTACTTAACATGATATTCTCTACCTATAACCTATCTATCTGTTATACACATGAGAAAGGAATCACCCTCTTAACATGCATATAGCAAATAGCGCGACACAAATATTTTAATGATTATCAATGCCAGAAACTAAGTAGTTTTTACACCAAGTACAATTCCCCGCCCATACAAGGAATCATACAACTCAGCTGCCGACATGAATCCTCAATTGAAATCCCCACCTAATCTTAACCCCATTCTCAATACGAATTTCATTCAACTCATATTCATAATCCTTTCTTGAATCTATACTAATTCATAGTACAACTGCCACTCAGCAATCTTGCTGTAAACTTTCTAATCATCAGATTGATTCTTACCCCTGCTATCACTTTATCAGATCACGGAGTGATCTCATCGTATCTGTTACGATTCATTTCTATACTATGATCGTTTTGTTTTACGATCTCCTACCACTGTACTATTAGTCTTTTAAACTCTATCTATTCTTCACTACTGTTCACTTTATTATCAGAGTTAGGGAACTCTGTATCTTAACAACTGGCCGATATTCGTCTTTAAATCTTACTGACCAACTAACTCTATGTGAGTTAGATCTTATCCTAATCACTGCGGTTATTAGTCTCAGGTATTCCTACCTAAGGTTCATAACCTACAGCTCTGATACCAACTGTGACGTCCCCAAATTCGGGTCCCAAATCACCGCGGATCTGGTTCGATCATTCTATCACTATTACTATATTTGCGGAAGATATAAACATAAATTGTTTATACAATACATTTATCACACTATTCCCCAAGGTCGAGTAACCTTCACATAAATACAATTCATAACCTGTCTAACACATAACATATTATTATACTATACTATTACAATTCTAACTGCACACGTATACAAAAGTTGGAACTGTCTTTGACCTTTCCCTGTATCCGACGCATTCGTCTTAATCTGCAATGTTTTATCATGATATAGCAAGGGTGAGCATAAGATTGCCCAGCAAGTTTAAATTCAATAATATAACGATATATCATGATTGAAAGAGTCTGAATAATAAGTTGGCTATAATTCAACAATATAATTGTGAACTAGCAGGAATAAATTTATGACTGAACAAGTATTATACATGAACAAATATATCTGAAACCAACGGGTAATGAAGGTGATCAGCCTTTCATACTTGACTTATACATGCAATATGTACAGAGTACAATTCATGGCAACTAGCAATGATTAACCATAAGCTTATCCAAATAAAAAAACTCTTAGTAGAGTTAAGTAAAAATAAACTTGCCTGAACCGTTGATTACCGCTATGTAATTTATATCGCTTTATCCGAAGACCTAATATTAGTAATATAGATCTCCAATATTAGAATAATATCATCACAATATAATACTTTCATATATATAGACATAAATAGAATAACCTAAACACATAACACATAACCCTATCAGTCTATAACACACATAAGACTCAGTATCAGGTCAAACTATTTCAGTCTGATTTGAGTTCGACAAAGTTCTAACGTCCCGACGGTCTAGTCGGACAATTATTCGAGTTTAAGTTCAATTAAACTCTGCCTAATACTTAACAATTAACTTAAATAATGTTATTAACAATCAAAATATTTTTCTAAGTCTCATAATAATTTTCACATAATTATTATAATTTATCTTGATTTTTCAATCATTTAAAACGTATTTAAATGAATTAAATACCACATAATTCTTTTATCATTAATATTTATTTAATATCAAATATTAATGAAAATCATCACATAATATTATAATATATTTATAATATATCAAAGTATTTTTAATACCTTAAAATCATATTTATATAATTTTTAAACACTTAAATCCATTATCCGATAATTGCTTTTAATATTAAAATATTAATATTTTTATGACAAAATATCAAAAGTTATATTTTATAACTTAAAATATTTTTTTAACCCTTAAATCTTTTTTATATGATTTATAAAACATTAATTCTATTTTTTCATAATTTATTTAATATATTTATTAAATAAACTAATTATCATTAATATTGATTAATTAATAAATTTCATCACAAAATATTAAAAGTCACTAAAAATAACTTAAAATATTTTCTTATACCATAATATAATTTTTCATTATTTTTCATGAATTAAAACTATTTTTAAATAATTTATTTAAAATTGTAATTAAATAAATAAATACCTTTTATAATCCAAAAATATTAAATATTTTTGAAATATACTCAAAATAATTAAAAACTATTTTTCAGACTTTAAAATAATTTTTCAAAATTTATTTTGTATTTTTAATAATTAAAAACCATTTAATACTAATTATTTAATTAAAATAAGTATTTTCCGAAAATAAGTGTCGCTATAGAGGTCTTAGGCGACGAATCTGTCGCTAAAACTGTTCTTGGTGTTCTTGAGCAAGAACCCAGAAACTCAAGGCAGTTAACCGGTTGGGTGGTTTGATCAGCCTTAACCCTCCGTGTAATCAGGTTCTGGGATAGTTTAAACGTTGATCATGTAGTCAGTATGCACCATTACAACTATTAACCACAATATAGGTCATTCATCAACATATCATGAAGATCTGGGCTTGCAAACATGTTGTCAGAACGTTCTTGGGTTTTCCAGAAACCCAGGCAGTTCGTGTGGTCTCTTTCTAGATCAATGTTATTTATGTTCTGGTCATTCGTTTAGTGGTTTTATGGTTTTGGTCTATAGTCCTTATATCAGTGTACATAATACAAACTTAACAACATCACACATGAAAACTCTGAGCCGGTCAAAGTAGTAGTCCGGACTGTTCCTGAACATTTCTAGGTTTTTCATAAATGTTCTTGAACTGTTCGGTCAACGATAGTTTGACCATTAATTTCTATGATTAGGCTACGGTTCTGAGTGATCTAAAGGCATATATGTATAGCCTGCATGTCAGTCTACCAAATAAAACCAGCAACATCACATAAAACCTTAAACATAGTAAGATCTAGCGACTACAAAAGCTTGTCAGAGATTTCTGGGGATTCTGGGCTGCCCAGAAAGCTTATCCGTGATCGGTCAACGATCTTTGACCGGTCATATCAGGAGATCTAGGCTTGATCCGACCCTGTATCCAGTTTCAGATCAAAGCCTACATGACATAGAATAGATCTAAAGCATAAAACACACAAAACATCAAACACCTTAAGATCTTGAGGCCCTGACATTAGGCTGTCAGGCCTTATTTTCCCAGTTTTTCCAGATTTGAGAAATCCTTAAATTCGAGTATCTAAATGATATGGATCTAGGTTTTGGCAACCCAGATCATCAAGTGACACCCTCTAACACATATCTAAAAAACAAAACATATCATCTAACATAAAATCTAAAGATTTCAAATTTTGAAGGTTTATACCATTCTAGCTTGGATTTTGATTTCTGATCCTTGATGTTTGTTCTTGGAGATCTAACACATGATCTTAGCTTGACTTTTCTCACTTTCTCACTCTACCTTCCCGAATTTTAGAGAGAGAGAGAGAGAGTCTTGGTGAAAATGAAAAATTGAAGTGACCCATTTCTCTCTCTTTAATCTATATGTATTCTTGTTGCTATGTAATGGTTGTCAATTTTAGCTGAGATTTGAGATATAAGTCAATTGCTAGAGCGAGGGTAATTCACCTACTCACCTTAGGTTTAGATCTACAAGTTATGCTAAATAATGCACTAAGGGTAATATAGTCATTTTGCATACAAAATTAATGGCATTTTGGGCAATGGCCAAACCCTTAAGATTTAGGGCTTGGGTTAGGGTTTAGGGTTTGAAAAATCTTAGAGTTTAAGGTTTAAAACCCTTAGGGTTTGTAATTTAATTTTCTAAAATTTCCAATTTAGGTTTTAAAAATAGAAAATTAATATTTTTAAATTATAATTAGGATTTACTAATTATATTAAAATTTCTTAATCATAATTTAATTATTGCTAATTAGGATTAATAATTCCTAATTAAAATTACTAATTAAGCAATTAGGGTCAAAATTGATCATTAGGGTTTCTTGTTAATCGTTAGGATTTTCTTAACAGAACGTTGACGTTCTAAATATATACTTAGGGTTTGTCACATATATCGTTTATCTGATCAACCCTTGACCCTTAACCACATCATGCACACATATATAACCATATTCACAGAATATATTCACGTATTCACTTAATCCTGAATAATTCACCTAAATTCTTCATAGAATTTTGAAATCCTCAAAATTTCATCTTAAAAATATCAAACGCATACATTAATTTTCTGTCTAGGTTCTAATATTGAACCTTAAATCAATTAATTAAAAATTTAAAATTTTTCTAAATTCTCGGGTTGTCAGACGGGTACTATTTCAACAACCATAATTTATACCGTTGATCGCAACATTGGATGTCACGGATTGAAATTAATGGATTTCCCCCTGCCACTTATGTTCGAAACCTAGCTGTGATATTTTTGCTTCTTATGTTATATGTTTTGTGTATTAGATAAATTCTATTACGATCTATATATATGTACCCATATTAAATCTCCACATTAAACTAAATATATATAAAGTAACTATAAATATTTTAATATATATATATATATATATATATATATATATATATATATATAAACAAATATTCATATAAATATTTATAAATTTATCTCTAAATATTCATATAAATTTATCTTTAAAATTTATAAACAAATATTTATTTATAAATTTATAAATATTTCATCTAAAATTTAGATATGAATATTTTTCATAAATATTTATATAAACATTTGTTTACATATATAAATTTATATACAAAAATATTCATAGTTACTTTATATATATATATATTTAGTTTAATGTTGAGATTTGTTTATTATTTTATTTAATTTGACAAGAAATTTTGAAAAGAATATGTATGTATATGTGTGTGTGTGTGTGTGTGTGTGTGTGTGTGTATATATATATATATATATATATATATATATATATATATATGGTAATAAAATTTATTTAATACATAAAAAATATAGCATATGAAAAATAAAAAAAAATTAATAATGACTTATAAGTAAAAAAAAAGTTAAAATTTAAATTATTGTCAAACACTAAATAATAACAAATGACTTATAACTTAGTTTGACCAACTTATAAGTCATTGACCAACAGAAAGAGTTAATTTTGAGTTTTCTCTTTAATTTATAATATACTACAATTCTAATTGTAATGTAATTAATATTTTAATAAAATTTTTATTATTAATAATAATTTTTTAAATAATTTACAGTATTAATTAAAATATTAAGTTACAATAATTTAAAATTTTAAATATTATAAATTGATAATAAATAAAATTATAATAATTATGATTTTTTTGTGAATTAGATTACAAATGTTAAGTTTTTGAAATAATAATTTTACATATAATGAATATTACTTGTACACCTGGCAAACGGGCGGGCGGGTCCGGGCCGGGTCGGGCCGAGCGCGGGCGGGCCAAAAACGGGCCGGGCTAAAAACGGCCCGGGTTTTGGCGGGCTGAAAAAATGAGGCCCGTGACCCGGGTTGGGCGGGCCGGGCCGGCCCGCTGGCTTTTTTCTACTTTTTTTTTTTGCAAAATCTTGATACACCAAAAATAGTAATAATAATAATTTTAATTACTTAAAATAACTACATATCTCAATCAATTAAAATTTTAATAGTATTATAATTTTAGATATTATTCTAAAGGCATGATTTGGGATAATGATTGATTTACTTTCCAAATAAGTAGGGGAAATGCATAATTAAGGGATAATGATTGATTTACTTTTCAAATGAACTACAATAAGTAAGGGGATTGCATAATTAATGAATAAAATTATTTATATTATTGTGTATAGATTTTGGACTTGCAAAGTTGCAATCTAAAAAATTAGTGGTTGGTTCGGATTATATATTGCTAGTAATTCAAAGTATATAATCAAATTTGAATCTTTAAAATTAATATAATTTATTTAACTTTTAAAAATAATAAATATTGTAATTAATACTAATATATAGATAATTTTAAATTTTTATAATTATATTATCTAACTTAAACTAATAATTGTTAGTTTAGTAGTTTTATACTTTGAAATTATTAACTACATATCTCAATCAATTAAAATTTTAATAGTATTATAAATTAGTATTATTAATTAATTACCTACATTAACTACGTATCTTAATTATAATTTTCAAATATAGTTAAAATTTATTGAAGATTGCATTAAAAACAAATAGCTGTTGTAACTTAGTTGGTTTGAACTCTTATTTATTTACTTACAAGTCTTGTATTCAAACCCTACAAGTAGTAAAATTTTATTTTTATTTTTAAAAAAAAACCCTACAAGTAGTAAAATTTTATTTAAAAAAAAAAAAAACTCACGGACCACGGGCCGGGCCTCCACGGATCGGGCAAAAAACGAACCGGGCCAAAAATGTCTAAATTTTCATGGACTAAAAAAGTTAAACCTAAAGTTCAATTTTTACGGGTAAACCCGGCCCGCGGGCCTGAGCCAATTTTGCCGGGTCTAATTACTTGTAAAAGAGTTGTTTTTTTAAAAATGGTATCAACTCTTGTTTTTTGGAGCAGATCAGTATTCCCTGGAACAGAGTCGTGTTCACTGTTCAGTGTGTGCGTGCATGGTCTGGAAGGGAAAGCAAGAGATCAATTGGGTTTCAACTCTCTTCTCCTTAGCCAAAATTAGATGTTTCAACCAGCTAGCTAGGTTTCTTCTATACCAATTTGGGTTTCCCCTCTTCCTAGGCCAGAGTTTAGGCGGGAGAAAGAAAAACTTAGCGCCAAATTTTGCCACAATTAGTGAGATTGACAATTGATTGTGTGAATAATGTTTCATACGGCTAAAGAGATTATCATTAATCCTAATATTTTCCAACCAACTTCATCTTCGCATCTTCGAATCTACTTTTTTATCTTAATTACAGAAGCCCTAACTGCGAAGACCCAAAAACTCGTCAATTTGTTTGAAGTTATATTTTCGAACAACTTTGTTCCTCCGTATTCATTGCTAAAATGATTCATGTATCCAGACACATGTATGTATGTGTGTATTTGTTCGTTGTAAGAGACGTTATTCTTATACTTTTTGATGTCTTATTTTGTCACTCTGCATATTCTTATAAATGGAAAATCTAATTTTCTGGCAATTTATTGATACCTATTATGTAGTTGTTCACAAACAAATTTGTTTTATCTGTTATTAGGCATGAAGTTGCCAATGTTTCTATGAATCATGTACCCTTGAGTTTAAGTATGGTAGTATTATGATTCATGTACCCTTGAGTTATTGTATCTATCATTTTCTTCACTGATTAAACTTAGTTACGTCTAATAATATAAATTATATTGAGACCCTTGAACAGATGCAAACACAAATTAAACTCTCTGTTCGATATATCAAATTAAATTGCTGAGGGGTAACTAAAAGAATATGGCACACTCTTCTTAACTATGTTATATATCTATATTTGTAGTCTCATAGTTATATACTTTTTATGTTGTCTTGCGTTATCAATTATTATGTTTTAGAAGTTACTAATTTCATGTTGCAGAAATAGACTATAAGGACCATCTGGTCATGGTCAAAAATCTTTTAATGGGCTTGTAATGTTATCAATGATGATTACAAACTATGAATGTGGTGGTTATAAATTTGATATTAGAAACCCCCCCCCCCCCCCCCCCCCCAAAAAAAAATATATAAAAAATTGTGTTTGAGCTATTCGTATTCTGCAGAGTGTGGAAGAAGTATAGTGTCACAAAGCGTATGATTTAGCTGCTGAAGTTTACATGTCTACTTTTAACCGTACAAAGCCTCCTGGGGAAGTAAGTTCTTGATTATTCTCTAGTTATTTTTATTTTCAACTGGTTGTTGTACTCTATTGTTTTCTGACTTCTAAAGAGTTCTAGGCTGCACTGAGAGAAGCACATGAAGCAGCAGTCCAAAAATTAATGCCTGCATATTATTCAACTGCTGTAGGAGTAGCTAGGTTCTACCAGGCAGAAACATGAAATGTGACTTAAACACTTCTTAAAAAAGGCATTTGAGGTAATCTTTGTTTTATTCAATTGACTGTATTGTACATATTCGTTTTTATTTTATTTTATGCGTAAATGATCTTTTTAACTTTGTTCCTCCCACCCTACCTCCTAGGTAAAATAGCAAGATATGAAGGTATGGACTTTGTTCCATGA
This sequence comes from Panax notoginseng, assembly GCA_016801055.1. Classification (NCBI taxonomy): domain Eukaryota; kingdom Viridiplantae; phylum Streptophyta; class Magnoliopsida; order Apiales; family Araliaceae; genus Panax; species Panax notoginseng. Next base: position 94,871,584 of record CM029018.1, read on the forward strand.
CAACTATGCTTGGTAATGAAAGTTTTACCGCCATGGAGGGAAGTTAGGATGCAGACTGCAGAGGAGTAGTACGGTGGTAGAAAAGGTGCATTGATTTAAATAAGAATTGTAACCTTGTGAGCCTTGGACCTACTTGAATTGGAGGTGGAAGATTTTTTGTTGACTTGTGGGTCCGATTTTGTTGAATTTTTGGAGTTTGGGACTGCTTAAATTTCTATTTGAGAGATCCTGACTTAGAGTAGAGGACTTGGGATTTTGCTAAATTTTGGGATTTGTATCATGCAAATGATAGTATTATCTGTCATCAAGTGGAGTGGTGGAACTGTTGGTTAAAGATGGGAAAGAAAGGTTGCAGAGAAAGAATGGAGGAAAAGAAGAAGGTTATAATAGTCCTTCCCCACTTTAGTTAACAGAGTCATGATGGAAAACATTTGTGCACTTGGCCTCAAACATCAGAATGTTAGGTGGTTATGTGCAGGTTTTTATATTTTAGTTGGTTATAAGATGTTTTGTGTACACCTCTGGTGTTTATATGAATTTTACTTGTGGCAGTATTAATTTGATATTGCTAATGATGCAGGATTACAAAAAGGATGCTTTCATAGAGGCATACTTACAATGTTCAAATGTCATACAGAGTATGAAAGTGGAGCTTAGAACAGCTTGTAATGCTCCCCCCCAGCAAAAATAGATAATGTTCTTAAGGTATCACTTATTTTTAGATCTTCCTCTTTTGGATTTCAACTGAAATGTTGTTAATCATGTGTTTTTTTTTATTTAACTTAAGAATAAATCTTTATTGTCTCTTTATCTCTTCTGATTAATATTATAAATATATACACAAATTATGTAAAGCGCCCATACTCAATTGTTGCAGTAAGCTATTAATAATTTCTCTGTATGTTCAAAAGAAATCTATGTACTCTCTCTCTCTCTCTCTATATATATATATATATATTTATGTGTGCGTATTCTTTTCTATTACCATTGTTTTTATTTATCTCTAAGCCTCTTTTTTCTACCGTGTTTTGTATCACCACCCTTTGCAGTTGCCTCGAAGTCCTATCCCAACGATTTAAATGTCCTCTCTCCTCTTTTCTCTCAATTTTCTGACTAATAGAAGCCACCATCAACGTCAAAGATGGCCACCACATCAACTACCAGAAGCCACTTCCCCCACTTTCTTCCACCATATATGTACGTCAATATGTTAATTATTTATAGAAGATCTCTGGAACCACCACCATCATATATTGCCTCATCATATCAAACCATCACCATCAAAACTACATACTATAACTTCAAATATCTATGGAAAATATTAATTTAACCCTTATACAAGTCCGAAAAGTAAAACTGTTGATTTGAGACCACTACCATACATCAATGTTGATCTGCATATATTATTGCAGTTTCTTGGGGCTAATTTGGTGGTATATATGAAAAGAAAGTCCATATATGATTTAGAGAAAGAGATTAAAAGTCAGATTCTTTGTGGGTAAAATGGCATATTATCATAAAGCGTAATAGATATACTTTGCCCATATCGTAATTTGATGAGCCATTCTCGCCACTCTTAGTCCTAAGCTTTTGTTTGAAAAATATAGTTTTAAACTGGTGCTTGTAGTCTAATTTACCCTTTACAGGATTTTTTTGTCCAAATACGTAATCATATAGATTGTAAATATTTCTATTGCTGGGTTGTTACACTACACCCTCTGAAGAAGTTTATACTTTGTAGACAAGTAAATACATGTCTCATGTTTTCATTTGGATTATCATGTCATGTACATGTCACTGGATTATGTCATATTTTCTCAATATTGTTATACAGGTGTTAGATGGTCTCTTATCAAAGTATGAAGCATCATCTCATGGCCCAGATAACTGGCAAAAATTAACCATTTTCTTGTAACGAAGGTTTATATATATCTATATATATGTATGTTTTCAATTATATGTTTTTTGTGTACCTACTTCAATCTAAACTTTTGAACTTCGCAGTTTGGAAGTTCTTGATCTTATTAAGAAGCAAATCGATCGAGTTAGATCAGAGAAGAGCTTCATCATGTTAAAGTATCGCTCAATTTAAGATAAGATGGGATTACTTAACAAGCAACTATAAGCAAGCGAGAAGAATAAATTTGAATATTTTAAATGCTATGAGGATGCTATAAATGACAAGAAGCAGCTTACTGATGACTACATGAGTCGTACATCCAATCTGCAGAGCAAATGTAACTCACTGGTAAAGAGATGTTCCAGCTTGTCAAAAATAGTGGATTTGGCCATGCAGGAAGCAACTGAAAGGAAAAGGAAGTATAAAAACCTTCTATCAAAGCAGAAAGCAGAGGAAGACCAGGTTAGTTCAGAAATTGCAATTCTCAAATTTAGGAGCAGTGCTGCCGATGCAAAGTTAGTTGTTGCTCAAGAACAAAGAAACTCTACTCAAGAAGAGGCAGGGGAATGGAAACGGAAGTAAGATGTTGTTAGAGAAACGAAAATTGCTCTTGAGAAGGCTGCAGTTGTGCAAGAACGCTCAAAATAAGCAGACACAACTAAGGGAAGATGTTATGAGATGAATTTTCTGTTACCCTTGCTAATAAGGTTAACTCTCTCTCTCTCACACACACTTTCTCTCACTCTTAGGGGCTGTTTGTTTAGAGCTGAATGAAGCTGAATCTGAATGGCTAAATCGGTAAGTGCGTTTGTTGTGGTCTGAACGACTGAATCGGTAAGATGAACGAGCTGAATGGTTAAGTCAGATTTTTTGAGCTGAATGGCTGAATGAGCAGCTTAATGAAGTAAATTTTTTTTTAAAAAAATAAAATAAAAAAATTATTAACTATTATATAAAGTAATATTAAATAAATTTACAACAATTTTTAATTTTTTCAGATGGGTAAAATAATAAAGTTTTATCATTCAGATGTTTCAGACATGTCAATTATTAAACAACTTTTTTCATTCAGATTCAGCTCATTCAGATTCAGATTCAGATTTAGATTCATTCAGTTTTTATCAAACACCCCCTTACTCTCACATACACAAACACGCAAATATCTTAAGGTATGCCTGGTCTAGTCTGGGAATCGAACCAGAATAATATTTAACATCCTCTTAATGTGTTTGTCTTGGTGTGCCGAGGCACCTGCACGTTTGCATGTATCTCAATGGAACATAACTGAACTTTTTAAATTTATTTTGGTATGATATATATTATATTAATGTACACTAGGAGCTGCTATTTTCTTACAGGCCTTCAAATTGTTGATAAGAGGCAAATATTATGAACTACGAGTTTCTTGGGTTTTGTGTCTGCCCTAGGTTTTTATTTTTTTGGTACTTGAAACTTTCTTCACTTCTTCACAATGGAGCCAAGTCCTGGGCATAACCTTATTTCAAAGTTAACATATTGGAAAAGGTGAAATGACTCTTGTTCTTATGCCTTTATTTGTGATTTGTAGAACTGAAGCTTCTGATGGATTTATACAAAGATATGATGGCAGAGACAATCACACTGGAGAAGTGCAAGAATGTACCCCAAGGTCAGCCTCTGCATGGTGAAATCCATCATGGAGCTAAAGCATAGGACCACATTCAGTTTTTTTATGTTAGTTAATAAATATTATAAGTACTATGGTTATTGGGTGACTAAGATAAAATAAAAAATTATGTAGTTATCATAATTTGAGTATTATCTATTTATATATGGAGTATTGGTTTTAATTATTGCCTCTTTATGCATTAGTTTATCGAAACAAGTATGACATTTATATTAGGTTGAAATATTAAATTTAATATTTATTATAGCAATTATTAATAATAATAAATATAAATATGAAATCACTGATTTAAAAATTAATTATAATTTTCAATGAATTTTGATTATTTAACAATTAACTTTTTATTTACAAATTTATAATTTGTGAAGGATTTTACTTGAGAAATGGACATTAATGCCAGATTATTTCCGTCACTAAATATTTTCTAGTTAATTAGTTAGTCATTAATGAATGAATTTCTCTCAATAAATTGAAGAAAGATTCTCAATTTATAATTAGTGAAGGAAAATATTCTCTCGTTAAATAAGTTTGTTATTCACAATATATTATTTGTGAGAGAATAAAGTTAATCACTAATTTCAAATAGTCTTTCTTAAAATATTATTCATGAAGGAAGCTAATCGTTCACTAAATAATAATATTCCATTACCAAATATAATTTGTGAATAAAAATTTATTCACAATATATCTTTTACAAAAAGCATTTAGTTACTACTTAGCGAAGGATATCCACTTGCGAGGAGGTAGTATGCGAGCAATCGTGTGAAGGAAATATTTTTTCGCAATAGATGTCTTATGAGTGATATATTATGTCTTGTGAAGGATTTGTCAGTCACTAGATGCCATTTTTGGTGTAGTGAACTACATCCAATTAACTACAAATTTTAATTTTTGTAAATGAGAAAATATATCTATATATGCTCAATTTTAATTTCAAAAATTATAACTTTAAAAAAAATAATACTGGGCCTTTATTTTAAGATGGACGGAGTGAAACATTTCACTATATAAAATTGTGTCCAAATAAATAAAAAATTTTAAATGAAAAATGATGCGTTTTGGGGGGAAAAAAAGAGGCATGATTATTGGATTTGTCTCTTAATTTTGGGCAACAATTTACTAGTCTTTGTAAAAAAATGTATTATTTACGCAACGAAAAAAAAATTGTTGCCATGAATTTGGCCTATATTAGGCAACGAAATATAACAACAAAAAAGTTTTTGTTGCCGACGACGAGGAGAAATTTCATCGGCAACAAAAAAGAAAATAGGCGGTGTGTTTTTTTTTCCCGCCAACGATTTGGCAACAAAATTTTGCAACGACTTATGAATTTAGTTGCGAAAAATAAAAGCCTTTCATAAACTGCAACGAATGACAAATTTCGTTGCTAAACATGTATTTTTGACAACGACTTATAAAGTCGTCCGAAAAATTATTGCTAAATGTCTATTTTTTTGTAGTGCTTGTGGTGGATTAATTAATTGAGTAATTGAGGTACTTGACATTTCTTCTAAGACAACTTTACTACTCGACTTGTGATCCATTATGTAGTCATTTTTTAAAAAAACTGCATTTGTGCTAACAAATACTTTCTAGTTTAAAGGACTATAAAATAGACCACCTCTAGTTCTTTTTGGATATCCTACAAATAAACATACTTCTATTCTTGTACCTAATTTATCTAAGTCTGTCTTTACTTTTCGTACATGTGCAGGTGTGCCCCATATATGAATATGGTGCAATACTCGCTTTCACCCACTCCACAATTCTCTAGGAGTTAAAGGAACAGACTTTGTACAAGATTCAATAAGTACATTGTCGTTTCTAGTGCATAACCCCAAAAGAAAATAGGAAGAGTAGAAAAACTCATCATAGACCTTACCATATCTAAAAGAGTCACGTTTCTTCTTTCTTCCACACCATTTTACTGGGGTGTACCTGGTGCAGATAATTCATATATAATTCCTATATGAGATAAGTAATCTTTGAATTCCCCAAGAATGTATTCACCTCCTCGATCCGATCAAAGGGCCTTTATGTGTTTACCTGTTTACCTTTCTACTTTTGCCTGAAATTCTTTGAATTTTTCAAATGCTTCAGACTTTCGATGCATAAGGTACACATAACCAAATCTTGAGTAATCATCGGTAAAGGTGATGAAATATTCAAACCCTCCTCGAGCTCGGATATTCATAGGACCACACATCTGTATGAATTAATTCTAACTTATCACTGGCTCTATATTTCTTTGCCTTGAAAGGTCCTTTGGTCATTTTTCCCTCTATAAAAGATTCGCAAACTGGAAGATTTTCAACTTCTAAGGAGCTTAAAGGACCATCTTTAACTAGTCTTTGGATCCTATTTAGATTAATATGACCTAACCGTAGATGCCAAATATAAGTTTGATTAACTAACGAAACATTTCTTTTTAATGGTATATGTTAACTACATTCAGTTTGCATTAAAGAATAATAATTTGGAGTAAGAATATATAAATTATCTACCAATGAACCAGAACAAATGAAATTTTCATTTTTGCGAATAACAATCTTGGAATCAAAATTAACTGAATATCCATGTTTAAACAAGCAAGAAACTGAGATTAAATTTCTACGAATGTTTGGAACATAAAGACAATCTACTAATTCTAAAGTCCTATCATTATTAAAATTTAGATGCACGACTCCCACATCAATAGTTGCTACTTTTGCGCTAGAACCAAGGTGTAGATAAATCTCGCCTTCATTCAATTTTCTGGTTTCTTGAAACCCCTGCAAAGAATTGCAGACATGATTAGTGGTTCCCGAATCTACACACCAGGATTCAATAGACCGGATTACAAAACATGTTTCATGAACGAAAAATTGATATTTACCTATCTTGCCAAACTGATCAGTGAGACAATCAATCATACCTTGATTTTTGATCTTGGCTAGGTAAGTAGAACAATTCTTTTTCCAGTGACCTTTCTCCCCATAGTGAAAATATTTCCCTTTAGGTTTTGCTTTTGCCCCTTTCTTCCCAACCCCTCCAGATGGAGGAATGTTAGGTTTGCTAGAAACAAGTATATGCAATCAAATTACATAAATAAAGCGAAAGCGAAGTAAAAACGGATTTTAAGGTTTTCTTACAAACCATAAACCAAGATCATTCTTGTGCTTTACTATCAATCTATAGAAGAGTAGGAGAATCAGAATCATACTCTTGAAGATCCGAACTTCCTCAAGTATAAGTTCAACTCCTATTCTTTTGTGCTCTCCTTGAATACGCGGGCTTGGTTCCTTCCTTTGACCAACGTTAGTCACCCAAGTGTTTGGCCTCTAGAGGTGATCCACTAAGGAAGAACAAGAATAAAGAAGAAGGGTGTTTATTGCTCAAACCCTAGCTTTTCTATTTCTGTAGAAAAAGGGCATACTCTCTCCAACAATTGGAATCACGTATATCACACACACAGATATCTCATACAAGACTCCTCATATATAAAGATATCAGTTAACCTATTTTAATATAATTAAAATAGGGTATTATTTAATTAATTAAACTCCTTTAATTTATTAGGCTCCTTAATCTTATTAGGGATAATTAATTAAACTCTTGTAATTAATTTGCCTCCTAATCTTATTAGGAATAGATAAGAGTACTTATATTAAATTAATTCCTAAATTCTTTTAAAAATTAAAATAATAATAATTATAATAATATTAATAAGACTCCTCTTATTAATTTATATTTAATATTTTCAAAATATTAAATAATAAATATTAAGATATTTAATTTTACTCTATCACCATAGATTAAATTAAATGTACTTAACATATTATTACGATTATGCCGTTATCTTCTTAATAATTATTATTCTTTTAATGGTGTGACCCTATAGGTTCTTCATATTAAACCAATTGTGAATAAATCAATTAGAATTCTAATCTTATTTAAATAAATAAATTAAACTATTAATTTATTTAAATAAATAATATTTATTCTACAATAAGGATAAGCCTCTTTAGCGATCAACGACTTTTCAGATAATATAGATTTTAACATTAATCATAAAAGAACCTTTGAGTAAACAATTACCCTACAATTTAATCCTTCCATCATACAATGTTCCAATTAAATATAAGACATGGAATTATTGTCAAGTCTTATTTTATTTAATTATATGTATTTCGATTCCCAAATGCACAACTCTAAATGAATGTAAATTAGAAACACCTTTCTAATTTCATTCCACCTTGGCCAAGGATTCCTGGGTTGTCATTTATCGAATCACATAGGACATATCTCTTCTTTTACTAGAAGTGATAGATTTTTTATTGATCATTCATTATCTCTATATATAACTTATTACACCCAAGCATACCCTTCGCTATACCCTAAGGGTCTTAAGGAATAAGTCAAAGTATTAATTATTATATACAAGATACTATGATGATCTCAAGTCTAAGGATTACTTGTACTACTATCACTTTAGGAATTCCTATTGACAATCAAGTAAAACTCCATTAAGTATTCCTTAGCGAGTCACATTCAGTGAACTTATTCTCTAATAAGTACCTACATACTTACTTTAGTGTCTCCACACAAATGATCATGAGATCAATCATCCTCATCTAATAAGCAAGCAACATATGTACCAATCTTTCCGGATTCACTAATCCATTTTTTAGTAATCTATTAATTGGGAACATTTTAGTTTTTTAAGATATCTAAGAATTTAAATCTCATTAGCATGATCTTATCATGATTCTAAAAGCATTGATTAAAACTATAGGTTTATCACATATATTTGAAAAAGCACCATGTAGATAAATTAAATGCCTTTAGTAAATTAATACTTTTATTAATAAATAAATAACATTGATTACAAAGTATATGCTTTATCATTATACATGATTGGCTTGTATGCATACTAATTTCAATCTCCCACTTGCACTAAAGATAATCGCCATGGTATCTCATACCCATCTTCTCTAAGTGACGATCGAACTGCTGTTATGTTAAAGCTTTAGTAAATGGATCTGTAATGTTGTCTTGAGAGTCCATTCGCTCCAGGGTGGCGTCTCCTCTTTCAATGATCACTCTAATCAAATGAAAGTATCGCAAAACGTGTTTAGATTTCTGATGAGACCTGGGTTCTTTAGCCTATGCAATAGCTCCGGTGTTGTCACAGAATAAAGGTATTGGTCCTCTAATGCTAGAAGCCACATCAAGTTCTGTTATGAACTTCTTTATCCGAACAGCCTCCTTTGCAGCTTTTCTTGTAGCTATGTATTCTGTCTCCGTCACTGAATCAGCAACTTTTTGTTGTTTCAAACTTTTCTAACTCACTGCGCCACCATTCATGGTAAACATATATCCTGAAACGGATTTACTGTCATCTTGATCTGTTTGAAAACTTGAGCCTGTGAAGGCCTCTAGTTTTAATTCAGACCCACCGTAGAAAAGAAAAATATCCTTAGTTCTTCTTAAGTTCTTTAGGATATTTTTCACTGCCTTCCAGTGCTCTTCTCCTGGATTCGACTGATATCTGCTTGTTACACTAAGTGCATGAGCAACATCCAGTCTAGTGCATATCATACCATACATGATATATCCTATTGCTGAAGCATAAGGAATCTTACTCATACTGTCTCCCTACTCAGGTGTCTTTGGGGCCTGCTTCTTGGAGAGAAGTATTCTATAGCTCATCGGCATGAGACCTCTCTTAGAATTTTCCATGCTAAACCTCTTTAGCATCGAGTCAATGTACGTACCTTGGGACAAGCCAAGCATCCTTTTAGATCTATCTCTATAGATCTTTATCCCCAAAATATAGGATGTTTCTCCCAAGTCCTTCTTCGAGAAGTATTTAGATAACCAGATTTTAATTGATTGTAGCATAAGAATATCATTCCCTATCAATAATATATCATCAACATATAATACAAGGAATGAAACAACACTCCCACTAACCTTGTACACACATGGTTCATCCTCATTTTTGATAAAATCAAACTCTTTGATTGTCTCATCAAAACGGATGTTCCACCTACGAGAAGCTTGCTTCAATCCATAAATGGATCGTTGTAGCTTACAAACTTGATTTGTTCTAACCGGTGAAACAAATCCCTATGGCTGTGTCATATACACATTCTCCTCAAGTTTTCCATCGAGAAAGGTCATTTTCACATCCATCTGCCAGATTTTATTATCGTGGTAAGCTAAAATCGCAAGCAAAATCCGAATGGACTTGAGCATCGCTACTGGTGAGAAGGTTTCATAATAGTCAAATCCTTGCCTTTGTTTGAATCCTTTTGCAATCAGTCGGGCCTTATAGGTCTCTACCTTGCCGTCTGCTCTAGTCTTTCTTTAAAAGACCCATTTACACCCAATAGGCATAATGCCTTTAGGTGGTGAAACCAAATTCCATTCTTGGTTTCCATATATGGAGTCCATCTCAGATTTCATGGCTTCTTGCCACTTCTATGAGTCTTTACTACTCATAGCATGTTCATAATTCAATGGATCATCATCATCTATGATGCATACCTCATCGTCATCCTCTATGACTAATCTATACCTATCAGATATCTTCGGCACTCTTCCAGATTTACGAATAGGGTGTATTACAATATGTTCTTCCACTTGGTTAGGTACCTGACTTTGATCCGTAATATTTCGTGGTTCTTGAACTTCTTCAAGATATATCTTACTCCCACTGACCCCTTCAAGGATAAACTCCTTTTTTAAGAAGGCAGCATGTTTCGTAACAAACACCTTTTGATCAGTTAGATGATAGAAATAATACCCTGATGTTTCTTTAGGGTAACCCACGAATCTAAACTTGTCGGATCTAGTCTGTAGCTTATCAATTTCAAACTTTTTGACATAAGCTGGACAACCCCAAGTCTTAACATGCTTAAGATTTGGTTTCCTCCCTGTCCATAACTCATATGGGGTCTTGGGGACGGATTTGATAGGTACCTTGTTAAGTAGGTATGCAACCGATTCTAGGGCATATCCCCAGAAAGAAACTGGAAGATCGTTAAAGCTCATCATGAATCAAACCATGTCCAACAATGTTCGATTTCTCCTTTCAGATACACCATTGAGTTGTGGTGTCCCTGGTGGAGTCCATTGTGAGATTATAGCACTTTCTTTGAGGCAATTAAGAAACTCACCGCTTAAGTATTCACCATCTCGATCTGATCAAAGAATCTTAATACTTTTGCCAATTTGTTTTTCTACTTCACTTCTGAACTCTTTAAGCCTTTCAAATGATTCAGATTTGTATTTCATTAAATGCACATATCCAAATCTTGAGTGATCATTAGTGAATGTAATAAAATAAGAATACCCTCCTCGTGCATTCGTTGTCATAGATCCTCATACATCTGTCTATACCAACGCTAAAAAATCTGTAACTCTTTCTCCTTTTCAACTAAAAGGAGATTTAGTCATTTTTTTCCATGAGAAAAGATTCATAAGTTGGATATGATTCATAATCCGATAGCTCTAGGAACTCATCTTTACACAACTTGTATAATATTGTTTCATTAATATGACCAAGTCTATAGTGCCACATATAGGTATAATTAACATCATCTCTTTTTCTTTTATTAGTTTGTTCAATTTGAAGTATATTTTCATGCAAATCAAGTATGTAAAGTCCATTTTGCAAATTACCAACACCATATAAAATATTATAATTATAAATAGAACAACTGTTGTTCTTTATTATAATATCAAAACCATCCATATCCAATATAGAAATTGAAATAATGTTTCTAATGATATTCAGAACAAAATAACAATTATTTAAATTAATGAACTTGCTTGTAGGCAGTACTAAACAATAAGTCCCTACAGCTAATGCAGCAACATTTGCTCCATTTTTCACTCGTAGGACGGCCTAATCCTTGCTCTGCTTTCTACTTCTGACCAGTCCCTGCGTATTATTACATATATGAGAACCATAGCCGTTATCCAATACCCAAGTAGATTTTTGACTTTCTGAAAAATTAATTTCAATCATAAACAAACCTTGATTAGGATTCGAAGCTTCTCCAAGCTTCTTTTGCTTTTTCTCCACAAGATAATCCTTGCAGTTCCTCTTCCAGTGACCTGGCTTATTGTAATGGAAGCAAATTCCTTTGCTAGCTGGATCAGGTTTCTTTTGATCCTTCACTTTCGCCTTACATTTAGTTTTCTTGGATTTCTTCTTTTCAGAAGATACCTTAGACCTCTTCCTTTTCTTGAAAGAATCATCCGCTATTAAGACATGGTCCTTCTTGGATGAGAAGTGACCTTCAACAGCTTTCAACACGTTAAGTAATTCAGGCAAGCTGGTATCTAACTTATTTATGTGAAAATTCACAACAAATTATGAGAAGGTGTCAGGGAGTGACTATAAGACTAAATCTTGACTCAACTTGTGAAAGCCCCGAATCCGAGGTCCCGAATCACCGCGAATCCGGTTCGATCATTCTATCACTATTACTATATTTGCGGAAGATATAAACATAAATTGTTTATACATTAAACTTACACACTTTTCTCCAAGGTCGAGTAACCTTAACTTAATATACAATTCATAACTTTTCTAACACATAACATTATTATCCTACAACACTATTATAATTCTACTACACACGTATACTAAAGCTGGAACTGTCTTTAACTTTTTCTTGTATCCGCTGCGTTCGACTTAATCTGCAATATTTTATCATGATATAGCAAGGGTGATTATAAAAGTTGCCCAGCAAGTTTAAATTCAATAATACAATGATATATCATGATTGAAAGAAGCTGGCTATAATTTAACAATATAATTATGAACTAGCAGGAACAAACTTTTGACTGAACAAGTATTAAACATGAACAAATATATCTGAACCAACGGGTAATGAAGGTGATCAGCCTTTCATACCTGACTTATACGTATAATATGTACAGAGTACAATTCATGGCAACCAGCAATGATTAACCATAAGCTTATCTAAATGAAATACTCTTAGTAGAGTTAAGTAAAAACAAACTTGCCTAAACCGTTGATTACTGCTACTCAATTTATAACGCTTTATCCGAAGACCTAATATTAGTAATATAGATCTCCAATATTAGAATAATATCATCACAATATAATACTATTATATATATACACAGAATAACCTAAACACATAACATATAACACTATCAGTCTATAACACACATAAGACTCGGTGTCAAGTTAAACTATTGCAGTCTGAGTTGAACCCGACACAAATCTGACATCCCGACGGTCTAGTCGGACAAAACTTCGAGTTTAAGTTCAATTAAACTCTGACTAAACACTTAACCATTATCTAAGATAATTAATATCAGTCAAAATATTTTTCATAAGCACGTAATAATTTTTAAATAATTATTACAATTTATCATGAATTTTCAATCACTTATATCGTATTTAAATGAATTAAATACCACATAATTTTATTATCATTAATATTTATTTAATATCATATATTAATAAAATACATGTCATAATATTATAATTATTTATAATATCACAACGTATTTTTAATACCTTAAAATCACCTTTATATGATTTTTAAACAATTAAATTCATTATCCGATATTTGCTATTAATATTAAAATATTAATATTTTCATGACTAAATATCAAAAGTTATATTTTATAACTTAAAATATTTTTATAACACTTAAATCATTTTTATATGATTTTTAAATCATTAATTCTTTTTTCTTAATTTATTTAATATATTTATTAAATAAACTAATTATCATTAATATTGATTAATTAATGAAATTCATCACAAAATATTAAAAGTCATCAAAAATAACTTAAAATATTTTCTAATATCATAATATAATTTTTCATGATTTTTCATGAATTACAACCATTTTTAAATAATTTATTTAATATTATAATTAAATAAATTAAATACCATTTATATTCCAAAAATATTAAATATTTATGAAATATACTCAAAATAATTAAAAACTATTTTTCAGACTTTAAAATAATTTTTCAGAATTTATTTAGTATTTTTAATAATTAAAAACTATTTATTTCGATTTATTAATTAATTTTTGAAAATTAGAAATTAAAATTAATAAAACCGTCGCTAAAGGGCCCTATAGCGACCGACCCGTCGCAATAGGTGTTCTTGAACCTTCATGTCAGACACCAAGGTTGCTACTTTGACCACAAAACTTTTCATGTTCTGGACGTTATCAGGGTTGTATATTGTTTTAATGTTATAGAATACATGCAATACTACGATTACAAACCGATTTCATGCCCAAACTACACCATCACAGCAAGATCTAAGTCATCCAACTTAATGTCACCTGTTCTTCAATTTCTGGGTTTTCCAGAAATTGAAGAACAGTCGAGGCTTCTATTTTGAAACTTTAAATCTTAGCTTTCTGGGTTCGGTTTAAGTGATCTAGTGGTTGAGTCTTGTAGAGTAGATGTCAGGCTACAATAATATATCAACAGGTCGGTCTAACAACAACACGTTTAAGTAATAAAGGTTGGTCAAACTACTGTCAGAAATTTTGTTCTTGAAGATTCTGGGTTTTCCAGAATCTTCATCCGGCCACTCGGTCAACGCTGATTTGACCAGGTATATCTTTGATTATACTGTTATTCTGAGTGATCTAAAAGCTTGATCGTGTAGTCCTTATACCTGTCTACAATATCTAACCAACAAAATGACCAAAACAACAAACACCAACAAGATCAGAGGCTTCAAAATGGTTGTCAGACGAGATCTGGGTTTCTAGGTTGCCCAGAAACTCAGTCTCCGTGATTGGTCAACGAATTTTGACTGCCTATAACTTTTAATCTACACGTGATCTGGGCTTGATTCAAGTTCCAGATCACAACCCTTACTACATACCACAAGTTTATAACTTAAAACACAACAAACAATTATTATCCAGAGATCTAGAAGTCCTGACATATGGCTGTCAGGCCCTATTTCAACATTTTTCCCGATTTCAAAAATCATCAAATCCGAGCATCAAAATGATATGGATCTAGGTTTGACCACCCAGATCATCAAGTGACACCCTAAACAAACAACAACATTAACTTAAGATCACAAATTTTGAAATTTTAGGGTTTTACACCTTTTAGGCTATGATCTTTGATTTCTGCCTTCATGATCTGTTTAAGGAGAGCTAATAACTGATAAGGGTTTTGCTCCCTACTCCCTCTCACTCTAGATTTTGAAGTTGAAGAGAGAGAATGGTCTTGGCAAAAATAAAAAGTAAAGTAAGTATTTTCTTACTTTTAAATCTCTTATGTTTTGATTCATTGCATCTAATGTTGCTAGGTGTCCCCAAATCTGATCTTGGGATGATTTAAGGCACATGAGATAAACATTAGAGTAGTGAGTCACCAAGATTGCCATATCTTTTGCTTAAGTTTTAGGAAATGGGCATTTTGGTCTTTTTCTTTTTAATTTTAATGGTATTTTTGACATTTGACCAAACCCTTAGGGTTTAGGGTTTAGGTTTAGGGTTTGAATCCTTTAGGGTTAGGGTTTAACTCTTAACTTGCAATTTAATTTTTAAGATTTCCAAATTTCGGTTTTCAAAATAGCAAATTAATATTTCTAAATTATAATTAGGATTTTCTAATTATATTAAAATTTTTTAATCATAATTTTGATATTACTAATTAGGATTAATAATTCCTAATTAAAATTGCTAATTAAACAATTAGGGTCAAAATTAATCATTAGGGTTTATAACCCACGAATTATGGTTTCAAATAGAAAAATAATTTTCTAAAATTAGAAATTAGATTTCGTAATTAGATTAGGATTTTCTAACCGAACGTTTGACTTTCTTAATATATACCTAGGGTTTGTTACAGATATCATTTATCTGATCAACCATTAACCCTCAACCACATACATAACATATTCACTTATTCCTTAATCCTGAATAATTCACTTAAATCCTTCACATAATTTTGAAATCCTCAAAATTCATTCTCAAAAATATCAAATGCATGCACTAATTTTCTGTCTAGGTTCTAATTTTGAACCTTAAATCAATTAATTAAAATTTAAAAATTTTTCAAATTCTCGGGTTGTCACATTCACCCCTTCTTCTAAGAATTTCGTCCCCGAAATTCACCTTACACCTTACACCATACACCATTCACCATACATTCTCATCATCACATGCTACCCAATACACCTCTCACAAGAGTAAAAATTTTCAAATTATACTGAGGAAACATATAGACCATGAACACATAGTTTTAACGGTAGTGATTATACCACAAAACAATACATTACTTGGTATGTTTACAATCACAAAGAAGGTAAACTACCGTTGTTAGTACTTTAGGTGATCAGCCTATCGTACTCTTACGTCATGCATAACGTATTAATCATGTATAGCGAATATTTACGCTACTTGATTGGATTATTTATCCAAACAACATTGTTCACCTCAGTCTTATCATAGGATTCCGTACCAAAGCAATTTGGTTCGGGAAATTTCTTTCAATGAACACTTTAGAGTTTTTATAACATTAGTCTAGCTAAATCGAATAGCATAGACTCATATCAATAATTCAATTCAATCGAATTATTAAAGTGTAGCCAAACCCCGTTAGCAAATTAAAATTTTTGAAAATATTTTTTTTGAGAATGACGTCATGATGCCGTACTGTATTAACAGTCCGTTTGAGGATACCATCAATATATGACTTTGTCATAACACATCATACCATAGTGGAACAATGATTTTCAGATCGGATTCGCACTAAGTATTCCTGTATTTACAACTCCATCACCTTTTTATCATCTCTGCATCAGGTTACATGGTACATGAGTGATAAAAAAAATAAAATTTGATATTTCAAATCATCTTCGTCTAGCTGAAACAAGTAGCATAGACTATACTTTAAACCGTTTCAAAAATGATTACGAGTCTACATATTTTTTTTAAAAGGCACATAGTGCGTATTTAGCATGATGTCAAAATTTCGAAGTCTAGCATAGCTAGGAGTTTTGGAAAACTTATGTCTCCACTAATAATCATTTGCTTAACAATCTATCTGTTCCTATAGTCTTTAATACTCCATTTACACACAACTATACCCAGTTCGTCAAACCACACTTACGAGTCCATAAATTGCCATAATCATATGAGTTTAAGAACTTGTCCTAGTCAGACCTTTGGCGTCCATTCGCTGAGGGGTTCATAAACATTTCATATAACTATGAATCAAGAATGTCACATAAGTATGAGTTTTAAGAATTCGTACTTAATCCTTATATCCTCTACCTATGACCTCTCTATCTGTTATACACATAGAAATGAATCACCCTCTTAACATGCATATGACAAATAGCGCGACACAAACATTTTAATGATTATCATTGCCAGAACTAAGTAGTTTTACACCAAGTACAATTCCCTGCCCATACAAGGAATCATACAACTCAGTTGCTGTCATGAGTCCTCAATTGAATCCCCACCTAACCTTAACACCCTTCTCAATACGAATTTCATTCAACTCGTATTCATAATCCTTTCCTGAATCTGTACCAATTCATAGTACAACTGTCGCCCAGCAAATTTGCTGTAACTTTTCAATCATTCGCTTGATCCTTCTCCATACTAAAACCTTATCCGATCACGGGGTGACCTCATCGTATACGTTACAATTCATTTCTATATCTAGATCGTTTTATTTTATGATCTCTTATCACTTCACATTCTATCTATTTCTCACTACTATTCAACTTTTATTATCAGAGTTAGGGAACTCTGTATCTTATAACTTGCCGAGATTCATCTTTGAATCTTACCGACCCAACTAACTCTATGTGAGTTAGTACTTATCCTAAGCACTGCGGTTATTGGTCTCAGGTATTCCTACCTAAGCTTCATAACCAACAGCTCTGATACCAACTGTGAAAGCCCCGAATCCGAGGTCCCCGAATCACCGCGAATCCGGTTCGATCATTCTATCACTATTACTATATTTGCGAAAGATATAAACATAAATTGTTTATACATTAAACTTACACACTTTTTCCCAAGGTCGAGTAACCTTAACTTAATACACAATTCATAACTTTTCTAACACATAACATTATTATCCTACAACACTATTACAAATCTACTACACACGTATACTAAAGTTGGAACTGTCTTTAACCTTTCCTTGTATCCTCTGCGTTCGACTTAATCTGTAATATTTTATCATGATATAGCAAGGGTGAGTATAAAAAGTTGCCCAGCAAGTTTAAATTCAATAATATAACGATATATCATGATTGAAAGAAGTTGGCTATAATTTAACAATATAATTGTGAACTAGCAGGAACAAACTTTTGACTGAACAAGTATTAAACATGATCAAATATATCTGAACCAACGGGTAATGAAGGCGATCAACCTTTCATACCTGACTTATACATGCAATATGTACAGAGTACAATTCATGGCAACCAACAATGATTAACCATAAGCTTATTTGAATGAAACACTCTTAGTAGAGTTAAGTAAAAACAAACTTGCCTAAACCGTTGATTACCGCTACGTAATTTATAACGCTTTATCTGAAGACCTAATATTAGTAA